>JAZDUA010000108.1:600000-1185000 GCA_038098605.1 Gryllus longicercus | reverse complement strand
GAAGAGCGTGACGCTGCAGTAAATAACACAAACCCACACAATTTGTTTCTAGCACCAAAATGGTGTCCAATTCGTGGCGCCGGGGAGTGTTTGTTGCACTGGAGAACTTGATTAGCAAAACTGTCTCCACTTTACTTTTTTGTAAAGCAATACGCTGTTTCATTTGTATGGAACTACTTTACCTGCTTATTCTGTTTTATGCAAACGAATACTCAGGCCCCTATACTATTTTTACGGTTTCACAATGATAATTTTTTTAAACAATATTCCTTATATTGAGGCGAATCCCGTAATATCGTATTCCAATTCTGAATTCTGGGAATATCGATTCATATCGATCTGCTGGTGAGGTGTAGTTGTCATTGTATAAGAAGCAGAAACTGATGCCTTTATCGACGATTTTATGTTATCGATGAGCCGCTTCTGACTACGAAGCCGTCGAATATTTTACTTCCAACAGATTTCATATTGATGGCTTTGCTGTCGAGAGATGTTTATCGAATCAATAAAACTGTTGGAAGACATGAATTTGAGGTCGCTAGTTTCAATATTGCTAGTGGTCCCTATTTTATGTAGTTTGATTTGCGACGAGTTCTTAATTTTAGATGGTCTTCGAGCGCTAAAGATGACGTTTACTTTTAATTACCAAAACGCGATTAATAGTAAACGCATACGATATGCCAAAGCTGTTTTTTTATTCAATTTTTCTCTTAGAAAGTGAGAAATCTTTCATTACCTCTCCTTGACTTCCTTTCCTTTAATTTTCCATGATAATTTGCTTTTATATTTATTTGTTGAAATCCAAAAATAACTCATTCATTAAATGCAACAAATTACGATATTTTGTCACGTTTTTATCTAGTAGTGTTTATTATTGATGCGATTTCTTAACAAGTTGCGACCTCAATGTTTGAGAGGGTTTGTTACTGAATATTTGAACTAGTACGAGATAATTGTGTTTGAATTAAACGTATTATATCAAGCTCTAGGAACGACCAATAACGACTCTTCTGCCTAATAGGGTCTAAGTTGAATTATATTTATTGTATTAATTCATAATTTATTGTATAATATACATGTGTCGAAAAGTTCACAATCTTGCAATCTCTTAAGTAGTGTTACAAGGGCGCGAATACTTACGATATCGGGATTGTCAATATATCATCTCCCGGAAGTTTGCAAATGTTGCGTAACGTCAAAAGGCCTCTTGGCACATGCTTTCATATGGGGGGAATTTACTTGAAGCGCATTAATTATGATTTAAATCACCGTTTTAATCGTTAATTGGTTATATGTTGGTGCCTTTCGGACACCCTTGGAAAGATCTTTTTTAATTTACTGTTTATTAGTTAACGTTTATTGTTTGTTCTTTTTCGATTGACTTTAATAACTGGCGAAATAAAAAACCTCCAAAGCTTTACGTTTTCAATTCTTGGTAAAGGATAAATTAGGGGGAAATATGAGATATTTTCATTGTTCAAGATTAATTCCAGTTACCCATTTTTTATTTCCTCCTTTCCATCACGACGAACATTTTCTACTGATCATTGGTAAAATCAATAGTCAATTCAGTGCAGTGAACTAATGTTTTCTACCTTGTATTTAGAAATGAAATCTCGATCTCTTAATTTCTCTTACTTTTGCCTTTGTCAATTCATTGAGAGACCAATTTTCACCAGAACCCCTCTTTACTCAATAACACAAGTAAGTTTTTAGTATTGTCTCACATTCTCATACATTCACAAATGGCAATATTTGTGTTGTATCTTGCACCGTAGTATGCGGAGTATGGCAACTGTGGTACTTTAAGTTGCCAGCGCACAACTGTGAAGACATCAAATACGTGTTTGGCCTCAAATACCGATTGAAAAGGTGATATAATAATATTGTTGAAATGCGACTACAAACTTTACCTGAAGCAAAATGCAAAAGTTCTGATTTAACATAAACGTTTTCTTTCAAATACGAATTCGATTACTCTTTATAAATTATTAATAACGGAAAGACTAAATTCTAAATGTTATAGAAAATAATTTTCATTTTTGGAAATACATATGCTACTGCGTGTTTCCCTCGTCTTTTTTTTATGATTCGCTTCGGCATTACAATTCTAGTGTAGCCATCACAAGCAGACACAATACGTTTTTTAGAGCAGTTGAAGAAAACATGAATCAAATCAGGGTTAAAGACGTTTGAATAGAACGAAATATTTTTCAGGGCCCATTTTGGAAGACCGAAGAGAAAATTTCAGCGTGGCCACCACTCGAACTATAAATGAAAGGTGAGACTCAGGAAAGTAGCCTGGCATTATCGATGGTTGAAGAAAGCAATTCTGAAGGCTAAGTTGAAGTGAAGACAGGACTGGAATAAACCGTGAAAGGAAGAAGGGAATAAAAGAAGGGAAGGAAGAAGACGCGGAAGAAGAGATGGGAGAAGACGCAGGAGAGAGGGAAGGAGAGTAGGAAGGTGGAAGAGTAGAAGATGAAGTTAAAATATTTTTCATACTCGCGATGGAAACTATAAGCTGAACGCACAGTTTGTCTGTGTTTCACCACTTCTGCCGAGCGTTTGCTGCGCGCGTAGGTCCACGTGGTCGCTGGTGGGTTGGCGCTCCTGACGCGGTGTTTGTCGGTGCGCTTATCACGCAACTCGCGATAACCGCTCCCGCGTTCGCACGCGTCTCGCCGCGCCGCGTGCGTGCGTGAGACGGGCTCGGCAGCACGCACGTGCCTTCCCGCGAAGAAGATTCTTCAACGGCGTTGAAGGCACTTGCATCAGTAGTGAAATCTTCTGGTATTTATCACTTCTGTAAAATATAAGCCAAGTGATCCCCATGAAAATGAATACTTAAAACTCTCAGCAGGATTTCAGCTTCAGGAATGAAATTTGTACGGTCAACATTGGGTGTATCTCGAGAAGAAAAATTGAAGGTGATTGTACAATAAATTAGAATTCTTGAAATTCATCTCGCTTGTACGAGAATATATAAAGCTGGGCAAATCACTTCTAGAATGCACAATGGAGCAATGTTAAAAGAAGTGTAAACGCACAAGCGAACATTGTGTTAACTTTTACTTTTCAAAACGAAAGAATCTATTCGCAACATGAATTTAATAGGCAAGACGCTAAATTTAAATGAATGAGGACTTTCATTGTTTATGTAAAATATATCCATAAGTTTTCACTTAAAAAGTGCACATCGCGTGAGAGACATAAGCATGGGAGTACAAATTATTTATTTTTTAGTATCTCAGAACTTGTGTAATTGTATGAATCTAGTATATCTTTACCGACCACTTCCACTCGATGTGTGCATTACGTTACAATTTGTAAACATTCCTATAATTAAGGATAATGAAGAATTCTCGTTCGTGTTCATCATTATTCATTTCAGCACATTTTTTACAATTTATTTTGTGAAAGAAAAAGAGAGAATAAACATATAAAGAAACATTTCGGTAAGAGAAAATTCCGTAGCGTAGGAGCCCGCGTTCCTACCGATCTGGCACGCGTTCGCTGGAGATGACCGGGATCAGCGGGGAGCTCGTGCAAAATGGCGGCGGCGGCGGCGCGCGCTGGGCGGAGGCCAGCGGCCGAGGGGCTCGCGCGCGCGGGAATCGCGCCTCGTTTTTCTTCCGTCGAAAATATGCGCCGCGGCGCAGGCTGCGTCTCCTTTCGCCCCGACCTCCGCCTCCCGAGCGCGCAGTGGGGCGAAATGGGCGGGAACCTGCCTCGGGTGGAAATGAATACACGCCGGGGGTATGTGGACAACCGCTGCTGTTGCGGCGCCTCGGACCGGGAGGTCCTTGGGTTCGAGGCCCGGCGGTAGCATCTTTTCGATACTTTCGAAGCATATTTGATATTTAGATCGAATTCAGTTGCAGTCTGGAGGAGAAATCTAGTAGACGGCGGCTCGGATCGTTGTTTTACGTGGTTTCTCCGATCAACACCAGGCGGATGCCGGAGCTGTACCCTAACAATGGGCCGCAGACCGCGCGCTATCTTTCCTTCCTCCTACTTGCCTTATCCTCATCCCTTACACACAGATAAACCGACATGCATTACACTACCCCACACGCCGGGATACCGATCTGAATCTTAGAGCTTGTCCCAGCTGTAGAGACGCGACGTTAGGAAGCTTAATATTTTTACAGGTTGACACAAATTTAAAGTAACTTGTAGTTTGAGTGCAAATGTCTTTAAATATTATAATGGAAATAATGTAAAATAGAGTTAGATGAGTTTAATAGTAAAAAATGTAATTAATTAAAGACATAACAATATGAACAACGTTTTGGTCTTTAACGTGTTCGATTTCCTATTCGACGTTTAGTTTAGGCAGGTATATATAAGTATTTGAGGCAGTAAATATAATAATTTTCCTCTCCTGTACAAAAACGTGTTATATCGGATGTACATTATTTTGTAATTTTACCCACCTTGTGAATTTCGTCCTACTGTGTTTCTTTGACCTTTTGGCCTCATAGCACAGGCAGTACGATGGGGACAAATTCAGTTCTCGGCGAAGGCAGGTCGGAATTTTGTTGTCGGGTGTCGTTTCTCCCAACAAATTGCGGGTTAATTCCTGTTTGCGCTCCAATGCCTTTGAGATGTCCACTGGTTTTCTTTTTCTTCTAATGTGTTGATTTTTGGCCGAAGGGCTGAGTAAACGCTAACATTTCATTGTCATCAAGTATCTGAGATTGTGCACTAGCACATTATTATTACATGTAGAATGATTATTAGTACGGTACAAACTTTCTTTCTCGTGTTTCATAAAAGTTTTAAAAGTCTCCTGCATTGATGTAAAAGTAAATTGAAGTAATTGAAACAAGGAGAAGTAGTGTTGCATGTATTCCCATTATTGGATGAAAACGGACATTTCACTTATTTGTGAATAATGTTATTGCCTACTGGATATTCGTGTTTAAGAGAAATATATTTCTTGCAACATAAGTAACTTTGTTCCGAACAACAAGGTTCTTTCATATTACGTTGTTGATTAGGAAGGATATGAAAGTTGAAGTCATTTGGCTAAAACCTCATTAAACCCACTCTATCGGGCGAACTGGAAAAGCTGTGACCTTGTCATGAACTCGAGAACCTCTATGAACTCGAGCAGATCTAGTTATGCAAAATGAAGATCCAGTTCTACTACACAAGTATATCCATGCGGCTTCTTAAGGTAGTCATGAAAAATAAATCTTGGAGGGAAGTCTGAGTAAGATTAATGCAAAATATTTATCTTGAAGGACATACATTAGTTTGACAAATTATTTTTCTTCATTAATATATTGGTGTTACACTGTAACACAGTTACACAATAAAAATGTTCTTATTAATTTCTAGATTCTTTAACTGCACTGAATGACCATTTTTAACACTCTGTACACGAAGACTTGTCTCATTTTTAAGTATTTATTGAAAATAAGGTCAAGTTTATGAAATAATTTTAGTGCTCATAATTTATTTATGTTCCTTCAGTATTTAGAACCCAAGAATTTGAAACAGAGCAATTCCTCAAATTTAATATTCGGGATCCCAGTCATTATGTTACTTCCGTATGCTGCATAGTTGTCCTTGTTTATTTGTGATATGTTATTTATTTGAGGTATAAATTATTATTCCTGCTGAATAATTTTTGTGAATGTTCTATTTCTCAATGTCGCGAGAAGTCCCCACAGGCGAGAGGAAATCCTGCTCTCTGCCCTACACATACTTCACTTACGGACATGCCATCATGGAAGTCGTGCTGTAGGTTATGTATTGCCTTTGCTTCCGACGCGAACCGGAAATGGCACCCATTTCTGCGATCGACAACTGTCGAGAATCGATGGTCTGAGTGGATTGGTTCCCTGGCAGAGGGAGGCTACTCGTGCGCCCCAAGGCTTAGGAGTTTTCGGACGTAAACTACTAAACATTACGCTCAGACGTCTCTGAGCAAATAATAAGAACAGAATAACAGTCAAATTACGGGAAAATTACTGTGAAGATATCAATTAAAAAGAACATTAATGGTACTATCCCAGCTGTGCCTATAGGAACTGCAAGAAGGTCGAAGAAAAACGAGTGTGTGCTTTTTTATAACTTAATTTCAGAAGAGTAAAGTGGAGTATATTTAGATAGGCTAGCTTCTATTGACCCGACGCGTCTCAAATTTAAAGTACAAAAGTGCATTTTTTTCTGGAGGGTAGTAAAGCGTGTACTTAGAAGATGTAAGGATCAGGGTTAGCTTTACGACTTCCAACTAGGTTCTGTTTCCGAGATCTGTTCGCGAGCGATTCCCCAGGGCGCCCACTCGCACTGGAGTGAGTTCCCCGTCGACCTGCTTCCGAACGGAGCCTCCATTGTTCTCCGAATCAAGCCTCACGGACACGGGAAGAATGGACCTAATTTTAGCTGAAAGCGTCCTCAATGAATCTGAACCTTTTGTTTCATTCCTTTCTTCGTCGGCTCTTGCGTAGCTTCTTTTTTTCCGTTGCCCCCGAAAGTCTTTTCATTCTCCGTCTAGTTATTGGATTAACCTGTTTATTCTTCTTGTTTTTCCATTGCTTTCGCCATGTCCGAGTCCAGCGGGAAGGATGGGTTCTTTGAGAGAAGAATTAGTTCTTTCTCTGCGTGAGAATTTTAAAGAAGAAAACTTGCCATCCATGTAATTGGCGTAAACTATGATTGTTATGACATTTTCATTATAAAAATTGTGCCTTACAACTTATTTAAAGTGAACCGCATAGTAATTGAAATATTTTGTTCGGTTTAAAAGCTTTGAAGATTTTTTAGAATGGAATTTCATTCATAAAATTACAAATGTTTGGAATTCAAAATTCCGATTGGAAACGATTGGGAAGCATTAGTACGAATCAAAGAATATGCAACAAATATAAAATTATTAAAAACCTGACACTCTCTGTCTTCTGGAGGTATTCGGACACTCAAAATACGGATCACGCTTGTCTGCGTTAAACATTACCCCGATTATACTCGTAGAAAAAACAATAGAAACTACACTTGCTGTTTGAGTTGGGGTTGGGGAGGGGATTGATACATTCGCCAACATAGAGTCAAATGATCGTTCAAATTTCAAATAGCGTCTCCTATTTTAAACATTTCGTTTTCCGTATTTTCGAAATTAATGGCTTCCCATATTTTTTATAAAGAAAGTCAATATACTATCTTATATAGGTTATTTCCTTTCCCGAACGTTAGTCTTCTAAGTTCACGAAGTTATCCATCAAGATGTAACAGTCTTAATAATCGTGAACTGAACAAGCAGCGAAATGAATCACTTCGTACATTTATTGACAATTCTGATGAGACTTCATTTCCCGCCCTTGATGGCTAGTACATTGACGATCGCAAAGTGGATTACGAGGCGGGTCTTCGGTCATGTACGCCTCATTTCGGTGGCCACATCATCGCTCTCACCGCAGCAAGGTAATCGCAAACGTCGGCATCCAGGACAGCGCCCATACGTTGTCCCCCCTGCATCCCGTGCATCCTTCCGCCCCCGCCGCCGCCCTCGACCCTCCAGCCCCGCCCCCGTCGGCGAGATGTACCCGCGTCCCCGCGTTCGTCCCCCCCCCCCGCCGTGTCTCGCGCCGGGCTCGCGTTTCCTAATTCCATCAGGTTTTCTCTCGCAGTTTACACCACCGTAAAGCGTGATTCATGCGCGCGCGGCACGTGACCGGCGCGCCAGGTCGCCTCGGCGAACGGGGGCACCGGGGGTGGCAGGGAAGTGGAACGGCGTGAGGCGGGGGCGGCAGGGGTGGTGCCGGGACGACGGGGGCGGAGCACTGAGCCAATATGTAACGAGGGCGCCGTGAGCGCCACGCGTGTAAGTGCTGTATAATTCGCTGAACGTTGCGACATCCCACCTCGGTGCCTCCCGCGCCATCTCCCGAGCTCATTGGGGTAATCTCGCCTTGAATACACAACTGCGGAGGCGCTGCGGAGTGGATGCTATTCTCTTTCGATATTAACCCGCTCCCCTTTGCCGTGCTCCGCCCCGCCCCGCCCCGCTCTGCCCCGCCCTCTGCGACACTCGCGTCGCTTCCGCGGCGTTGCCAACTTTGCGATTTTCACGCCAGCTCTGGGGTTAGGTGATCGTTATTGCGAGGATTCCTGCGCCTTCGGTATTAAACACATGAACTTCCAGGACTTGGCGAGTTGGGATACGTTCCATCAACTCGAAGTACCGCGATTCTTGATAGAAGGGATGTGTGTTTTCAGATATTCAAATGTTAAATTAATTCGGTAAATGTATAGCCTAATAGTCAAAGTTTCTCTCTTCTTGTGGGCTTTTGTCGTACAGGAACAAGAAACCAAATTCAAAACAATGTACAGATTTTCAGTTTGCTGTACGTTTATTAAGCTAAGTACATGCGCTAAATGAACGAGCGCAACCCTTAGCGCAGTTGCTATTGGTCGCATTTCACACGCGCGTACATGAAAGCAGGAAATGACAGCCGGCTGGTAGAATCCTAATTATTATTTCGACTTAGTTATGTATGTGTAACGTCGAAAATACGCCTCTTGAATCCTGGAAACTGATTGGCGATGCTATAGAGGCGAAGGTCGTTTCCAGTGAGCTATCGCTGCAAGTCGATTTCAATTTCGTGTCAATTTCGTTTTAAACCGGCTGAAGTGTCTGGGAGGCGAGGGCACCAAGTGATGTCACTGCAGTTCCTCTGACCGGGAGGTCCTGGGGTTCGAGAGCCGACAGTGTAAGGATTTTCGACAGTAGCTACATAGCTCGGTCGAATTCAGCCACTGTGTGGAGGAGAACTCTAGGGGCCGGCTGCTCTGTTCGCTTGTTTTCTGTGTTTTCTCTGATCAACACCAGGCGAAAGGCTGAAGCAGTGCCCAAACAAAAGGACCATGAACCGCGCAAGAACATTCCTTCCTCTTCATCGTCCTTTCCATTGTTTCCCCTTATAAATACACTACATTACCTCGTGCGCCTGGATTCTAATCGAACGCTTAGAGCTTGTTTCGGGTGGGGCGGTTACGGCTTCTGGTAGGAGATATCTGGTTGGAGAAAACCCTGCAAGCCGTTGTGTAGGCCGGCATCTGATCTCGCCTTTGAGGGAAGATCGCCGCCATCTCACGCGATAAAAAACAAGCACTACACCTACAGCACTAATGACCTTAGCAGTTGACGCGCCCGGAAACACTCTATCAATTTATCCTATTTTTAATTGTTTTCCAAAGACGTTACTACCACACGTGCCGAAAGGCAGGTCGGGAGCTTAGAGCTTGTCCCGGCTTGGGTGGTGCTGCGCTGGTGGGAGATACCTGGTTAGGGTAAACCCCGCTAGCCTACGACGGTAGGTCGGCACCGGATCTGGCGATAAAGCGGCGGAAAGATCACAGCCACCTCCCGAGCATAAACATGCACCACACATACGGAACCATGCTAGTTGACGAACCCGGAATTACTAAACAATCAATGAAATCCAAAGAAGTTTCTCTTTTTCTCTAAAGTGTAACTGAGGATCCGCCCCCGACAACGGCGCTTCCTCGTTGGCAGCGGAGGTCCGTAGAGGCGGAGAGCGCGGCCCGGGCGAGTCCAGGGCGAGGCGCCCGCCGCGCCGCTTCCGCAAGCTAATGCAGAGCGTAACTTGCTGCTCGAGGATTCTGTATGCAGGTGGAGAGCGCGGGCTCGCGCAAAGAAGATAAGGGGATACGATCCCGGGACGTGTGTTTGCCTTTCTTATCGCGCCGCCGCCGCCGCCGCTACCGCCTCGTGATTTGCGGGTACAGGTTCAAAGTTGCCGCAAGACTGCTGCGTTCGCCCTTGCATTATTGATAAACACGAGCGGAGGCGGCGGCGGCGGCAAAGCTCCCGACTCTCGAGACGATGCGTCGTGTCCATTCTGGGGCGACGCGCTTCGGGTAGAGCGAACGAGCTGGGTGGCACAACCACTCCGCTTCGTACGGTGCACACTACGGATGTGGATTATTGAGTGTAGTGTTTCGTATAAAACGAAACTTGCAAACGTCGGTAATTTTGCTTTTGGTTTCAGGAAATAAATTAGATTAAGTAATCTTTATTATCCAACGTCGCCGAACTCCCATGACGGCCTCGTGGACAGGAGATCCCAACGACGCGTCTTAATTTTAGCCTAAATATTGTATATCAGTGACTTTTGAGAAGTAACTCACCAGACGTCACTACTGTTACTGAATACCGATTCTCGTTTCTTAAGGATTCTTCTTAAAAACTAAATAGAAATTCATAATAAAATTAAAATTAATGAAAGTATAATTTCAACTAATGTCTATATACACCATTACTGTACCATTTTTATTTGTTATTGCTTCTTCAAGAAAAAAGTATATTTCCGAAAGTATATTAAATGTATAGTTTGTTACCTTGTTTAGCTTTATCAGATAACTTTCATTACTTTGTTTCCTAAATCAATAACGTCTCTTTTTTGCCTCAATGATGTAATTGAGCCGTGAAGAAAAAAATGCCTCGAGGCTTATGAACTAAAATTTTAGTAGCTGTTTATGTCCCGCCCTTTTTCGGGTGTCGTGCTTTTATTTATCCTCCGACGTTCACATTACCAGCGACAGTTAACTCTCTTCGAGCACGACGTCTCTACCCGCGTCAGTTCACCGGTGTACTGCCCAAGCGCCTTCGCACCTGCCCACCAAATCTCCAACTCGTTGACGGACGTTGGGGCGGAGAGAAGACGAAAAGTTCTCAGGAAACCCTTACTCTACGCCGCGCTAGTCTAGTTCCGCCCTCAGTACATCGTGATAGATCTATTTCTAGGATGCTGTGATAAGGTTAATCAATAGAGCCAGGGCCTTCAGGCATTTATTTAAAAAAGAATGAAGGTATTTATTCTGGCTAAAATAAGGAAAACATTGAAATTACAACAAATAAGCAATAAGCAAGCATACACAAAACAATTATGAAAGACATCCGTACGCGTAGGATATGATTCCCATTGACTGAAGAAAGCCTGCCTACCTCAAATACATCTAAGAATCGTTGTGGCTATCATTTCGCTTTCTGGCAGTTATTTTAACACCAAGAAAGACGTAGCAGTTGGATAGTGTTTACGCATTGTCTGGACTTGCAGATAGGATTGAAGCTTGGTTATGATTGGGGCAGTAGATAAAGGAAAGTATTGGCAAAAAGAAGGAAGCAAAATCTCGAAATCAGGCATAATAATTACAATAAGCATCTAAAAATAAATGTACAAAAAAAGTTAAATGGAAATCTTAAACAATTCCAGGAGCTCATATAAGTAATTTCCTTTGTTACAAGTCTTCAAAATGTAATAATTACAAGATGACATTTCCCAATACTTCTGGACTTTATCCGTCACTTAGTAAGCGCCAGTCTATCGAAGTCGCATACGTACTTAAGAGACTTGCAGATTTTATTTCGTTGTACGTTTGTGTAACTTCACAAAGCTTGCCGCCGCCGTCTTCGCTAGCTCTCTTTTCCCCTGCGAGAATGGTGCGTCTCCTTCGCTCCCGACCCTCCCCTCCCCTCCCCCCTTCTCGCCCCGCCCCGCCCACCCCTGGGCGGCGTAGAGAGCGGTGGCGCCGGGGCGTATCGTCCATCGCGCGCGCGGGCGATACAGCTAATGGGCGGCGCCCTGGCAGCCAGAAGGACGACGCACTCTGCGCGGTGGCGCCGAGGACGGGCAGGGGGAGGGCGGAGGGAGAGAAGCTGCTGGTCGGGGAATAAGGGCTCGTTGGGCGTCCCGTCGCCCGTAGCCGGAAGCGCCTCTTAAACGCCCCTGGCAGCCGCCGCCGGGGAGTGCGTGGCCCCGCACAGCCTTTCTGAAGGCGCGGCCGACGCCGCTGGAGGGAGACGGGGCTTTCGCTGGTGTCGGCCGCTCAAAGAGGTCGAGAGCGATTTGAAGCTCGAGATAGACAGGCACGTGCGGATGAAATATAGAAGGACATATTGACTCTAATATTTCAAATATCGTCACCTTAATGTTTTCTAATTGTTATTCGTATTTATAGTTGCTCAAAATTGTAATTCCAGGTTCTTAAGTAGATTCAGGTTTCGTGAATCCTCTATTCAGAAAAGTAATTATTTGCTCGTAAAAAATAACACGCAACAACTCGTAAACAAATAACACGCACAAGTTTACTTGCAGGAGCAGTTTACTAGATTCAGCCAAAGTATTCTTCGATTTGAATTCTAGGACGAAGACTCCAAATAATAGTTTTCGGACGAGTAGCAAGAAACATTTCTTTTTCTAGTTTCACATCTATAGATGATTATAAAAATATTTTGTTAAAAAAATTGGCAGTTATGATAATTTTAGGATTCATACGAATGTTCACCTTGATGGAATCTTGTTTAATCCAGTTAAGTTTTGATTAGCCTGGGTTAGTTGTGTTAAGGGGAAACATTACAGCTCTTGTCTAGTTCGTCCATTTGTTTTTGTTGATTTATCTTTTCGTCTGCCTCGGACGTCCACCCATGCGTGTGGCATTTGCTTATTCCTCCGGCAGACTATTCCAGTTACATTTTATCATAAGATTTTGCCGTACATTCTCATTTTGTTTCCCACGATGCATTTCACAGAAAACTTTCAGCCTCTCCGAGAGTCAGATGTTTTTATATTAGTACGAATACTAGCATTGGATGCAATCTCCCTGCGGACTGCCCGAAATAAGAACTTGTCCATTTCGCATACGGAAGTTTGCCCGTGCGATTTCCTCGACAGGTGCATCCGCGGAAAGCGTACGTCACGGAAGGCGGGTCACAGGGCGTGACCACACGCAGTGCCCGTGGACTCGCTACAGACACAATACGCGCACATCTCACGATGAGCTATTTGGTCGCGGAGCGACCGGTGAAGTAGTTTGTCTTCGAGTAAGAAAAGATTTGTGAACGAACGTCTCGTGTCTGTCTGCGCGCCTTCGTTCAACAAACCGGGTACGATAATGAAGTGCTCCAACAGCATAGTGGGTGCCAGAAATAAATGAGATAAATAATAAACGAATTCGCTCAAAACATATATACAGAGGTATATATATTTAATTCAAGGTAGAGCTTATTCCGCCATATTACAGACGTCTTTAGTGCTATTCTGTGATGGCTGTGACCGAAAAAGCTTTATGCTAAATAAATGTATACAAGTACTCTTTATAATTACATGTATAATTATGGTAATGTCATAAACCCCACACAATTTCCTACTATTTAAAGAAGCATGAGAGGATTATTTAAAACGGGTTTTCCACCTTTTATATGCCATGCATATATATTTTTACATGCTAATTTAGGTGCGTCGTACAACTCAGGTACGTTTCTGCCTTCTCCCACAAGGAAAAAAATACTAGAACACCTCTAATATTAAATTCTACTCACATAATTTTGTAATAAAATTGTGCTGTTTTTGAATATGTAAATATTTTGAAAAAAGGACGTTCGCGTTCCAAATGAGGAGCAAAAAGTGAAGTATGGAAGAGAATAATACAAATTCCAGATTTGCAGTATTCGAATTATTAGTGCTCTGCAAGAATGTTCGATGTTTTATTACACAGTTGTCTACTGCTTTTGTATCATTGCCCAGATATGTAATCACTTGTTTCTTCTATTTCATGTTCTCACTTATAGGAAGAATTGAAGAAAAAACGAGCAGATTTCAGTAAACGACGTGTTTTTTATTCTGTCTCTTTCTTTCTTCTCTGCGTTTTTTCTGTGTCCATTTCTGTCTCTTGTCTATTTCTGTCACTCCCCCTCCCTCTGCCTCTATCTTTCTGTCTCTCTTTATTTGTCTCTTCCTCTCTCTGTCACTCTCTCAATCTGTCTTCTCGTTCTCTCTCTCCCTCGCTCTCTCTTCCCTCTCTTTCTCTGTCTCTCTTTTTGTCTCTACCTATCTCTCACTCTCTCTCCTCTCGTGCTCTCTCTCCCTGTTTCTGTCTTTCAAGCCCTCTCTCTTTCTCTCACTGCCTCTCTCTCTCTCTCTCTCTCTCTCTCTCTCTCTCTCTCTCTCTCTCTATCGCGCGTGGTTCGCCGTGGCGTCGTGGGTTTTGTCAGCGCCGGCGCCGGCGTCGGCCTCGGCGCGACTTGCTCCTTAGCGCGCGTCTCCTAACTTCGTTACCGCGTCGCGGCGCCGTCAGCCGCATGCCGCGCGTCTTAGCCAGGCAGCGCCATCCAATTTGGAAAACAACGCGCGTCCGGCTTGCGCTGCGTCCACCCCACCCCCAAGCGCACCCTCCGCCGCGCCGCCGTCTTTAGACACCGGCCGAGAGTTTACTTTCTCATTAGCCGCGCTTCCGAAATTCTCCTCGTAAAAGCTCCTCTCCCAGACGCTATCGACTCTAGAAGGTCGCCGGCTCGGTTTGATCGTGTTGGGAGAAGCAGAAATGAAAAGTAGTTATGACGCAATAAATAATTTAGGACGACTTTTATCGACCCCGGTGGTTGAGGTAATGAAAACGTGTTGTTGGATTTAGTAGTTCTGGTGTCCGAAGGCGGATCGGTGGCCGTAGCGTCGTTTTGTCGTCGTGCCGGAACATATTTTCCATTATTGTCCTGTGTCGGGTAACTTGTTGCCAACTGCTAGAATGAAGTTCCGGGAATTTTTTGTATTATCGACGTTTTCACTGCATTGTTCTTTCTGCGCGGTGCTAAAAATTAATTTATGATGGGTAGTTTGTTTTATCATGCAATATTTTTCGCGTTGGAAAGAAGTTTTTAAAATAATAGCCTGTATTTGTGATGTGTCGATTTCTGTTCTGGATCTCTCTAGAGAGCACCTAGTCATTACATCTATCGACGCAATAAATATATGGATTAAATGTGTTACTGAACTGAATTTCAAGAGAGGATATTTTTTAAAAGTATCCCTCGCGTCGATGTATTGCTGAATATTTCCCTCTTTATTTTTATCAAAGAACTTTACTTCATAACATTGTTTTATTTTTGACATTCCATAGGAGTTTATGAATCTTTTTTCTCTCAAAATGTATGTTCTGAAAAAGAAAAGAATTAATTCGTCCTAAAATATTTCGGTGAATTTGCATGTTCCTTAAGGAGGAAATAAAAAACATGCAACTAAGTGTATATCATAATTCTAATCATTCTAAGATATGAAACTCACTGTAATAGTTCTAAATATGAGGATTACAATGCATTTGCTCACTATACACCAAAGAAGAAAAAAATACACCGAAAGAATGCGGAAATGAAACTATTATGAAAAGTATGTTTTATTAGTGTCTACAATGTGCATGTTGACAGGTAAATGAAAATGAATGGAAAATCATAGAAAGTGATGTTATCACCTCGACCCGTGGGAGTCATATGGTGAGGTCTATAAATGTCAGATATTATCTCACACTGATCCTATTAGTCTCATCAAAACAACAAACAATTAGCAATAAATACACCAAACAGCAAATGGGAACTAGCGTAATCTTCGCAGAAATGTATATAATTTATTATTTCCGTTGCGTATTAAACCATTTATTTTTAATTCTATGAGTTTTCGCCAACTCAGTGATCTAATAAACATTGAAACCATAAAATCTCACAGTGATCCGTCCTCCATCGTAAGCATCAGTTACAATGTGCTGAAGAGTTTTAATGGAAGAACAACTAAGATAATCCGATAGTCTTCGCCCTCCCAAAGTGATGCTCAGTGCTAAGGACACCATGGTCATGTATCACTGTTCCTTTTTGGCAACGTTTTCAATATTTCTTAATGACCTACCCACGTACCGGGGCTAAAACGGTTGGACAGAAACAGAGAAATAGATTGAAATCTATTAAGTTGACAATTGTATACACTCTGGATATTCTGTATAACACAATGGGAAAAATCTGTCTGTTTGTTAATTTACGCGTGGTTCTATTACAATGTACGCATGCACAATATCGGGCTGACTTATTTATCTATTTAAAATCAGAGCACAGTTAAAATTGTATGCGACGTTTGGGAAAGTGGCAAGCCATATTTAGAGATGATAAGCAAAACATTTGCCTAATAGACCAAGGAAAATTGAAGATGACGATGAAATAGGAATTATTGATCCCGAAGTTGATTGAAATGATTTTAAAGGTTTATTCACTTTTTTAAAATTATACGATACGCATGATCAGTAATATATGGTATCACCATTACGATGTGTATGATGTAACCCGCAATTGAGGATCTAACCCATCAAAACTAGGATCCAGTATAAAATTGTTTTCACTTTCATATAGTGGTTTACATAATGCGAAACTTTATCGCTTGTTCTTATGAAATAAACATAAGCATTTTAATTAGTATTATATTTTTTGAATATTTCATTCGTGTAATTTAACGCCAGAGTACTTCGAATAACCCGCCAATTTCAGCTACAAATCAAGAAGCAATCTAATGCTCGACCGTTCTACTACCGACCAATAAGATACGATCGGAGAATCGTTGCGACAACAAGTGTTCGGAAGGGATTTTCATTAGTTTCCTGGCGACCACGCAAGAAGGCGGCAGTTAAGTGTGCAACGTTATCTTCTGTTCAATCCGCAGCACGAATCGAATTGCATTTTTAGAAGCTAAGATCAATACTGCTCAAAATAAAAGGTAAATATATTCTTATCCATTGTGGAGTGTAATTAATATTTCATTAATTAGAAATATTGCGGGAATCGTATCGTGCATTGATACACACGTGCACGAGACGATAGGAGCACGCAATAATTAAAAATTGTATGTTTTCTCTTTTGGATACTAATTAAACTTCTTATTACAATTCGAGTGTAAAAATTGTATAACCGCCGAGATCAATTGTAAATTATGAGGATTGTTATAAAATCTGTACTTTATAACATTGGACACTGAAGAGACGATTGTTGTCTATGTGCGTGAGAGGAGAGGTGCAGCAACGTAGAAAGCACGAGAAACTACAAGAGGCGACGAAAAGAGTATGACGAGCATATCATCGCATCAGAAGGCTGTTGAAGGTAGAATAAGCTTATTTTCTTCACATAACGAGTAGATTAGATCTACAGCATAACTAGGTGGAAGGAACTGGAATAACTTCCCAACTCTCATCTATCAATTGTGCAAGGAAAGCTTAAAAAATTTCAAGTTCTTTAAACGTATATTAGTAACTCCGCTAGATAACTTTGCAGTAAGCTAACGTATAACCATGTAACCTTCGTGCAACAGTACAGCTGGAGGCGAGAGCCAGGCTCTGAAGGTCATTTCACAGGGGGACGCGCGCGAATTAACTAGATACAATCGCTGGACGAACGTGTAGAGTTCGTGGAGTATTAGTAAAACTTGCAGAAATCTGAAGAAGATCGAAAAGCTATCAGTTACTTCAAAAGGCAAGCTCTAAACCATTTGTAATTGTATCATTGTACACAGTTTGGACTGATTTATTGCTTTGTAAATAATATTTATGATGTTTGGAATTGTATTTTATATTTTTCTTATGAAAATAGTGTGCGTTGTAAAACATTATGAGAGTAATTTGATTCTCACTTGTAAGCTCTACTAAAGTAGTAATGGTTAAATACATTTCAGGTACCTAAATGAGGAAAAGGCTTGAAAATTACATTCAATCCATAATAGTTCAGGGTAGAGTTGTGATAACAGTTTGGTTTTGTTATGTTAATGTAGCAGAGCGTAGTTTTACTGAATTACTGAGAGTAGTTTTAGTGAATTACGGATTTTAATGAATGTGATTTTCATTTCTTGGTTATTGTGCATTTTACTTAGAGTTTAATTTCCATTTTCACTGCCTGAGTTTGACGTTTATGTGGATCCAGAAGTGATTACGGAGAGAGCAAAGAATAGAAGTGCACCCCCTCATTGAAGTATAATTTGAGCTTTTAGTTAATTATCTCTTGTAATAGACCCTGTAAAATATTAACTAACACACACTCATACACGTAAGTGTATATGCATATTTATATCACACATTGATCAAATATAAAATCTAAATGCTTTTTACATCCATATCCTAAACTTTCCAGGGCCAATTAGGGAAGGAAACATCCCTCCCACCAAAAAAATGAAAGAAAAAAAAACCTCCCCTACTACCCGCCCCGCTAAAAACCTCTTCTTTAGTGGATAGTAACAGGCCAGGAATACCCTCCCCGCGCCCCGAAACTCTTTGGGTTGCCCCGCGCCTTGCGCACCGGCCGCCCGCCGGGTGACCTCGGCTGCTGCCCTCGCGCAGCCCACGCGTAGCGCTGGCCGTCGCGTGGGTCGCTGGCGCACGGCCCGCTCCCGCACCCGCTGGGCGTTGCACTTGCCGCCGCCGCCGCCGCCGCCGCTTCGCCGTTTACAGCCCGTGCATCCGGCCAACGCTCCGCCGCCACCGCCGCCCATTCAACCTTTGTCACAGGAGGCGGCTGCGGTTTTTTTTTTTTCTGTTGGTCAGCACGCACTGTGCTCTTATTAGAGGAAGCAGGATTTTCAAAGGAATTAATTCTGCTTAATTTCCGCTGTCGAGTGGTTAGACATTGAGTTTGAAGGGGGTACGTTCTTATTTAACGTATAAAATAGTTATAATTGACAAATTTTATGTTTTTTAGCATGTTTAGTTATAATTCACGAATCAGTATTGATGTAAACAGTTCATTCTAATTTACATGTTACGTGGGACTCGTGGAATTTTAAACGAGAAGACGTTAATCGAGATATTGGAATAACATGTATCTAAAAAGAAATGCGGCGAATTGTAGTGAAGCCATTGCTGAATTGTAGTGCTGCCATTGCCAAAACAGCTTCCTTACAGCGTTCTCTCGAATTTTCCGCTGTTTTTGCTGTTCCCGATGTTTACATTTTCCCCATGTGTTAAAGTCATAATTTATTTCCATTTGAAATTCAATATCTTCCTCTCACAAGCACAAGAGAAAATGTCAAACCTAATATTAAAAGTATATTTCTTTTTTGATTCATGGCGATACTTCTAAGAAAATATCGTGTTTTCTGTCTAAATTTTCTTACCACTACCTTCATCTGATTATTCATAAAGGGTGGTAGTCATAGAAGTTGGTGTGCTCAGGAACAGCAGATGACCTTGTTTCAGCTAAGTATTAAAGTTAAATGAAACAAATTAATATAATCAATATTTGTCGATTTCTGAAACTTTGTTGGACATAATTTCATTCGTGGAACAATCTCATTGAATACCACTATTACATTGGAAATTTCCAGATAAATTTGCTTGACATTCGGGAATTTATCGGAAATTTCCAATTCACAGGTGATATTACCTATGATAATGCCGGGAAAAACCGATCGTCTGTCCATTATCCAGATCTCTCAGTTTCTGAGAAGTCACTGCGAAAAATTAATGCTCGAATGTTTCATTTCATATTATTTTATGTTCTACTTGCTTTGAATCAATTTTAAGTTCTTTTTTCTTAATCTTTTATAGAGTGTTCTGCATTTGGGATTTATTGTACTAAATTTGCACAATATATCTGCTATGAACTTGAATGAAACTTACCATTTTTCTTTTAGATTAAAAATAGGTAACGTGATTCACGTATGTAAGATGAGCTACTTTTGAAAGAACCAGCAGGAAATTAAATCTATCTCATCCAAGAGGATGACTCGAACTCTTCGATCCGTTCTTCGGAACACGTGTCAATCTCGTGCGTATTGTCTGCGCCGAATATAGAATGCTCTGCGCCAGAGGGTTATCGCTTCATCATTTCGCGCCTGCATTACTCGAGTCATTAAGGCGGAATAGGTTGTCCGTCACCTGCCCTACGCAAACGGCGGCTCAACCGCTGCAGCAAGTGGGCGGCGAGGAAGAAGCGACTTTGCGCGCGATGAATCACAGCCACGGCGGCGGCGGCGGCGGCGGCGGCGGCGGCGGCGGCGGCAGGGCACCGCGCCACGCCACAAAGACGGAGTGAGCCAGGTTCATCGAACCCAGCACGGCTGCGGCCGCGGCGACGGGACGCGGAGGTGGATGCTCGCTATGATGGAGCACCGTTGCCGCCCCGCCCCTCCCGCCCCGCCCTCCACTCCCGTGGCGTCGTTGTGCCCTCGCGCCTCCACCCCGCCCCGCCCCACCCCGCCCCGTCCCTGCTGCCGCCCCCGTTCTCGCCGCTCCGCTCGCTCTGATCGTGTTTACGTGAAGTCGCCGTCGTCGTCCCCGCCGCCGCCACCGCCGCGGCGGAGGCACGAACTCCGGACCGGTTCTGCCGCCGGGACTCGAGCTCAGGTCACGCCGCCTCCGCGGCCGCCACCGCCACCGCCACCCCCACCGCCGCTCCGCGCCGGCAGCCGGTGGCCCAGCCCGGTCGCGCGACGGTTGCGCCTGGCGGCCGCGTCCACAGAACGTGGAGGGCCACGGGCAAGGGCAGAAGAACGCCGTCTCACGAAGAAATTAAATTAGGCATTACTTCAAACACTAATGTGACAGCAAATGCACTCGTTGTTGTGGTTATTGAACTGAGGATCCGTAAACCTAAGAATGATTGTTTCGAGACCTGACGATAGAAGATATTCGAATAACTGCTAAGTTATGCAATTACGTTTTACCTGCTGAGTGTGAATAGTCGGTTTAGACGTTGTCACGATCAAGATGAGAATGCTGTGGACTGGTCGCGCCGATGTTTTACGTGGTTTCCTCCTGTGAGTTCTAGGTAAATGCCGCTGTTTATCTTTGAAAATCTTTTCAATGATTTCATAATATTATTTTTCAGACGTTTAGTGTGTTTTCTTCAAAGTAATCGACAAAGAATCCGGAAAGGACACATTCGTAAAGCCTCTGGTATTCACAGATATCATTTCTGTGAGAAATTAATACTAATACTTCGAGAACTATTTCTACGAGGGAAAAAATCTAGTAGCCAGTGTTTTATAGATCCTCAAAAATACACGTTTACACGCGATATTGTTACATTAATGAGTCATATTTTAGAACGTGTAAGCCAAAGACAATGTTAATAATGTATCTTCAATCAATCCTTCAATAACATTAAAAACTCATAAATCATGACGAAATCTATACGGTGTCTCTCTGTTGGAGAGCTTAATATGTTAGGACCATCTGTGTTTGTCGTCCATTCAGTGTTCAGGAATATAAGTAGGACAATACTCAAAATCAGCTTCGGGTTCTTTGAAATGCTGTGAAAACAAAGCTGTTGGTAAACGAAAATAATGCAGTTATCTATCAATTAGCCGAACGGCATGAGAAAAAAATTGTTTCCAGTTGTTTGTACTCTTATAAATTTGATTACATCACTTCGAAATCATTTCATTACACCAATTATTTTATATTGAATAATTGAGAAATACTAATTGCGTTGTTTTGTTTATTGTTTTCTCGTGTTTATTTTATCGTTTTGATGTATGATAAATTGAATTGACTACTGCACCATGTATGTTTAAATATGAAACTTATACAACTCCAAAGTAACTTTTAAAATTATTATTTGTGGTGATATTTGTGGTGTTACGCTTACAAACACGTGATTATTTCTCCTTAATACATTATGTGTAATTAAAAAATCGGTTCAGTATTCAATGATCACCCACTGTTTGCATGTAATGATTCATTTTGTGAGAAATTCTATTCTAAATGTCGTACTGTTAAAGAAAGAAATTCTACACACGGCATTGGTTGTGAACGCCCCGTTTCATCGCAGCAGAAGTGACACGTGGTGATATTTGTGCGCGAATGCGTTGCCGTGTGTGTGTGTGTGTGGGGGGGGGGGGGGGTATTCACCTTTCACGCCTCCTTGGATGTGATTTACGAGGGCAATCTGATAGAATAGGTGAGTTCACAGCCCCCGGCGTCCGAGAATGGAAGCGTTAACTTGTGAAGATCACTTTCTCAGCCTCGCACGTTTCTCTGTAGACTATGGTGTAACATCCTTCTCGTAGAGGCATCCAGCTTCGTATTTGTTAAGAACTCAAAAGAGTCTCTTAACGTGTGTGTGCTCCAAGAGTGATGTGGCAGTTGTATGACAAGAACGAACGTACTCATTTTTATTTGTATGCTTCTGATGTCGAAATGCAGGGGGCTTGGCTGACGAAGTCACAAAGAATGTTTTTCACAATACTTTCCTGAGAAATGGATTCATGAAAGTATCCGAAATCCCGGTACATCGCTTGTTTAAATATGTTCAATAAAACTGTATATATTTCTCGTTTGGTAGGATTATTCCATTCTCCCGAGTATCGCGTTTCTTTATTTGTTTTGCGCGTATCCAAAATACTATTGCGCGGTATATTCCCAACGTTTGCCTCTTATGGAAGTAGTTCTTCGCTTCTCCTAAAAAGAAAAGTAATCAAGTATTATTTACCTTAATGTCTTCTCTGAAGTTGATGGCAGGAAAAAGGGCATTAAATTTGTCCTACGTCATCTGTTTTTCCCCTTAAGAAGTGAAAGTCAGCGTACATACTGCCACCGATTATGTCAAGAAATTAATGTTAAGCATTCTTTTATTAACTTATTATCAGTCATAACTTCCACAGGAGAAAGCCGTATCGTCAATAGACAATATGTCTTCCCATACTTCCACTCCACAATATACCTCTATCTCTATAATAGCCCGTAATCGAATAAAATGTTAGGTAGGTTAAAATAATAACTTTTATTTTTTACTGATACTTTACAGCTTGTTATTGCCTTCGATGCGTAGCTGCACTGCATACGTTATTTGGATCGAAGGGATCGTGATTACGAAGGAAATACACAAACAGTTGAATGATGTCATATGTTCTGTTATCGAGTGAATAATGGGAGTGATTTATGAAATCGTATTATGAGAGGGAAATATAAGAAAAGAAAAACCGAGTGAAGTTAACATCTATATAATTAGTAAATAAGTAAGTCAGAATCCCTAAAAGTATGTAAAAAAATAAAATCATGTATGTACTACGGGTGATAACTGATTCTAATGATCTCGGGCGACGAAACGGCCTCGGGCTTTTTGTCGCCGTTCGATCATTAAAACTCCTATAACGCCCTTGGTGCATAAATATCTATTATGTTCCGCCCATTTCCACTGTCTTCATATACCCACCTCAACCTCATTCTCGTCCTACTCATTTCTACAAACTGATATTGTCGTGCTACAAGTGACTTTTTAATTCCACTGCATGTCATGACCTTATTTCCAACTTTCCGGCGTGAGCACATCGTTTCAGTCGGAAAACCCTACCTTCATGTCTTGTTTAGAAGTTCAAGAGAGTTAAAAACAAGGTACCGTAACGGCCATCGTTAGAGTCTCAGAAATCGTTACATTTGGAAAGAGAAATTAAATTAATAAAAGACGATTTAAAAAGATTTAGTAGAATTCGATGATCTGCACCCACACATCGTCACTGCAGCCCAATTCTGAACTCGCATTCCATTTCTTTTTAATCACACCGGATTCTTTTCTACGCAAGTTATTCATGATCTTCGCGATGTGATTAACTGACGCCTGCCTTTCTTCTCGTTCAACAACTCATCGCCCGGTGTTCTAAACAACACATTTTTCAAAATCTCCCACTCACCTTCCTTTCCTCCGTGTCTCCTTCCTGCTCAATATCTCCCTACCTCCCTTCTCTTCCAATTCTACTCCTCACACTTCCCTCGCTCCCCCTTTTCCTCCTTCCTTCTCTCATTTCCTTCCTACCACTCTCTTTCTCTCCCACTCCCTCCTCTCTCTCCCACTTTCTCTCCCTCCCATTCTCCTTCCCTCCCACTGTCTCGCCCCTCTCTCCCTCTCATTCTCCTCACTCCACCTCTGTCCATTCCTTCACCACTGACACCTCCAGGGGTTGAACGGTGGAGTCTCTTCCGCGTCCGTCACCCTGCGAGAGGCTTGCGCCCCTAGCGGCGACGGTGGCGGGGGGAGGGGCCATTGCAATTAATTCGCCGCCGGTCGTAAACCGAAGACAAAGCCCCGTGCGAATAAAAGAAGCGGCACACCGCACCGCGCCGCGCTGCGCCCCGCCGCGCCGTGCTGCTTGGCCCGTGTAATCACCGAAATTTGTGGGCCCTTAGCGTCTTCTGAACACGCGTCACCGCCGGACGCGTCTCCCCTCCCCTTCTCTCGTGCCGGCGGTGACAGGACCGGCCCTTCTTCTTTTACGGCAGCCCCAGACTTCTTTTCTTTTCGCTCCGTATTCTTCGTTTTGTGTAGTGTCTTGTTTTCAGGGCGTGACCTGGTCCATTCAAGGTACTATATAGAGGTAGATGAAAACTCTTCGGGCTCTCTAATGGTTGTCCTCGCGGTTGTAAAGGAGAGTCAATTCCGAATGCTTAGTTAAATGAAAGAAATTGGAATAATAAAAACGATGTTTACGTAAAAACACGCTTTTTGAATAGATCGTTGTATTCGTTAGTAATTGGGAGGAAGATTGCTGTACGATCAAGCAAGAAATGTCCGTGATTTGTATTTCCCTCTTGTTACGCTTCTTATAAGAGGCAACGCAGCCCGTTTGTTTACATAAAATTTTGTAGATGGCGTTATGTGTAGAATGTTTTGAAACAGCGCACGTGAAAACTGACGCTCTGCCTTCCGCGTCACATGACGTCCGCTGTGACGCAAACAGTGAGGCACTGAGAATGAGAATTTTGTCTGTACGCGCAATATGACGATAGGCAGAATGCGAAAGTTAAATATTTGAAATGTTCAGTTATAATCGGAACTGTTTCATTGCTTTTATATTTTTCCAGTCTTCTATGACACTACTCACAGTTAGAGGATGCTTAATTTTCCTCTCAGTTTATGCGTATATTCGATATTGGTGATTTAGATTAGTAATACAGATGATTTTAGATATTTCTGGAGTTCGTGGGTACGTAACAAAACTATTGACACCTCTCACAGAGTGTACATAGTCTACTTTGTTTCCCGTCAATTTATGCGTAAATTCGAAATTTGTAATACATATACTTTCTTAACTACCACCTCCATATCATGTTATACAGCTCACCGCGATACTCTCACAACCTTTTTTGCGTCTTCATAGCCTTTCCGTCGTAGCAGCTCGATTTTCCACCGCTGTCACAGCCAGCGCACGCCTTCATCCGTACCTTCCATTTTCGTTCTTTTCGGCACCCTGAAACTCCCTCACCCCCTTCCCCCGCCAGCTTCACCCACGCACCTCACGCGCCTCTACCGCCAGATCGCGTTCGCCTCGCACCGCCATCTCCGCGTCTCCGCCCACATTCTCTCCCCCGCCCCGTCTCCGCCCCCGTTTCCGCCCCCGCCCCGCCCCGCCCTCGCCAGCATCGCGAAGCACGCCCCTCCACAAAGCGCCCCTCCTCTGGCCCGGGCGCGCGGGCGGGAAGGGCAGGCGGCGCCGGGCGATGCTCGCGCAGCTTTGATATGCTAATTCGTCGCTGCCAGCTGCGCCCGCGTCGCGAGATGCGAGCCGATGGAGGACGGCGCGGAGGCGGAGCGCACGCAACTTGCGAGTTCGCTCGCTGCGGTCAGCGCAAGTTCGAGCGGCGGCGGCGGCGGCGGCGGCGGCGTCTCCCTGCGCCTTCGCCGTCGCGGCGCCGCGATCGCTCGCCAACTGCGTCGACAGATGTCGCCCCCTGTCGTTGTCGTTGCCGCTGTCGCGGCCGCCGAGCTGGAAAGCCCCCAGCGATCCCAATGACGCCGTCGCGTCGTCGCCGCAGACACAGCAGCCCGCTGTCTCTATTACCGGCTTCGCCGATGCCGTGCTGCGGAATTCGCGGTCTCTCCAGCTTCTGTGTGTTCTGTCTCTCGCTACGTCTCCTTCCGTCCACGCCTGCCATTCTCAGTGTTCGCGCCGCCTACTCCACTTGTCTCTCCCTGCCCCAGTGCCTTCACTGTTGCCGCTGTCACCACGATAGTCGTCCTCGCGAGCATCCCCACTATGCCCGCTTCTCGTGCATTCTTCTTTATCCTTCGCTTACTCTTGCCGAACAAATTTTTTTGTTCTACTGACCATGGCAGGCACACGTAGTCCCACCTCATGCTGTCAGCTTCTGTCCATTCGCAGACTCTCCGAAACATGCACAGAAATGTGGATAGTATCTCCGTAGTCTATTACATGCTCCATCCCGGTTCCCGCCACTTCTGTCTCCTTCCTTACGTACAGCCTGTGTTTAATTCAGAGTCAAATTTGCCGATGTTCCTGCATGAGGTCGTAGGATTCGAGTTCCGACGGTGGCGGATTTTCGAATCTTCGTATCCTTCTAGGTAGTGTTCGGCCAATGAGTGGAGACGAATTCTAACGGCCAACTGCTCTGATCTGCAGTTTTCGATGTTTAACCGTTCAGTACTAGGCGAATGCCGGAGTAGTACAAACAGCTCACCAGCTGCGTCCGATCTTTCCTTCCCTTCATTGCGCTATTATTTCCCCTTTCGTCCACACATATTATTAGCCGACGTATAGCGCGATGCCGTATCTCACAATCCAGCGGCGGAAGGAACACTGCCACCCCCCTATAAAGCATTCACTACACTAACGGCAGTAGTGACTGTAGCAGTTGACGTGCCAGAAACATCAATCTATCTTCCCCACGTGCTCACTAGATTCTCTGTAACTTCCACCCTGTCGATCCGCTCGTGTTACCACAGTCTCGTACAACTCCACCGCTCCCTGAGTCTTGGCTTCCTCGGGCGCCCTCGTGCCGCAGCCGGCGCGGCCACCGACTCCACGGCGCGGCGGCCGCAAGCAGCAACAGCAGCCTGTGGCGTGCCCTGCGCCGGCGCCCGCGCTGCGACGCCTGTTGCGGTGCGGCCCCACGAGTCTATTTCCCCCCCCCCCCGCCCTCGGCGCACCACCGCTTTTGCCGCCCCCGTCGTTCCAGCCGTCGCCACCGTCGCCACTGCCTCCGCCGCCACCACTGCCACTACTGCCGCCGCCCCGGCCACCGCCACCGCCGCCGCGACCGTCGCCGCCACCACCGCCACTGCCGCCACCGCCGCCACCGCTGCCACCGCCGCCACCGCCGCCACTATCACTTTCACCATCACCTCCACCGCCGCCGCAGCCGCCCCCGCTGTCGCCGCGAACTTGGAGACATGGGGCGCCTTTGAAGGAGTTGGAGGCCTTGGGGCGCAGGCGGTGGGCGGTGGGTGGTTGGGGCGTAGGGTTTCGCCAAGCTCTGAACGCGCGTTCTCTTCCGGTGCGAGGACCGCAGAGGGCTGTTTGTTGCTGAGCTTTAAAAGTTCATTCTCACCTGTGCGACAAAGTTACGGTCGATGGAAACGTTTTGGAACTTCCAAATTGTATTGAAAAATGTGCATGTTGTCTTAAGGAAGTATCCTTAGTGATTTTTGATAAAAACGTCAAAATTCTGACAGTTATGCGTGAACAGTATAGATCACATTCTTTTTTGTTAATTGCAATTGCCCCTAACATTTTGTACAGATAGTCCAATTAATTTGTTTTAATTTGATCCTTATATTAAGATTTGTTCGTTAAAACTAACGATAATTAAAAAAATATGTATACAAATGAGTACGAATTAACTCGATTGACGATTATTACTGTGAAAGAAATTAAGGACTGTTATATATTGTCTTTTATATGCGTATTATTTGAAAATCAAAGTAAACTATGTTTAAAAACATTCCAGAACAATATATTTGGGAACTTAAATTAGAAACAGCTATCTTGTTTCAACAAATTGTGTTTTCCTCAGCACCTTTTTATATATTTTAGAGCAAAACAAACTGAAAATATTCTAAATATAAGTGGTAAATGTCTTGACTCTTGCTTTCGATCGCTAAGAATTCACCATCTTTCACTAACGAGTAAAAAGTAATGGAACGCGAATGAACATTTTTATCGCGCTGTTTGCTCCGTACTGTCGTCGCAAGGGAAAGTTTCCTTGATTAAGCTCCGGTGGACGGGTCACAGGGTTGGCCGCCGCGCGTATTCGTAATTCCGGGGCGAGGCGCGCGGGAGTCCCTCCGCGCCGGTCGGGAGGGCGTATGCGTGGGAGGGGAGGCCCGTTTCTGCGCATGCGTCAATTATTTGTTTGGTAACAAAGTTCCGCAATGCCCTTAGCGCCCCTCATTGCGTCATCGCCGTCGTCGCCCTCGCCACCCTCGCCACCCTCGCCGCCCCATCGCGGGCGGACGAGACGAAATGAGAAATGAAGCCAATTCGAAAGTTCAACCTTCGTTACCGGCTCATACAGACCTTCTGTATACCCCCATTTTATAATAATAATAATTATTATTACTGCGATCGCGAGAAACTATGTAATAAACCACGAAAAGTTGTAATGAGTTTGTTTAGCAGAGGGATCATGCCCCCTGTAGGAAATGGATATGTTGGTTATAACGAAAATATTTACACTCCCTTCTGTAATGGGATGATGAGCAGACTCGAAATTAAATCCATCTGTATTGTTAGATGTACTTCTCTCTGGAACAATTACAAACGAAGCCTATTCGCCCCGCGTTGTGAGAATACAGATGATCACTTTGATTTAAAGCAGAAATAACTTTTATTTTCTTAGGTAATGAACTGACAATTTTTGAAAATATGATTCTAATATTACAGTTGGTGGGTTTTTTTAATAAGAAAATGAGCGTCAGTATAAATACGTGTTTTTTTTAAGTAAATAAGTGATGTTTTAGTGAGGAATTCTAAAGCTTGAAAAAATAAATCGTGCATATATGATCTGAAGACAGTGTGATCTAGCCTTTATAATGTTGGTCAATAGCAGAAAAATTTTCTGAAATCGAGGGGACTAAACAGAGGAAATTAATTTTTTGTAGATTAAATGTAGCTTCATCAAGTCATCTTTGCAACACAAAATGATTTTCCTACTTATTCATGAGCACATCTTCCTTCATGGTACTTCTTAGCCTTGTCTTGTATGTTCGCGAGCCTGCCCACGTTGGCGTGTGTTTGAAATGCTCGCGACGGCGTGAAGAAGCTCAGAGGCAGAATGTAAAATAGAGCTTTGTGTTTGTGTTCTCTCGAACGAGCTTTCTAAACTCTTTGGAGGGACTCTAAAGAGGGCTTGAGTATCCGAAGTTTCGAAGCGATCAACGATTTCTGAACACGTTTTTTTAGTTACGGGACGTGCTGAATCCTAGATATGTTAGGGAATCGACGTTTTTAGGTATGTAATGTGTGTTTCACGCCAATTTATTATCTTCTAGAGTGTGCTAGAGATTGAGTCATCAATAACTGAAGTAAGTCAGAATAATTTTAAAATCAATATCCTGATGCATTATATTGATATAAGGAAATAATATATTTAGTACACTATTCAGAGTAATAAGTTATTTTGCTACGAATATAGAATTAAAGGCAATGGTAATTATAACTATTTCAGAAAGTCATTCAAATTTTTGTACATTTTGAACCCAATTTTATTTTAATAATTAACACAAAATATTGCATGTGTAGATAGTAAATCGAGTACCACCTGCTCGCAAGTTATTTTTTCTTCTAATAGCAGTTTTTTTAAAAAGTGTGTCACTGGTTTGATTTTGGTCTTAAAATTGTCTTCGAAACACCGCAATATGTCGGAATAATTATCGAGATTTTTCTTCAATTTATTCTTAATTCGGAAGAGTGATAAAACTTATTCCAAACTCACAATTGTATATAAAATACAAATATCAGAAAATGAATGCATTTCTATTACTTAACTCTTCTGACCGATCCGTTTTCAACGTGGAGAATTCTGTGTTGATAAACTTTAATTCTTTCGAAAGGTCTGTATTTATGAGGCTGCCCATTGTGGATTTGCCCATGCCTAATTGCCAGTTTAAATTTCGGAGTCCACTTAAACGATTTGGCGATCCCATTGCATTGAACCCGTAGCAGTTATGATCTGAACAATCAGACTTCAACATAAGTATTGGGCTTCAATGGCTTCATTTAGGCAATTGGTTAACCATCTACGTACATTATTTTAAAACAATTAAAAACTAGTAATGCTCTACACATTGACTCAAGTTGTTTTATATCATTTTTTTAAAAGTGGTCATCTATATTTAACCGCACGTTTAAGTTTTCGATGTATGGAACTACCTGGTTTCTAATCAGTATGTCCGAGTACAGCATACTAATTTGACCTTCTGCTACAATGCAATTCTAGTTTATAGCATTATTATAAAAACTCCCTAGAATTCCTACTCGTGGCCAATTGCTGGGTCACGGAAGTACATCGTGCGTTCTACAATAACTTTTTAAATGGTTGCTTTCACTGCCGTCGGTGTTGTCCTGTTACTTGTACTGGGAAACAGTTTGCTAATGGTGACGATGTAAATAGGGAAGAGCGATACATTGGGCATTTCGATACGCTTCACGGTTCTTTCAGTTTCAAAGGAAAAAATGACGGAGAGGTTTTCTTTTGCTTTGGCTCTTTATGTAGGATGTAACGCATACGATCTTATGCTTTGCAAATCGATACCCTTATTCCAGTGTTTGTTGGTTTTACATTTCGTAATAAATAATCTGCGCTGGTATTAAAATACGTGACTGAAATGAAAATGATACGCTTTATGTAAAAATGTAACATCCTTAATATATACGGTCTTGGACAATGCATGAATTTTAAACATATTTTTTACTGAATCGCGTCTTTTTGTATAAATTCTTTAGTTTATAATAATAATAATAATAGTAATTACTATTGCAACATTCTTGTGTTCAGATGCATTCCGTAAGTTGACGAGTTGTTCGTGCGTCACATTCGTTTTACAACTAATGTAACAATAAAATCTGTCACAAGTGTCTTCATTTTTGCACTGAAGAAAATTATGTAACACAGATGTAGGGAATAAAGAAAATTACGAAATGACGCAAAGGTCCAAAAAATGTCCTAAAAATTGAAAAATGGCAAGAGTGACAAAAAATGACCCAATAACTATACATTTCTATCATCTATATGTCATAATAAAGATTCAGTTACAAGTTAGCTACGCCTAGAATGCACCAATAAAAAGGCGACATGTCATCGGTATCCGAGCCCTGCTTATAACAAGCAGAATTGGCAACTTCATAATGTAGCGATACCGATTTCCTCATACCAGGAAAATTAAATAAAACAAACTCGGCCACCCTGAGTTCTACTGGGAGAGTAAACAGATGGCGATACACGCGCAACCCCGCTTATCGTGACAGCCATTTGCGCCCCCGGCCCATTAAGAAAGTCGTTATAAGGGTCAGTTGTGAAAAGATTAACGGAGAGAGAGGCCTGCGGGCACCAGCACAGCTGCGAAATCTCTAGAACGATAATTCTGTCACTGGACAACGCGCCCCCTTGCGCAGGCATGGCCGATGTTCTAGAAGGAATAAGAATAACACTGTGCACTCGCAGCTGGCACAGAGAGCGGAAATTTCCGTGGCTTCCCCGTCGCGATTGGTTGAAAATAGTGCACTGCGTCGTTACCTTTGGCCAATAGCGACGCGACTATTATAAGAAGCTTGAGCACACGAGAAAGCGGGTGGGGGCAAAAGTTGACTTGATACGATTTCGACTGAGAGAATGTGAGAAGGTGTGGAGAATACGCTGAGGGCAGTCGGGAGAGAAACTTCTCTGGGGGGTAACTATTCGTCGGGGAGAGACCAGTGTGTCTCTGAAGGACTTGTATAATTTGTCGGAAGGAGCCTGAGTATTAGGCTGAGGGCAGTTGGGAGAGAAACTTCTCTGGGGTGGGAATTATTCGGGCAAGTACGCCTATGGGGGATTTATATAATTTTACTGCGAGTTTGAGCATTGGGCCGACTGCAGTGGACAGAGAAACTTCTCTGGGGTGGGAATTAGTTGTGAAGAGAGGTGAATGTTTCTCCGAAGGAGTTCTAGACCTTCTGAAATTGTGTCCGACAATTATTATGAGAATCAGAGAGACACATGGTTAATTACTACGCTCCTGAGATCGCCCGGCCACTCCGAGTTCTGCCAGTTCTGCCAGATACTACCAGATGCCGTCGCCCCCTAGCAGAGGTACGCATAGTTGACTGCTACGCTCCTGAGATCGAGAGAATCCCGGCCGCTCCGAGTTCAACCACCGCAGCCCCGCGCCACCACCCCTTGGTGACGTCAACGACCCGACCGCTCAGCTGTTGGCACGGGAGGCCGTCGACCTCCGCTGAATTCTTTTGAAGGACGCCCAGCCGCCTCCTCGACCGCGCCCGCCCTCCCCGGGCGCGCAAAGACCTTTCTCCAGGCAGTATTATTCAAGGGCATTCGTCCCTGTGTAAAACTTGTAATGCGGTGCCGCGCTATGGCACATTGACCCGTAACTTTTGTTTTTTTTACCATTGTAATGTTAATTATAATTCTTCCTAATTTTTAAGCTTTACTCTGAATACTAACTTTTCATCCTCTTTTCTTTTCACCCAATTTTCTCATTTTTTTTACTCAATTTGCGAATGTAACTTCCCTGGGGCATTAGATTTGATTGCCCAGGAATAAAAGTAATTTTTACCAGTGATCTAAGTGTTTGTTTTTTGCCATTGTATCTGTTTAACGATTCCTTCCATCACCGACTGAGCTATAACCGGGCCGCTAACCGGGCGTTCTCTAACGAGACGACCGGGGGTGTTACAATAATGAGAGAAAAAGAGAATCCATTTGAGGGCAAACGAAAATAGTATTAGTATTAGGATGAATACACACACACACACACACACACACTATAAATTTAACACGAACCAGAAACAGCACGTGGAGGACGAAACGGTCACATCTTGCCGGAATATCAGTCTGTGCCTCACGCCCGCTACCAGCAACTCTGAGCCAACAGCGCGTACGACCCAGCCGGTCACTCCATTTCCGCTGACGTCATCCGAAAACTCGGCAGAGCGGAAATCACTTCGCGGCACGAGCGGTATTCCCTATCAGCGCCTCCAGCGGGATCGCGCCGAGTTGCAGATGGGCGCTGTAAAGCGCGAGTTACGAACTCGTGGAAGGAAATCGGTAGCGCCGCCCTCGTCCGCTGCCGTCGTTGGCGCGTCCATCTCCCGGGAAAGAGACGACCGTCTCTACCTGCGCCGCGCGTTTTACGCCCCTCCCCCCCCCTAGGTACAGCCAGGCGGTTTGGCAGCGCGTTCCGCGTTCCGATCCTTCGCCCAGGGTGAGGCGGGCGGTGGAGGTCTCACCCCCCCCCCCCGAATGAAACGCTCTCGTTGCCACCTTTCCCTCTCTCCGCCCTCGCAATCAACCCTCTCCCCGCATTAGTCGTTACCACCGTCGCCACAGCTGCACTACCACTATCACAGCCTCTCTCGCTGTCGTTACCAGTATCGCATTCGCACTCCCCACCAACTTCGCCTCCGCACTCCTCGCCGACGTCACAACTGCACTCACCACCGACATCACCTCCGCACTTCCCACCGACGTCACAGCCCCACTCTCCACCGACATCACCTCCGCCGACATCACTGCCCACCGACATTAGTTGTGCCATCCACACTATCGTCTCATGCACCGCCCCACTGCATCCTCACCGTTCTCATATCCGTCAACCTCTTCTCCTCTCCCACCTTCTTCCCCACCACCACCTCCGCTTCACCAACGCCCCCACTGCTGACCCCGTATTCGCTGTCCCCGCCAATCTCGTCACCGCTTCTTCCACCGCCATCGTCGCCATCGCCTCCCCCGCCGCTGGAGTGATTTCGGGCCGCGCCTTGTGTCCGAGACGTCTTTGAAGGCCGGCTCGCCCAAGGCGGTCCAGAGGGCGGCCTGCGGGGACGGAACGGGCGGCGCGGGGAAAGGGCAGGGACGGGGGACGCGTTGCGGAGGGGCGTTTCGGCAACCGTGCAGCCCGCCCGGTCCGGCAATACCGATTCTTCACGTCGCCCGCCCCCGCATCCTCCCCCTGCCCCAGCCACGCCCCGCCCGCACCGGCCTCGGGCGCTGGACAATGCCACGCTCCTTGCGATAAAAACCTCCGGTGCCCGCTTTGTATTCGGGCCGCGGCGCCGCCGTCCCTCCGGCCTGCCCCGCCCGCGCGGCCCGCTCCCCGCCCAGCCCCGCCCCGCTCCGCTCCGCGCCGCGCCCCGCCCTCACCCGGTCGGCCCGATAAATAAAATAGCCTCGAGTGTTACTGGCCATTCACACACAGGCGCGCTCGCGTCCTCTCCCCGCACCTCCCCGCCGCGCCACACCCCTCACCCCCCCCCCGCCGGGCCGTCGTCCCTTCTGGCCCTTTGCACACTGCCGACGCCACACCCACGACCCCGGTGGCTGTGCGCTGTTTCCAGTGAGAGAAAAAATAACCTAATCCTGCTACCCTTTCTTAAAAAAAAAAGAAAAAAGAATGGAAACGTTTCGGAACCCTGCGTTTTATTTTCTCGCTTTTTCTTCCATCGATTTTCGTGGTCTTTCGTGATTCATTAAGGCGTATTCACACTCTTTTTGCGAGATGCAGACGATATCTTCTCAATAGGAGAAGCGCGAGAATGTGTTGAGGACTTCTAGATAAATTTTTGAATTCTGAGAATTTGTAGGGTAAGGAAGTGAAAAAAATCTGTTCTATCGGCGGGCAACAATCCTATTGATACCTCTGAAACGTGGAAACCTGTTCAGACTTATGTGATAAAATGCAGGGATGTTTGTACATTCGTAATCAGGAGATAGCATATGTCGAAGTACAAAGTTCAAAGAGCAAATTTTAAACGATGGTGGGTAAAATGTATATTTGTCATTATGAAATTGGTACTATATTCTAATTGTAAAATACCTGTCGTAATCTATACATCATATGCACTACAATTTTGAAAATTAACATATTTAATTTAAATCATTAATCAGATTGAACGGATTAGATTTCAAAGCTTTGTCACCTGCCATGTCCGTCGCCTGATCTTCACGAATGTTGTATTTTACATGGTGGTTGATGAATGTGTTTTATCATAATGAAATTGTTGCTAAATTGGGAGTGTAAAGTAGCTGAACTCTGCACATTGTGTATACTACAATACAGTAAAGTGACGCATCTAACTACAAACCACTATTAGGTTGGGTTGATTAAGTTTCAGTGCTCTGCTGCCTCGCCACCCCGAATTAATAATTTTAGGCGGTGGTGGCTGAGTATGTTTGTCACAATTAAATGGATGGTAAATTTGAAATGTAAAATCCGTACTCTTGTACTCTATACACTGCACATCCTGGTGGAGTGTAGGAATGATGTTGACACAATTAATTGGTTGCTAATTTTAAAGTGCAAAATACCTGTTCCCTGCACCTCGTATACTCTACAATACAGAATATTTACATTTAATTAAATTAGGTATTAAAATACAAGGATTAGGTTTCAAAGCATTGCCACCTGCCACCACTGGCCCCCTCCGCCACTACACATACTTACACACACTCTCATACACACACGTACGCACGCATTCATGCACGTGCGCGACACAGCCACACACCCTCACACACACATGCACGAGCACACACACACGCGCACACACACACACACGCGCGCACACGCGCGCACACACGCGCGCGCACACACGCACACACACACGCACACGCACACACACACGCACACGCACACACACACGCACACGCGCGCACACACACACGCACACGCGCGCACACACACACACACACGCACACGCGCGCACACACACACACACACGCACACGCGCGCACACACACACACACACACACACACACACACACACACACACCTCCGCAACCACGCCGGCCGCGCGAGGCTAACGCGGGAGGCGGAGCACCTGCAGCGCGCGGGATAGCTGGCGCCGCCGCGCCCCTCTGCGCGGCTCATCCGCCGAATACGCCGCGGCTTTTCGCGCTCGCCGTTTCATCCGGCGGCCGCAGGGCACGCGCTGCCGCTGCCACCGCCGATCCGCGCGGCGCCGTTTGCGGCTCAGCCCGGCGATCCGCTTTCCACGCCACCGCTCGCTGTGTAATTTTCGCCGTCGAGGTAAAAAGTATTAAATTTGTAACTGCCCGGAAAAGCGGATATTAGTTTGCTGACGTGTAGTGTAATGTTCTCTCGAAGCGAAAACTTCAAGTACGCATGTTCGAACTTCCGTCTGTCTTTTCCTGCGCCGGGTTTTAACCAGTGTTTAGTATTGCAAGCGCTAGTTTTCTTTAGCTACGGAATCCCTACTACTAATCCTTTAGCTCATTTAAGCAACGTTGTTTAAAAAATTTTGTAACAAGCAATGTTCGCTCACGTGTTTGGTAATGATTTGCATTCGAAAACTTGTAATATATTTTATATAATAGACCTGTTGTCGAAATAACGCTCTTATCCAGCAAAATGAGAGCTCTAGAAAACATGCGCGGATAATATCAGATTAAATTTGTCTAGTTCATTTCATTTTCACGGCAAGCGCTTCTTTTTCTGTCATAAATAAAACCATCCGATGGAGTTTGTTGAAACGTAGTGTAAAGTTTTGTAGACCTGATGACCGAAGATGTCAGTGCGTGCGTCGGTGCCGAGAATCGTATGTTCAAATCACATCATGGATATGAGAGTTTGCTCTTTGTTTTCCATGTTGTGCAATAGGAACCTCGCGATTTGGCTGACCCCTACTTGAACCGTGTAGATTTACATTGTGCCGGTTCACATACCAAGGCGATTAGTGGTACTGACTTTGCGCCTAGATGGAATGGTTCGGTTTGTGATTTTTTTCTCCCACAATTTTTTTTATTGTGCTCTGTCGCGGAGGGATTCGTATTTTGCTGATCTTAGATCTGAGGATCTCGGAAGCACACGTTCCCACTTGTAAAACTAATGAATACATAATTTGAAATCAGAAATTGCCAGTACCACAGGCATTCTTCACCGAAAGCAGTTGTATTAAAACGCACATGAAAGGCTTGGTAGGCAGTGTCTAATGAGCCGCGTATGTGGATTGATGGACAGTTTCCTACCGGGCCTTACGCTCGGGTCAGTCGGCCTTGCCCGCCTGAGGCTAGACGCCGCCGCGGCAGCCGAGGCGCTGCTCAAGAGAACCAGCTGCGGCTCCGCCCCCGCCGGACGCGAACACTTGGCGGTGACGTCACTTCCGGGCGGTGCGCCTCGGCGGACGGGCGAACGAGCGTGGGCGGTCCGCCGGGAGGTCAGGCCCCGCGGCGCTAGGTGCTCGACCTTTGCCGACGTAAAGCCTACACGCCACGTGCAAACGTTTTCGTAGCTTTGGCCAGGACTTCCTAGGAATTTGCGGAACGCCAGATTTCCCGGAAACTGGGTGTTCTGTGAAATTTATATTGGGTTTCGCTGGAGCATGGTTTCGTCATAAATGAAGTAAACAAGCAATATTCATCCCAATAAATACATCACTTCCAGTCGATAAAAACTACTGAAGAATTTTCTTTAAATAAATAACAGTGAAAACGGCAGAGGTGGCTCAGGATATCAACAGATGATTGTGCAGTGTCTTTGACCTGGAGGTACTAGGGTTCGAGTCACGACCGCGGCAGGGTTTTCGACACTAGCTAGATAGCTGAGTATTTCGAATTCAGTCGCTGTCTGCAGGAGAATTCTAGCCGCTCGCTGCTCTGATCGGTAGTTTTTTTATGGTTCCTTCGATGAATACCAGGCAAATGGCGGAGCAGTACTCCAACAAAGTGTCCGCGGTCCGCGCGCGATCTTTCCTTCCTCTTCCATGTTCTATCCTCGCCCCTTACATACACACACTAAAACTTACACGCACTACACTACCACACATGCCGGGAGACCAGTCGGTAGCTAAGAGCTTGTCCTTGCTAGGGCGGTGCCACGCTGGTTGAAGATACCTGGTTGGGAAAAATCCGGTAGCCGAGTGGGAGTTCGGCGCCGCATCTCGCCATCTAGCAGGTGAAGACAACTGCCATTTTTAGCGATGAAACATGCACTACACTTACTGGACTAATAACCTTAGCCGTTTATGCGTCTCGAATCACTAATCAGTTAAGATGAAGATCTTGATTTGTTTCATTTTTTAATGACAGATAATGCAAAGCATGCATTCTTATTTTTCTTCCTTCTTGCGCTTTGGAGAATGGTGAGTTAACTTTTGCCTATGCATATGTATAAGCTAGGTAGCTAATTCATCGCAAAATCAGGTACATACGTACGTCGGGAAGTTGTTAAGTACTGCGTGTGTCAAGAGCCCTCTCGATTCATTGCCAACCAGGAATCCGCAAACAGTATCGACAAACGTTTCATTAAGTATGCTTCTCCTGACCCTGCGGATGTCTCTTCGGGCCCTTTGAGCTCGACCGGGTCTCTCCTGCGCGGCGCGACCGTCACGTCACGCCGCCATTTACTTAGCGGGCGGAGCTGCGCAGATAGAGCGGGCTGTGTGCAGAGGCGGCGGCGGTGGAGCCGCTGGCGGGCGGGCGGCAGGTGCTGCTGCGCGGGCAGGGTACCTGCAGCGTTGGCCGGCCGTGCTCCCCGCTGCGCCGCCGCCACCTGCTGAGTCGGCTCGCGCCCTTCAGTGGCGGCGCCACGGCCGCTTGCGTCAGTGGTGGCGTCCAGTGCACTCCCGGCCAGCCCAGCCCAGCCCCGCCCCGCCCCCTTCAGTCGTCGTTCCATGATAACGCTCTCATGGCCCGGATAGCCCTCATGACCGCCAGGCCTTGCCTAGAAATGGGCTCGCGCTGGTGTCTGCCGGGATGGTGACAGCAGGGCTGGATTATTATCTTCAGGAGTGTTAATAACCACGATGACCTCTACAAGGCCCCCTAAGTCTATTGGAAATATTGAACATATACATAAGTGAAAATGAAAATAAATATAACCTTTGTAGTTCAATACAATTTATATGAAAACATTTCTACGTATTTGTGAACTAGTATAAAAAATACTGGGGTCCCCAATCTAATACCTCGTCTCGTCCACGTACTTTGATGCTTCTTTTGAATGAAGCCGTCCCTGAACCTCTGAGATGTAGGTCACAGAGGGGTGGGGAAAATGGGATGGTTGGGAACTGCAGGTCGAGTCCTCCAACGAATAAAAGATAGTGCATAGTGAGGGAGTGAATCCTGAGGGGACTGATCTTAATGAATTGACATTTCTAAATGTCATGTATTGTGTGGAGGTTTTAGAATATTCCGTGGAAGAAAAATAACTAAATACAAATAAATAACTGAATTCGACGACATTTTTATTACCATCTTTTACAGGCTTTCATCACCCTGTAAAAAGAAACAGTAATAATAATTCACAATAATTTTAATACATTATGAATTACAAATGAATGAATGCACATGAAACACATTAATTCTGAAAAAAAATGGAGTATCGGTTTGATCCTCAATATTTTTTAAATTAAAATTTAGATCGTAGGATGTAAAATATAAAGTTTCATGTGAGATTGGTTATCAGCGTGAGAATTTATTGATGGTAAAACTAAAGTTGGAAGTTCTAACCTGCACGTACGAAATTTGTATGTTGATCATGTATAGTGAATTATTTTTCTTTTAGAAAGATCGGTTATTGAGTTGAAAAACTCTTTGGTATTATTTGTAGTAGGGGTGATTTTGTTAGAAAAATTTTTGAGCGGTAAAGGCGGTGTGGTAACATTTCCGATTTGTCGTGGACCCTTCTAGCCTTGGAGATAGACCTGAGTTGTAACACAGTATACCGTGAAAACAAGTGGCAAGAGACAACTGACGAACTTACACTTTTAACACATAGTGTTCGCAGTTCTGAGAATTTTAAACAGTAAAAAGGAATCTAATTTTTTTCTTCTTCTTGGGTTTGTACCGAGACGCAGTTGGACACCTATCTCTGATTTGGAACTAATAAAGAAATCAATAATATTTTAAGAAACTCACAATTTTTCAATTCCTTGCTCGCCACAAAAACGATATCAAGGCTTTTCTACCTGATCGTCATTTGAACAAGCAGCCCAACGGTTCAGCAAAACGGAGTTGCTTTCGCGCGACCCACTTTATGTAGCTCGGCACCCGAAAATCTGGTCCGCAAAATCGGGAGCTTCTGGAGGCAGCCAGTTGCGGAGCAGAGGCGTAACAAACGAGGAGGACGTAGCGAGCCCACGGGATTAGAGCATCGGCGCACGCCGCCACGCCGCAAGGCAGCCAGGCGAGTGCGGCGGCGACGCCAGGCAGCTTAAGCCGACGCGAGCACGCGCCGCTGTCGTTAACTGTCCCGCGCGACGCTCCGCAGACCCTCGAGCAAGCGAGCGAGCGAGAGAGCCGCTGCTGCGTCATGGGCGAGCGACGTGCCTGCGACGCCGGGATACGCGCGCGCCGCCGCCGCCGCCGCCGCCGCCGCCGCCGGCCGAAGCGGGAGGATATCCGCTACTAGGCACACCGCCCGACCACCCACCAACGACCAGGCGGGGCCTGTGGTTTCTGCAGACTAGAGATTTTAACGCTCCAGCGGCGGTGGCGGTGGAAGCGTGGAAGGCGGTGGTAATGGTATTGGTGGTGATTGTGGCGGAGGGGATGGTGGCAATGATTATGGGGACGGTGGGGGGGTGGGGGTGGCGGTGGAGATGGGCGTTGTGATAGGTGTAGAGGGAGAGAGTGTGGTGATGGTGGTGGAGGTGGTGGTTGTGGGGATGCTCTTGGTGATGACGGCGGCATTGATGATAATAATGATGATGATGGTATCTACTTGGGTGACTGGGAAACGCAGTGTCCTTGGCGCAGATGCCGTTTCGGTCGTCATGCTGCGACCTTCCTCAGGGCAAAATCTGCGGCGGTGGACTGGGTACGAATATGGTAATAATGGCAAAGGTTGCGGCGGGGTTGACGGCAAAGCTTGCGATGATTATAGCGGTGGTAAAGATGATGGTGGCAATGGTTTGGCGAAAGTTAATTAGTAACGATTGTGATGGTAATGGTGGGGGCAATGGTGAAGCGTGGTATAGTGTACGGCGATTGTGCGGTATGTAGTAAGGAGAGTGGTGGAGAGTTTCGATTTTCTTGAGTTAATGAAAGTCTTTTTGCATGACCAGAGGTCTCTGGCGGTGTGTTGTTCGTTATTGAGGTTCGTTCTTTGGTTTTCAACTAACGAGGTTTCACGTTCATTGAAGCTAATGAGAATAGGATTGTCCTTGGGAGAGTAGTGGTCTACGATGAAGAAATTCAGAAAACTACTTTAAGTCTGCATTAATGAAGGAGCTTTTGAACAATATTTTCGAGTGATTAAATGAAATGTGTGTACAGCAAAATTATTTAGTACTTAAGTAATGTGTTAAATAAAAATTCATCGCTTATCTTGCTGACTTTTCAAATTCTCGCATTTAATTATTTTTGTTGTGAACACAGTTCGAAAATTACACCTTTTATTACTTCAGATGTTTGCTTGGGATTTGCCTAGTGTACGAATACAAGAAATTCAATTTTGTCATGCCGGCTGTGGATTTCCTTTTTTCTTCATTTGAATCGTACACCTAGATCTTTTGAATTGACATCCTCATTGTGTTTGGTTTCTGAGTTACTTTTTCTGTGTTTTCTTGCTTTACGTGATTTTTTCAATATTTTTCTTTCTCCTTCTCTTCTCCCTTCACCTTTACCTTGTTCTTCTCTCTCTCACTCTCTCTCGCCCTCTCCCCTCACTTTCTCTCTCTCCCCCTCCTCTCTCCTCCCCGATCCTCTTTTTCTGTCCCTGACTCCGACTATCCTCACCGTTTCCCTCTCTCTGTCCCTTCCCTTTTTCTCCTTGTCCTTCCACTTTCTCCTGGCCCCGAGCCGTCCCTCCCTCCCTCGGCGCGCCTCCGGTGACCGCGTTCGCACCCGCGCTTCATTGATTTGAATGTCCGCGCCGCGCGCCGTCTGAAAGAGCCGGCCCGGGTTGCGCGATTTCAAAGCCGCGCCGTATACAATTCTCCGCGAGGATGATTTAATGATGTGGGCTCGCTCTCCCATTCAGGGGCGGTGCGCATCGTAAATCACGGCTCTCTGTTTCGAATGCTCCGGTCGCCCGCCAGGTGGCAGTGGCGGCGGCGGCGGCCGCCATGTTTGGGAGCGCCGCGCCGCGGCCTGCCCGATCACCCCGCCGCCCCCGCCAACCCGGCACCGCGTGCGCAAGGAATCGCGCGGTTTAGTTGCCCTCGCACGTCCCGCTGGGTGGCCATTGCGGGCGCAGAAATGACGAAACGGCTTGCCTGCTGTCGTCTGCCGGAGGTTTGAGGATCCGGGATCCGATTTCACTCTCTTGTCTATTTTGGGGCTTTACCTGAAGTCCCTCTGTTACTGTGTTTTTGTTCTTTATTGTTCCGGCCACGCTGTTACTTGGTCAACGTTTAAGGCGTTTGCACAGTAGCTCGTCTTTTTGATATGGAATTGTTTCGAGTTTGTTTGAATGCGAGTTTATGTCTGTGAAATATACTTTAGCGATTGGGTGTTAAAGGTTTGTCCTGGAGCATACGATTTGAACGCGTAAAGCTTGCGGAATATGTAAATTGAATACCATAGTGCTGCTGCATCATTAGTTTTTGCTAAGGTTTTCTTAACAAATTATTTTTGTGTATTCTTATACTTCAGACTTCTTATTGTGTATAAGACAAGTGAGTGTGCAACTGAACCCTTTTGTACCAACTTTGTTCCAGTGGTATACTTGATGCTCTCGTGTAACTGCTAGATGGTCAGTAATTATTTTCTTCCGTGAGAATACTATATTGTATCATACAATGTAGATAGTGGAGTACATATTCGTTACATGTTCTGTTATCACAAAACGAACTCGTTTCAAAATGTCCCGGTGAAGAATAGGCGTAATTAAATCTCCGAGCACCTGTATTCCCTGCTTTTGCGATAAAATTGTTGCTATTTATGTGTGCGCAAGATGATGGTTCGCCAGCTGGCAGCAACACATGTGATTCAAATTCCCGCAGTCGCTGTGGCACGTTACTAATTTACTTCCTGTTAATCTGGAAGGCACAGATGTTTCTATGATTGATGTATGCACGACCGTGATAGATTTAAAATGATTAATCGCGAATTACGCTTGTCACTCAACCCATTTTGTCGGGTGAAATAGAGCAGGTGTTTCATGTTTCGAATGTGACACTCCGTAACGGCTCGATTGTGCTTGATATTCGGCCGCCATCAGAGAGCGGCGGGGCGGGCTGGTGCAGGCAGTGGTAATGAGATTGTTGGGAGCGGAACTCGCGAAGCCCTTTGCCTGCCAACTGATAATACAAACTAATTAGTAATAATAAACTTTCATTTGGGTCATTGAAACACAAATATCAGGTCTGTTTGGCCAGGATGACATAAACATCCGTAAATATCGTTAGTAATGCATATTCCTGAGAATCGTGATGAAACAGGTTGACACGGATATTGTGAGCTAATGAGTATATTCAATAATCTACAAGAATTCAAGTACATTTATGTACAAGAATCCAAGTGTGTTACAAAATTTCATATTGAGTGTAGAGAACGAGATCCAATAATAAAAAATGATTTTTTTTCGAAGTGCACGAAGAATGCAACATCAAACGCATTAGTAAATTCTTCTTCATTTATTAATAAAGTCCTTCATCTTCTCCTGTAAAGACAGCCTTGTATAGTGATTTGTGTTGCTCAAAAAAAACTTTAATAACAATTATTCTCTGATGAATTATATCAATTTTCAAGTCACATTGAAATAAAACGCGAAGTTGGATGTTAAAGGTCAGATTTTTTATTTCGCCTCGCGAACTTGTCGATATCCCCTGCTCTTCTCGTCGGTGCTGGGATTGGGTCAGAGGTTAGGGGAGTACATGTTGCGACGAGATAGCGTTCCCAGCTGTTATAGCCTGACGGCGTTGTGTCTCTAAGTATTCCAAGATTCTCACAGAGTTTACCAGGAAAGGAGAAGGAAGGAGATTCGCTAGTGATACAAGGTATATTGGGAATGCACACCATTCCACATCACCACTGTAACTTACTGTATGCCATACGTGGTTTTAGAAACGACAGTCTTGGATTAACGCGATTTTTTCAGTTAGTGTTTTTTCTCTTTACCCACGTGACGGTCGTATCATATTCTCTCTTAGTTTGCTCACCTCTGCATCTGCAGTACATTCGTTGAGTGGAAGATACAACTTGAGTAATCAGCACCATCCTCATTTCTTAAGTATGCACACTCTTGACATTCTAAACGTATGTCTCTCACATCTCTTGGTCCATTAGATATACTGCATTTCCCCAAAACTTTGCGCATTCTGAAAAGTACTTGAAGTACTTGACGTAACGTAAGTAAGTGAAATTACTTACGTAAGTAAGTGAAATTCACATTACTGATTCTTTGTTCACTACTTTTACTATTTTTTTTTGTACTCGTAGGTCTGTTATTATTTGTCATGATGTATCTCCTTATGTTTATATTATAAATTGGGTGTGATAGTTACACGTATTTAAGACAGTTATAAATAATGCTGATGCATTCAAATACTGGTACGCAATCAAACATAACAATTAATTATTCCTCCACATTGATTCGCAGTGCAAAGACTTCTCTTTATAATGCAATAGTTCTGGAACGAAAGTATTGCGAAACATCGGAGCACTGAAATATGGAGTATAAGTGTCATTTTTCATCATCAAATCTGAGAGGGCTTTCAGCCTATCCGCATTGCCGGAAGACAGCGCACGAACTCGAAAACCCTTCCATTAGCGAGTGTTGTGTGCTCGGGACCGCAATGTTGGGGACGATAGTCCCTTTATTATCACTACTATTAATGTTGCCTTTACGGCTTTAGCGCTTTCACTAATGACTGCAGGAAGTAATGCATAAACGAAACTAATTTTCCCGGCTGAAAGAGGATTTTGTTTCTCTCGTGATTAATAAGCGAAGTTCAAAAACGAGCGCAGCGACGCCGCCTGGGCGTGGCGGAAGGGGAGGGGAGGGGGAAGGGAAAGAGGGCGGAGAGAGTGGGGAAGGTGGGAGAGAATGGGGAGGGACTGGGTGGAGTGGACAGGGGTTGAACGGGAGAAGAGATGAAAGGACGGGAAGAGCCGTGACGGTGGGAGGTGTCGGGTGTTTCCGAAACGACCCGATACGCGGCGCTGCAAGCGCTCACTCCGCACGTTCGCCAGTTATTAGCAGTTAATGATTTCTTGTAATAAGGTTTCACGTGGGATGGAAGTGTTGCTGTCGACGTGGCACATGCAAGCAGAGAAAGATTAGTGAGAGAACATTTTAATGAAAATATTTTTTATCGAGACATTTTGTTCCTAGTTTTTGCGGAATCCATGGAGAAAAACTACATTGACGCATCATTGTAATAGTGTGTTTAATTAAAGACGATTGTATATCATTGACACGATGAAAAAACCGATACGTGCGAAAAGTGTGAGAGATCAATTTTTGATTATGAAACTATTAACCTTATTGGGCTACGAAACCGTTAGTAATGTTTAAGATGAATCAGAATTTGTCTCTATGATTTTATACTTAGTCGACTTCACACATATTTTTACAACAATTGTTAATGTATTTGGTATTTTAGGGTGGGTTAATCCGACTTTTGCCTGCTAGCGGTGTTTCCAGGCCTGGGTCCAACTTTATTCATTATCTCCTCCCGACGGTAACGAAGACGTGTGGCGAGCATGATTTATTCCCATCACCGTTACACTTACTTGGCCTATCTCAGCTTTTTTTCGGCACAGCTATTGAAACTGAGACGATTTGTATTAGAAAGCTACATCTTCATTTTTGTCCCGGCCGGGATTCATACCTGGGACCGCTTCACAGAAACACTGTACATGAGCCACCCAGGGGGCTTGTTTTACAACTCATTTCATGATAAATATACTCGTATTAGATTTACGTTTTACATGGGAAGCACGATTACCTGTGTTCACACGTTGTAAGCTGCTTTTATTTCAAATACATTCTTGTTATAAGTGGAATGCAGATATTATCGTGTGCTGTTAAACGATTACTTCCTACAACTTCTATCTGCTTGTTTACTGTAATACTCGTACAGTAGTTAAGGATCACTAATGGACGGCTTGGTACATCGAATAACTAATAGTATCGTAATAGTGTAAACCTTTAACTGCAGTCAGTAATAAGTATTATTACAACCACCTCTCGCTAAAATTTTCTTCTACGTTTTGCATTACAATCTGCAAATTAATTTGTGAAATATAATTCACCATTTCTTTTCCCCTTCGTCTTTATCACTAGCCCCACTATTATGAAACCAACAGTGAAGTAATTGGCATTTATCAAATATAAAAGATCGCGTGTTCAAGCAGTAGGCAGTTGCTTTCTCCACCCCAATTATTCCACTTATTTTCGTCATTTAATTAACCTCACTACTCATTTATGTGTTTCCATTTTTTCCCTTTTTCGTTGCTCTGTGTGAGTTGTCACTAGCGCCAACACCACTCTCAACACATGGAGTGCTGCCGATGTCGCAAAGGGTTGCAGATGCACGTTGCGAATCCTTCATAACTGCCCGACTACGGAGTGCAGTTTCTTCCCTAATATGAGCGTAACTGGCAGGAGATATGCACTCGACGCGCGTGGATCTTGCAAGTAAACGTAATGACGTATTGTACGCTTGCCTGCGACGTCCTTTTAATGACTTTTAACGCCTCATTAAGCCCTCGTCGTCCGATGAAAGAAAGCTAATTACTAGTCATTCGAGATGTAAGCTCAGAGAACAATTTCGTGTTATTTTGCAATTTGTCTGTTGCACAATATTTCATGCACAGGGATATTTCGAAGAAACGAGAACAAAGGATAGTAAACATCTTTCATAAAGAACGTTCTTCATCTTGTGATGTGTAAAAAGTTGATTGAACTATGAAAAATTTTAGACTTTTCTTCGTTCAGGCACCAAACGATCTAATTTCTTTTTATTTTTATTTTCGAATTGCTTCAATGTTCTTGAATACTGTTTCACACTCTTCTCCTGTTATCAACCCAGGCATTTTTTGCGACATTTTACATTTGTTCGTCCTGTGATAGTACTTTTAGCGTTCATATTAAGTATGAAAGAAATAAAAAACAATGGAGGACGGGCTATCGAGGTAAGTAGATGTTAGAAGCAACATTGCATTACATGTGATGCTGAAAGTTTTTGAAATTCAGTGATATTGTAAGATTCCTCTTCAGATTTTAGGTAATAGGTTGTAACAATATTTCCATTTCTTTTTATTTTGAGTTTAACTTTTGGAAATTAGTATTAGAAGTTCCTACATCCATTAATTTATTTTATTGATTAACGCCGTTACTTTATAATTTCACAATTAGATTTTTGTTTATCAAATTATTTCCACTTCACGGTCGTATATTATGAGGACATTTGTTTCTACAAAATTGAGCTAGTGTTTGCAAAATTTAGCTGTATACATTTTTTTCGTCAGTCGTCGTAATGAAGAAAATTTTTCATTAAATAGTTCATTGTTTTAGTGTTGTAAAACGTTAGGAAAACATCGAAGTTGGTAACTGGCACACTTTGGTATCACCCCTACCAATCAATAATTATTTAAAATTAAATAATTTTGTCGTCAACGTGAAACTCAAAAATAGTGAACACGTAAAATTGCGTCGCCTACTTCGATGTGGTTGAAAGAAAAACCGAAACACCACTTTCATGAAATAAAGTTACACTCTCCCTGCAAACTGCCTAGTACGTCTGTATTTCCATAAATATTGAATCTCGCTTTTATGCTCATTTCGAAATTAATGGTTTCAATTTTCCTGGAAACGAAATTTTCCATGAATTGGCAGTTAGTTCGTGTCAGCAGAAAGGGGCAGAACGATTTGTAATGGTTGGAATCTTTCACACCGGGTGCATGTACGCCTAGCATTTATTAAACACGTTATTTACTTGTATTTTTTAACGACGCGAATACATGTGGTGTATTTGAACTGTATTACATTAATACAAGCACTTCTTATGAATAATGTAACATGGAGCTCGTTATTTCACTAATGGCTCTGACGGTTTAATTGCACGCGAGTGAAGTTGCTCTTGGTTTATTGATTGCGTTTGCCAGTAGCCGCCCTGCTGGCAGAAGCGGTAGCTGCAAGTACTAACTTAAATCTAATTGGTGCCGCATTACACGATAGCCCCACCGCCGCTGACGCGAAACTCAAAAAACCTCGGTTGCGTCGGGGCCTTTGAACGATGGTGGCGTAGTCGACGTGCGTTTGCAGTCGTTGGGCGGGGGAGTTGGGAGGGAGCGGTGGCGGGGGCGGGGACGTGGTCGTGTCCTGGCGTGTACATGCCGCGCACGCGGTCTGTGTTGGTGCGTTCATTTTTCAACACACGGCATTCACACGCGAAGCCCCCTCGCGCACGCCAGCTCGCATCTGTCATTACAGCCGCTGCCGGCCTCACCCCGCTTGCCCATCCCTTCCGACCCTGCCGCCCCCACGTCTCTGTCCTCTCTCTCTCTCTCTCTCTCTCTCTCTCTCTCTCTCTCTCTCTCTCTCTCTCTCTCTCTCTCTCTCCTCTCCTTCCAACTCCATCGGCCGACGACAGTGCTCTCCGTCTCTCTCTCTCTCTCTCTCTCTCTATCTATCTATCTATCTATCTATCTATCTATCTATCTATCTATCTATCTATTTCTATTTCTACCTCTATCTGTCTCTCGTGCGCCACCTGCCACCGATGCCGTTCTTGAACTCGCAATATTCCGCTCTGTGAACCCTCTTCTCCAATTCTTGACCTGTCTCTACTGGTTTTCTTCTTTCATATCTCCAATACACTTGCGTAGCTTCATTTTATTTCCTTTACTGTCCTTTATCATTATCATTATCCGCTTTCACCGTTCGATTCACTGCGGTAGCGGTGAACTTACTACTTGCCTTTGCTTCTGAGTAGAAACTATAGTGTTGTGTCGTTCATTTTGTGATGTTAATACAAAAATTACTTGTTACAATCTAAACCTGAGTGTGTTTTGTTCATTTTATTCAGTTCTGATTTTTTTGTTATATATTATTTGTGGAGAAAAATATTATTATATTGTTTGATTTACCTATTTTATTTTCGTTTCAGGTAAGATGTTCAGAAATTCTAAGTGGTGGTCCGTCGTCGTTCCTGATGGTGAGAAAAATTACTACGAATTTATAAAAGAAATACTTATGTAAATAAAAAAGGGTGCGAAATGACCGTACGGTCCCTAGTCGTTGAACGTGAAACGAAAAATAGATAAATTTATATTCTTACCATTCCCAATTGAAAAAGCAAGAAAATATGGTCATCAAAGGGTAAATATAGAGAGAGTTCAGGCTACACGAAGTATGTACAGAATAAACACAAATAGGAATGTCAGCGAATTCAAACAGCAAATACAAAGAAAATGTATACACTTTAGAGTGAGTACAGACTGAAATGTACTCCATGTTATAAGTTTTAGAAAACAATACGTATTAGAAACTAATACGCATTAGAAAATTACTGAAGGGTAAACTTCAAGTAACGATTGAAATTTCCAGATTCATTGGTTTTCTATCTTACACGAGAGACAGTTTAATTTAGTTATTTATACATTTTACGTGAGTGATGCTCGGATAATGCTACATTTTGCATATTTTTGTTGTCCGTTGCAATGAAAGATATTGCTTTGATTTCGTGCATTGCCTCTGGACGAATATTAGGATACTATACAACTACTTCGATCGGACGATGGTAAACTGAGTGCAGAGGAAATATAATGTTTCTGTATCTGCTGAATCTTGTCGTTGTAATTTTTTTTGGGGGGAGGGGATGTCTGAACTACTATACACACTTTTTTTCCATTATAGTGTTCCAGATTATCGAGTATTTCCACATTGATTGAAAAGTAATAGTTAATTTTGAAACTTGTGTGGTAGGATTTTGTCTAAGGTGCTTTAGAACATCAAAATATTACGCAAAGGCACGAGCTTAACTTAAAGCTTTAGTTTAGGTGGATTATTTATTTCATTGAAGAAGAAGAAGAAGAAGAAGAAGAAGAAGAAGAAGAAGAAGAAGAAGAAGAAGAAGAATAAACACATACATTTTTGCAGATTTTCTTCCATGTAAGAGGTAAAATAATTCTACTTTGTAACAAATATTTTCTATAACTAACGAGAAGAATAGATAATAACTAGATAATACGAATTTGAATGTTATGACAAATTACTTTTCGTTATATAGGTGTTGTGGTGCGTTATCGTTGGCATCTTTCATGAAATAATTGTAAAGGTTGTCATTGCCAACAAAAGTATTTAATGTAATAGCAGCTTTCGATGGCTTAGCCATCATCATCAGTTGTCTGATACAAGTAGAAAAAACAAAACATTAGTACGTGAATACAACAAGATTATGATAAAGGTTACAAATAATTTACAATTTTTTTTGGAAATAAATTTAACATTCAAGAAACAGGAAGAAAGAAAAAAGTGGGGGGGGTTAAGTCATTAATACTAAAGAAAGCAAATGAAATAGAAATAGGAAACGTAAAATTTTTTAAACAGAGAAACAGAAATGTAAGTTGAGCCACTTCTTACCTGCTGGATGGAAGCCCAAAACGACTACGCTGGGTCGGGCGAGGCGAGGGGCTTAAGTACCCGGGGGGTGGAGGAGGGCAATGGCCTGGGTGCGGTGCGCATCGCTGTGCCGCCCCCGGCGGGGTGCGGTGGTGGGAGTGCGGTGGGAGTGGTGTCTAATAGTAATTTTAGTAAAGGAGAAGGACTATGGTTGATGTTTTCATTCAATAAGTTATTATTTAAATGGATATGTAGGTTTTCTAAAGTTAATCTTGTGTGGTAGTGGTTTTCTATTTCTAGTATACGAATGTCTGTGTGTGGATTGAATGTATGGCCTGTCTGGAGTAAATGATTGGCAAAGTGAGATTTACCGGTGTTGTGTTTCCAAGCATGTATGTGTTCCTTGATTCTGGTGTTGAAAGTTCTGCCTGTTTGACCAATATATTTGGCTACGCAGTCGTGGCAATTTAGAGAATAGACGCCGCTTTTTTCTAAAAGATCTGTGTGTTTTTTGGGGGACAGCATTTTTTTGAGGGAATTCTGTGATTTAAATGAAACTTTGATACCTGCTTTGTGAATGTTGTGTGCGACTTTTTCTGAAAGGGGTCCAAAATAAGGTAAGCAAGTGTACTTGTCCGGTGTTTTTGTTATAGGAGAAAGTGTAGTGTACATTTTTTGTTTTTGTTTGACTATTTTGCGGCGTAGTATGTTGTTAATGAGTTCTGTGCTGTAACCGTTAGACATAGCAATGTGTTGTATGGTGTGTAGTTCTTCTAGAAAATGAGATTTTGTCAGGGGGAGGCTTAGTAACCTGTGTATCATGTAGTGGAAGGCAGAATGTTTATGTTGAATAGGATGTTGTGAAGAGTTGTGGATGACAGTGTCTGTGTATGTCGATTTTCTGAAAATATTGAAAGTGTGTTTGTTTTCAGATATGTTTATATTCAGGTCTAGGAAATTGATAGATTTGTCTTCTTTCTGTAGTTCTGTGGTGAATTGAATGTTAGGATGTGTGTTGTTGAGAAAGTCAGTAAACAGGTCAATTTGTCTAGTCGTACCGGTCCAGACCCTCCCTACTTTTCCGGTCCAGACCGGTCCCTACTTTTCGTTGTTATGTTACGATTATGTAACAATAATGAACGTCGTGGAACTTTACTTGACCTTGTCAGCCTTGCCCTATATGCTTACGAAATTCAATCTACCGCGAGGTGAAGTGCGTGTGGAACTAACTAGGACAGTGATTGTGTTAGCGAAGCCGCCCAGTGCACCGTCACTGAAGTACGTGCAGCAACCAACTGCCTCCTATCAAGTAACGCGGGAGAGAAAACCTACCCGCGTGTACGCGAGCGGGTAGTTCGCTATTTTTTTTTTTTTTTCGAGCGCGACGATCCGAGGTCGCGTCGTGTCGTCAGCAGCGACGGGCCGCCGTGTCGCGTCGCGTCGTGTCGGAATCAATCTGTTCCCGTGCTAACGTACGCGGAAGGGTTGACTCGCACGCGAGCTCGTCATCGCATGCGTTGCCCGCTCGCCGCTTTTTATGTCAGCCCGTCCCGACGCGTCCCAGGGCGTCACACCTCACTAGAAAAAACAACATACATTGTTTTGTTTACGGAAGCGAGGTAGAGAGAAATACTGTATCGTCATCTCAAAACTCATTTGTGATATTTGATAGAATTCCGAATGAGCGCGGGAAGCTATGCAGTTTCGAGAGAATAACAGAGGGAATTATTGTTGTGCACTTTCTAAATGGTAATAAAAAATTAAAAAAAATTAAGCTCGAAATTTCAAAGAAGTGATTTAAAGGATTATACACTTACCAATACTCTTAACGAAACTTAACCACTAAGTCCAAAGAACTACGACTACCTATTCATATGTACTAAACACTTTATAATGGAACTCTGTGAGATCACGGTGGCCACTTCCTTGATATAAAGCAATTAAATGTCGATAGGACACGAAGAATAATTATATCGTGTATTTTGTGCACTATCGAAAATCATTTGATTTATTCACCTTCTTAAAATTGTTCAAATTTTCATCTGCAATTCTGATTTTTGTAACACAAAGTTGTGTACTTGCTGATTTAGTTTCTTTAGTTTTCTTCGAGCTCTCTTCAAGATACAGACAACACTAAGCCGTTTTTACAATTAATTCCAGAGAAGTATATAATCAAGTCTTTGAAGTTATTTATTTCGTTTTCTAATACTTGCTCTGCAAGTCAGTATAACTTGCAGTAGTTTATTTATTCCACGTATTGTTTTACGCTAAATCAAGCGACAAATTTAATTTACAGCTGCATTTCCGACACTTAGAATGTAAAGATCGATTGTGGAACAGTTCGAGGAAATTCGCGGAAATATGGACATATGTGTCCAGAACATATCGCCTTCTGAGAGAAGCTTTCCGACTTCGGTTGCCGCGGCACTAAGCATCATCGACACGCGTGAGTTGGCAACGCTTGCGGGCGACGCGTGCTCGCGGGAGTGGGCGCGCCTGCGTGCGTGTGCTTGTGTGTGTCTGTGCGTGGGTGGGCTGTCGCGTGCGCGGGCTCATCGCGGGCGCCGGACGACAGCTGTTTGGAGGCAGCCTCGCGTCGCTGACATGTGCTCTTCCCGCGACGACTTACGACCAGAACTTCCGCTCTGCATAGTGTGAATAACCGATTACGAAAGTTTTTCCTGGAAAGTAAACAATAGCAAACACGTTCCTATTGAGATCCTATAGAGATAGATTAATGCATTAACTAAGTACGTGCTTAAGACCCCACTGTTAACGGGCCTCTAGTAATTTTTTATCAGGAATGTGTATGAATAGTTCATAAATACAAAAAATAATTCTGAACCATTATATTAATTAGTATTAAATTAAGTATTATATTAAAAGTAATTAAATTCCGATTTTTAATCAATAGATGAAACATTTTTTTTAAGAAAAGGGTCTCATATATTGAAATCTACTTATTTCAAAATGCATGTATATATATTTGTTGTACTTATTATTTCAATATTAAATTTGTAAATTCAATTTCCCTGACATTCCTGTGTTATTGTGAATGGGTTGGAGTGATGCCGGAAGGTTTCACCTTCGTACGGGTGTGTGTAGCGGAGATCACGTTGGGCTAGCTCGTTTCGCCTACTTTTGGTAAGTTCGTTCTCCCAACAAATAATCGACGTACGGCCCGGTTGAATCATTACTGTCAGAATCAAAATGATTGAAATGCTTGGATATGACCACTTTGGCAGATGGATAATGAAATTGTATTGTACTATTGTTTGTCGTAAAATAAAAAAAATAAGGAAGGAAGTATAAAAATCCTCTAAACATTGGCACAAATGAATAATTTTTCACTCCATTTATTGTTTCTTGATTGTACCCTGAACAGCAGCTCGTAACACGATATTTTATCCCTACGTTACAAAATCACGGTGTCTTTGGATGTCGATTGTATTAAAAGTACAAATACTCAAATACGAAGATAAGGCTGCCCCCACAAATTCATCTGTCAGACGCCAGTATCTTAAGCGAATAATAATAATCGAAATTTTGTTGAAATAATAAGAACATTGTATTTAAGAATTTAAAAAGGGTTTATTTGTAGTTGGAAATTAAATTTTGCAGAAATAATATTTCATTGCATACAAAATTAAACAAATGTAGCTTTAAAATGCGTAACTATATTACCATTTTTCAATACATAATTTCAACTTGCAACCCTTTGGAGCTGAATGAAATGTGTGTGTGTGTGTGTGTGTGTGTGTGTGTGTGTGTTTAGTAAAAATTGAGTAATCATGTAGGAACTTATAAACTGTAAAGTCACTTTCTGCACGACCCGCTTAACTGTGTGAGCAATGTGAGCTGCGCCGTCTGAGACAAGTGAGGAGCACGAAGGCTGCATCGCGTGGGTCTCTTCTCTTACTGCTGACTCAGCAATGCCCGCCGTCTGTGAGGCAACGAAGACCCAATTCGTCACACTGCTTCTTGTAACTAACAGCGTAGTGAACGTGTGTGTTCCAGAACCGTTCGTATCGAGAACTCGGCGCATGCCTGTCTTTTCTCATAGAGACCCCTCGACTCGAGAACAATACCGACTGCCTTCAAGCGTCGCTTTCCGCTCTGCCGATTCTGTGTTCTTAGCTCCTACTGATGACATTTTTCTTTTGTGTGAAGAGCTGAACATATTCTCATGGAAATTATCTATGAAATTTTGCCAGTAATTTTGAAACTTCTCATACGAAAAGAAGTCGAAAGTGTCGGAAGTGCTTTGATGATGCTATTTTTGCGCTGAGAACGTGATCTTGCCAGCACGACGCGCCCAAGGCCGAACGTGTTTGCAGGCTTACCAACCTTCTCATTGCGATTTTTGGGTGGATATTTTGAAGATTACATCACTTGTCGTGTTTTATTTCTCATGTACTTTTCATGTTTCCTATTTTCATTTGCCCCCATCTTCGATTATTTACTTATTTCTGCTTCTTCACAATTATTTCATTTCAATTTATCTTTTTGAAATATATATTATGTTTGGCCAATATTTAAGGACAATAATTTTTTCTTTTCTTATTATAATTGTTTATTACAAAACGTTTTTATAATAAAAATAATTAATAAAAAAGTGTAATAACAATTTACAAGAAAAGAGAAAAAATTGTCTTTAGATTTTGGACGAACAAAATATACATTTCAAAAAGAAATACAAAACAATTATAAATAAAATTCACTTTATCTTTCCATTCGTTTTGTTTTGTTTGTCCTCCTTCTAACGCGTCGTGTGGAGATTGAAATTCTTGAGTTTCAGATTCGCCTGCTTATAAATTTAGCTTCCAGATGATGTACCCATCGACACGAGATATCGATTCCTATTACTTTATTATTTATTTATTGTACTTCCCAAATCCCTGTGTGAATTAATTATAATGTATAAGATGAAATGAATGACAGAGACAACGACAGAGAAAATTCACAGAACTTACAAACACCTCTCCACATGTCGATAGCTTAGAGCTTTTCCCGTCTGGAACAATGCCCCGCCGGGGAGCGGGAAATTGCTGAACTGAAGGGGACATTGCCCTCAAGCCAATGTGAAGGTCCACACCGGATCTCACCATTCAGCAAGGGAGATACACCGCCACCTCCAGCGAAAAAAAAAGACATTCACCACACTAACAGGACTAATACCCAGAGCAGTTGACGTGCACGGAAACATCAATCAATTAATCATTTCTAATTCCTGCGACCTGTACCTGAATCCGAAACTTGTTTCGGTTCCCAAAGGTAGGAATTTCGTTCCCAACCCATGCGCCACGGGTCGCACAGGATCCGAGGCGAGCGCCACCATCTCTCTCGCGGCGCGAAGTTGGCAACTTACGTCGTGACGGCGCCGTAGCCGACGGGCGAGACGCGCGCACGCGGCGGCGTTTTCTCGCATTCATAAGCTTCACGGAGGAGCCGCGCCTCCGCCTCCTCGTCCACGTCTTAATTCTCTCGCGCGACGGGCGTCCTGGCCGGGCCGCGCTGGGCCGTTGCCGGCCCGCCGAGCGCAATTTGCCGAGCGGCTCCTCCGGCGGAGACTTAGCGCCGCCGCGCGCCCCACCCCCTCCGCCCCGCCCCCTTCTGCCCCCGCCACCCGCCCTCAAATGGCCTGTAATGGGTTTTAAAGTGTCCGGAGTCCTTTCCTTCCCGTCTCGTCTCGGAGAGCGTTTTTTAACGTCGGCTGCTATTCCGGTTAACGCACTCTTAATTAGTGCCAACATACCATCAAACTATCAACGAATGATATGGACGTGTTGAAGTAATTACGATTCGCTTCGCTTAACGTACCGTGAGAGCTGTTGTGAATTTTTTTTGGTGGTGTAGAAGGTGACGAGATCTTGCCGCTTCTTTGGGTGCAGCTGCTGTGTTGACTTAATAAGGACTTACTCTAGAATAGAACCGCAAATGTTCATGCGGAATTTTCTGGAACATTTGCGGTTATTATTTAATGCAAAACGAAATGACAGAGAATATCTGAATTGATGCAAAACTTGTAATTACCTCGCATTAAGATGGAGAAAAGTCAGCGCTGTTGTTGTTTGAATTTTTTGTTTTTGTTTCATAAGAATACTAATTTCGTAACGAAAATGAACTGCAATGCACTCCCAGCTTTGACCGTTAAATTTGATTTGAACAAATTATATTTTTGACTATAGTATTACTCCTGCAAACTTATTAGAAGCAGTAATAATCTATTTAATAGTCAACTTTAATCGCTTAGTAATGCTTACTGTTACACTTATTATACTGTAAAAGTTAAAATATGAAATAACTGACAGTAACACAGCTATTCATGTGTAGGACCCAAAGGAATGCTGTTTGCCCTATCTTCTTCGGCCAAACTCTCTCGCCTGAGATGACCTCCATTCCTTTGTATTTCCTCTTTCTTGATATTTATTTCGCACATTGAGATAATATAGTCAACAAATATGCCATGGGCGTAGGTTCTGCCCCCTTCTTCTCGTACCCTTATTCGGCGAATTGATAAACACGAACTCTGTCAAATTAAAGTTTAATGCACACAAATTTAATGTTAGGGGATACTAACCCATCCAGTCTAAAAACATCGATGGTTACCAACAACGATGTTTTGTTATCGATGTCGCATCACTACTCGTCACTACACCATCATTCACGAAGATCAAGCTAGAATTGTCGCAGGTATTCTGACAGCGCCATCTGCTTTGCTGCCCTTTGTACGCAGATCTGAATAAGAAACGGCGCTAGCGTAATTAAGGATTATTGTCTAAAGATACCAATTCGATTGTTCTGTCTGTCTCATTTGAGTGATTATATTAGAGAACTTCATCTGCGTAAACTCACTGTATTTGTAAGCTAACCGACAGCAGAGATGATCTGTGATGTCCACGACTGTAAAGACAATATGGAAACTACATATGAGCTACGGTGCATTTACATTGAATGGGTTGGACGTTCTATTGAATATCTGTGAATGCATATGCGCTCGACCTGGAACACGTCTCTTTTGTTGTCTTGTATAGCGCTTCTCTTGTTTCAGTATATCATCGTCTATAAAGCACTACTAATTACTGTATTACTGTTACCACAACGACAGACCGTTTTACACCTGCTTGGATATTGTAGCTTCTTCATAGGATATTGACTTACGTATTACAGTATACAGTATTTTACGTACGTCAGAGATGCCACACAACTTTTCAAGATACTTAGTCGTTCAGAACTTTCTAACCGTACTAACCAAAGGCGCCTTAACTGTTTTGGCGTATGTTTCCAGTCATATGCCTCAAGATTTTTCGGACGATTTCTTGTTTTCGTTCTCGTATTCTCTCCTCCACCTTCACTCGCTTTTACCGCCTTCATTGTCGTATACACATTTGGTGTCCGTTCTTACTAACACTTTCAAAGGATTTACTCGCCCAAGTCACTAATGTCACTCTCCTGCTCCCCGATCGTCACATCCTCTGCTTCAAATTCCTCTCACAATTTCTACCCTCACCACCACTAACGGTACAAGCATTTGCCTTGCTTGAGGTTTTAAATCTAATCGCCCTTTCGCAGAGGAACTCCTTAGCTCATCCGAACTGCCATCAGTCTCCGCCGCTTGATGTAACGCCTCTATCGCCTTCGCTCCCATTGTGGTGGGCGGCGCGGCGTGTCGGCCGCCGGCGATTAGCCTAATGAATGGGCGATGGAGGGCTCGGCCCGCATCTCCACTGCGCCCCGACGACGCCCTCATCCCTACACGCACTGCGCCCTCTCGCAAGGCGGCAGAGGATTGAGCAGGGCGGGCCGAGGGTAGGGCGAATCCGCGCGAGGGCAGAGTGAGAATGAGGAAAGGGCAGAGAAGGAGGGAGCGAGACGAGGGAGGAGGGAGACGAGGGCGAGACGAGATTCCAGCACCAATTGACAGGGGAGGGCAGCCGGTGCGCAGATAGGGATGGGTACAGCGAAGGCAGGGGGCTGAGGGCATCAAGGGCGGTGGGAGTCAATATAGTAATGGAAGACGAGCAATGGTATGTGAGCAAAAGGCCAGAAGGTATGTGAGCAAAAGGGTTCGGAGAAGCGAGACGATTGGTGGCGATGTGGAGTTTGATGTGTTAGGCTGGCGCCGGTGAAGACGGGGACGGAAGAGGCGGGGACAAGGGGTTGGGTGCGGCAGAGTGGGGACGGTGCAGGCGTAAGGACGGAGGATGCGAGACGACGGGAGCGGTACAGGTGGGGATGGAGGTGGAGGGAACGGCTGGAGAGGCACAGGAGGGATGGTGCAGGCGGAGGCCCGGTCGGATGGGCGGGGTCGGCATAGGTGGAGGCGAGTAAGGTGGGGAGGCGGCAGCCTAGGGTGAAACCACGCAGTGGGGCGGTATCGGGGAACGGTGCAGACGGTGTCCGCGAAGGTAGAGACGGGGACAGTAGAAGGGGGACGGCGCAGAAGGAAATGGGGATGGAGGAGGCGGGGACGACAGGAGCGGGGCGCAAAGGCGGAACGGCGCAGGCGGGGACGGCGCGTGGGTTCCAGGGACCGTCTGGGTCGCGGAAGCTTGCTCGGGATGAAGACGCCCATAGTGGAGGCGGGGGCGCAGGATCCCGCTACAGGGAACAGTTCTCTCCGCGCGCGGTATTTTGCACATAACTGAGATGCCCGCGTGTAATTGGCACGCGCCGACGATCCGCGGCCGCTGTCAATCGTCCTCCGTCAGATCGATGGCCGAGTGCTTGGCCGCTCTTACGCCGCGTGTGGTCTAGCGCGAGATCGATGAGGAATGCTCCACAGAGGCCTTCCAGGGGTGAAGCAGTTGTGACCACTCTCACCAAATGTTCTCACATGATTTCATTTAAACGCAGGTTATTGTTGGAGCAGGTGCATGGTTTAGCATTAAGTCTCTCGGTAAAATTTTTTCAGGGAATAGCGGGTGTTCATTATATGTTTAATATTCTCTTTCTGAGGTTAAGAAGCATCATCTCATAAAAAATGTTACGATATTGATACAGTGAATTTCAATATTTTTTTCTTCAATACGTTTAGAATATTTGTACAATTACAACGAAGTAGCAGACGTTTCCTTTAAATCTTTTTTTGTCATAAACATGCACTTATTTCAAAATAAGTAACAATTACAATCATTAATTCATTAACTTGCATTTTAATAAATACGATAGAGTACAATTTTTTGCCTTATCGGCTTGGGGCATTTGTACCCAAGAATTTGGCACATCCAACATGAAGGACCGCATACCGCCTGTGGACGTTGCGTTACATTCATGGTGAACTTTTCACCACACAATGTATTACTTTCGTATTCTATTAATCTTCCTTTGATTCCTGTACCCTCCGCCGTAAATGTATTTGAGTGTAGAGCAAATCGCCTTCCCTTTCTCTAAAAACCAGACTACGCGCAAGGAGTTCAAGAGCTTAGCTTGTCCGAAGATGGCATTTTCAGTGAGCGCTGTAGCCTGGCGAGCCACGTCCGCGCCATTGGTCGGGAGACTGTTATGTCCCAAGATGGTTGCAACTGGAAGAAACATTTAATAAATTCAACCGGGGAGAGAGAATGTTAAAAGAAATCAGACTTAAAACGGGAAACATGCATAGTAAGATTTTCTTCTGCATATTTATAACTGTAAAATTGTGGAATGTACATTTCAGCAAAAGGATGCGGGTTTTCGAATGGTGTAAATATTTGTTCTTACAGTAAAGTGTACGGTTCATGCCAAATTCTGATTTAATTTGCAGATGCTAATCACACCCATTTAGTGCAAAGTTTCTTAGCTCTGAAAGCAAACTACCCTAATTATATTTATTTAAATAACATTTTAACATGAAACTAAAATATTGCTTTCATTTCAGATACATAATATTATCCGAATGTGAATCCAACAAATCTGTAAAACTCGAAATAACAAGAATAATACTGTCGTGATAAATGTAACAATGCATGTCAAATAAATACACGAATTAAAGAAAGTTTATTTCGTATTTAAAAACATTAAGTCTTATTACTAATTACGTTATAATGTGTTAAGTCTATATACTAATTACGGAATAATGTGTTTTCTGTGTTCCTCATTTAATTATGTAAAAGTCTGCACTCTGACTTTCTGTTTAGAATTTACGATTCTCTTATCTCCAATTCGGTAGCAGTGACTAGAAGCCTAGAAATGAATTCCGTGAAGACAAAACCCTCCGAAAACCGCCATTAAGATTTCAGCCGCCGCGGCGCGTCTCCGTTCCATTAGCCGGAGCCCGCGCATTCCCTGGGCCTGAACGAATGGCGTTTGTGGCGCGCGGCGACGCGGCGCGACGCGGCGCGACGCGGCGGAGAGCGTCCGAACGACCTGTGACCTCCTCCGCGCCCGTGGCTCTTCCCAGGAAGCCGGCGCGGCGGTGCCTTCTGTTGCCCCGGCAATTAAACGTCACGGCTCCAGCCCGATCCGCGCCGTAGAGGCGGCGGCTGAAATGGCCCGAAACGCGCGCCGGAAAAAAGAAAACTAGATGAACAAGGAAAGAAAGAAAGGAAAGGTAAAGAGAAAAAACGTGCTTTTAAAACTTCTTGAGATAAGGAATCTAATCTCGCTAGACGAAGGCGTAAATTAAATTGGATTTCAACCAGATTTTGCTGTGGCAAGTAAAAAAAAAATCTACTTGTTCGAAATTCACAATTTTTGTTCATGGAAATATAACAGAGCAGTTTGTTATTAAATTTCAAAATCTATTTAGGTCATATTTAATATTTGTTCAATGTTTTTCAAGTGTTTTCGATCTTTTTTCTTTATTATCGTCGTAGTCCGTAATGCTGTGCCCACGTGTATTATTTGTTTACTTATTTATTAATTGATTGATATTTATGGCCCTTTCAACTTTTCAGGTGAGACTTATGAGCGATGATTTAGCGAGGTGGGGATAACAATAATGTTGCAATGGTAGGGATAGAGGAAAGGTAGAATGAGAGGTAGGGGAAACGAGAGAACCCCTATAAATCCTACCGAGAGCTCGCTTTGTCCATTATGAATTCCACATAGACTGCTCGGTGATCGAACCCGGAAGCCCGCGATGGAAGGAGTTTCCACTAGACATTACGTGCGAAAGGCCCTCCGGATCGGATGAATTATTTGATGAATATGGATAACGATTAAGCAATGATGGAATGAGAAGCATGGCAAACGGGAGAACCCCTAGACGTCTGCCGCAGTCCCACTTTGTCTACCACGAATTCCACATGCGTTTGGAACGCGGAATCCAAACTAAACTCGCATTGGCTCTAATCCCCACCTTCTATTCGGAGCCTTCTTCATTCCAGCAATATAAACCTCACTTCTCTCACCCAATCCGGAACGTCGACGGCGCTGGCGTGATCACAGTTCTACCGGTGCCGCCTCCCGTCAAGATAACGGCTGTGCCGAGCGCCGGCATGTGCTGTGATTAGCTTTACTCAGAAGCGTAGCAGTAGCTGCCGGGGCGAGCCCGCTTTCCGAGAACCTCTTCTAGAAAGGGAAACTCATCATATTTTATTTCCTCCGCCGTTCGCTCGTTTGCTCTGGCACTACTTACTCGGAAGTCTTCTCTCCCGTGCGCGTTATCTGAAATAGGCTTCGTTTGACGCGTCCTGTCTCTATTGTTCGAGCAAGACTGAACTAACGAATCCTCTTGGTGTTCATGCGGGTTATTGGATGATTACGGTGTAGCCAGTTTTATGACCTTTTTATAGTTGGACGTTCATGCATTAAAGGTAGTTTCCGTGATGGTGATTTATAAAAAGAGTGATGTGATCGAATAACAATAAGAGATTAATAAAACTTGTTGAGATAGTTTATAGTTCTTAGCGAACATTCACGATTTTATGCAGTTATCTATAGCAGTGAGCGGTAGTACTATGAGCGATTAATTACTGTTTAGACCAGTAATTGCTTACTGTTTATTATGTTATTTGTTCATCGCTAAAAAATATGTTTCATCAAACAGTAAACATTTTTTAAGGTTTAGAAGATTTATTTTTTGATAGATTTTTTGATAGACAATCTTTATTTTTTTTTCTACTTCTCCCTTCCTTGAAGTCGGGAGCTGCCTTTTCATCCCACCAAACGTAAACGATTTAGGTTTGAAAGAAGATGGATTTACAAAAATCAAAATTGCAACCTAGAATGAGAGGACAGGAAATTCCAAAGAGGTGAACATTAACGTATATTGAAAAACATTCCGAATTATTTAATTACAACCATGCTTTAGTCATTTGTTCCATGAAAAACATAACATTTTTTTAGAAAGTAATTACAGACATTATTTCTGGAATAATATATGAATTTTTTGCTAGAATTTCTCCTCAAACATTAATATGGCAATCTTCTTCAGCCAGACTCTCTCGGACAGCTTTCTCTGAAACGAAAGAAGGCAAATATTTCTATTTTCGCCTCTTCGTAAATCAACCTCCTGTAAAAATATAACTTCAATGACTTCCGTGGTTGGTTCTGCCCAGTTTGCGATAGGCAAACGGCATTAATGCAGACTGTTGTGCACCTTTTCTCTCGGACGTGTCTGTTAATTGAGTTCGTGAGCAGGTGTCTCGCCGAGCTGATGCAAGGATTGCGAAACCGGTGGGTGGACTGCGGAAGGGGATGTCACAGCTAGTTGCGGGTGGAGGCATGGGCAGGTCTGTGTGAACATGTGCGAATGAGGCAGGGCGTTGACCCAAGTGGGTGAGCGTGGGTGGCATTTACGGGGGTGGGTGAGCGTGAAGGTCAGTGGTCGCTCGTGGATGGTGAGAGTGATGTGGGTAGGTTGGAGTGAGCGTAAGGAATATCAGTGGAACTGTGTTGATCATGCGGTCAGTTGGACGGTAGGTGCGTGGGCTGGTCGACGCGAGCTGGCAGACGGTGGGGAGGGTGAAGAGGTGTTGTGCTGGTGAATGAGTGGGTGCATAGAAGACGGATATATTAATGAGTAGATGGGTAAGGGTAGGGATGGCTTTACATAGGATTTATGGGCGGGCATTTGAGAGGGTGTCTGCGTCGATGTTTGGACATGCGTTTGCAGGGGCGATTGCCCGGGTAAATGACCAAATGTTAGCATGGACATTTGAATGAGAGGGCGTTTGTGTGAGTGAGCGTATGATTGAGTGGGCATTAGTATGGGTGGGCGTTTGTATGGGTGGGCGTTTGTATGGGTGGGCGTTTGTATGGGTGGGCGTTTGTATGGGTGGGCGTTTGTTTGGGTGGGCGTGCATTTGGATGTTTGGACAAGTATACGTTTGGATGGATAGGCCTTTTGGATAGATGGGCTTTCGGATGAGTGAGTGTTCGGTCGGGTGGGCGTTGGGCGGATGGGCGTTGGGGTGAATGGGGCGTTGGGGCGAATGGGGCGTTGGCATGCGGGGAATTAGGACGAGGGGCGTTAGGAGGATGGGCGGGCGAGTGGGCGCGCTGGCGTGCGCGCGGGCGAGCGAGTGCCGACGGCCGAGAGCGAGAGCAAGCGCGAGCGCGAGCGCGAGGGCGGGCGCATGCGAAGCACGTCGCGCGGCCCCTGGGACTTCGAAAGCAACTCGACGGGCAGGCGCCCCCGAGCGGCGCGCGCCAATCCCCTCTGCGCAACAACTCAAATAAATCCGCCCTCCCCCTCCCCCAGGGCTCCGCCGGCCGCGCCCAGCAATCCTGGCTTCAGCCCTTGCCTCCGCACGCTCGTTGCCCTCATCTCCAGGGCGTGCCCACTCTCCGCAGGAAGAGGGAGAAAGGTGTTACAGTGATCTCTAGTCTCGCAAACAAAGCTCTTTGAGAAGGTTGCTACTATTAGATATACTCGTGTGTCTGATGACTAGTGCATAAGCTGAAAATGATGCTTAACTGTTAATAATTGAATAATAACAGAATAAGGCTTATTTTAAGTGAAACTTTTAAATGACATTTCGTGTCCCAGAATCAATGTGTTCACCGCTCTTGATAAGTAAATATTTAAACGTCTTAGACATACTTCTAATCATTACATCGGATGGATTATTCTAGGAAAATTATGGTTTTCCAGTTATCTTTTTGTTGTAGTTCACTTATTGATATTTTTCCTCTTCTTTTTTTACTCCCTCGTATATAAGCATATTTTTATTATGATTATGTCCGAAACGTGATTACAAATAAGATAATACGAATGTGTGAGTACCTTTGACAAACGACTCTTTTTGGTGTGACATTGTAACTGGCAAAAATTCGAACAAACTAATTCTGAACGTATGTTAACCTTGCAGGCTGTAACTTGTAGTTGCTTACAGTGATGGCTGACGGTATTGGTAAGGTTCAATGGTTATTGGCGGTTACGAAATAGTCGAGAGGTACATAAACGTGTGGTAAATTACTCTTCCGCACTATCTACGTGATTGCACGACCGTAGTACTTGAACGTCGTCCGCACAACTCATCGGAACGACATGGCTCTTTGCAGTACAACTACAAAACAAGACTTCGGTTGCAAGAGATTTATGGAGCTTCGAGGAACATTTAAAGGGCGGGGTAATATTATTTTACCATATCCTGTCCGTGTTATTTAATTGCAGTATATGTGAGTAAATCATGAATTGCTTGTAGCGGCTGGATGATTGTAGCCATTTGGCGTCTGGTGAGGAGGTACAACTCCTGGATTTTCTTCAGGTTGTTTTGTTGTCTTTCAAACAAACATCTTGCGGCGAGCCGTGTTCAACTTGTACATCTTAACGGTTGTGTTTGTTTAGATTGTACATTTACAGTATTGTAAGTTATTATTGCTATGAATTACTTGAAAAGAGAAGAATCAATAAAGACAAGATATTCATGATTTAGAATAAACAACTCAGTTGGCATAATATAAAATATAAAATATAAAAAAGAATTTAAGAGATTTGCTACCAAAACCCAAAAGGGATGTTGCCTATCGATTGCCCAATGGACTTTATTCTGGAGCAGTTTTTTCTTCACTTCCTGTTGGAGTTTCATAGAGAACGTTAATCGTTTCCCTAACTTCTTTTTAAGAATTCTCAATATATTTTCCAACTTCTATTCCTAAATTCTAATTATATTTTCCCGAACCTCTGTATCTAAATTACCTAAATTTTAATTCAATTTTCGTAACGTATATGTAATTTAAATATTAAGCTAATCGTTCATGTGCATAATAAAATTATTGAGTTGTGTAGGTATTTTAACTTAAGAACTTTTGATCATCATTTCTCCATTCAGTTGCTCCTAGACAGCTTTGATGATAAAAGCTTTCCGACTTCGCAGCGTTTAAATCAATAACCTATGAGATACCTCCACAACACGTATCTTACTAATTCTACGGTTGCATCTGTTATTTCGTCTGACCGTCCATCCCCGGGCGGGCGGGCGGGTGGGCGTGCGTCTGGAAGCCAGCAGCCGTTCGCCCACGCCACGCGCCGCTGGCTCCTTGTGCGCCTCCTCGTCCGCCTACACAGACGGTGGGCGGGGCGAAGGGGCGGGCGCGGGAGGGCGCCTGGGGCGACGGCGCTGGGACAGCCTGCGCGGCTGACGTGTGGGCACAAGGAATGCGTTTAGCGGGGAACTATGCGGACGGCGTCGGCGCCGGCGCCGCCGGCGGCTGCGCCCGGCCGCGCGCGGACAAGCGGCGCGTAGTGCACCGGCCGCCTCTCTCGGCCCCGCCCCCGCTCCGCCCCGCCCCGCCCCGCCCCGCCCCACTCTGCTCTTCCCAGCTCTGCTCCTCCCCGCTCTGTTCTGGCTCTGCTCGCCCAGTCTCAGATTCCCTTCGCTCGCCCTGCCACGCCAAGCTCAGCCCGTTCCCGACCCGCTCGGCCTTGCTCTGACTTGCCCCGCACCGACCTGCGTTGCCGCGTCTTGTCCCGCCCAGAACGCCCTTGCCTCCTTCCGTTTTGCCCCGACTATTCCCTGTATTACCCCGACTTGCTCGTCCCTGACCCGCCTTTGCCCGCGTTGCATCGCTTTACCCCGCTCCGCCATGCGCTGCGTCATTTTTCCCCGTCCCACCCCTCCCCGCCCTGTCTTGTCTCTTCTTGTCACTTCTTCCCCTTCTTTATCCTCTTGCTCCGCCTCTCCCTGTCTTGCTCCGCCTGACCATGTCTTCCTCAGCCCTCCCTTCATGCTCCGTCTTTCCCCGACTTGCCCCATCTTTGCTCTGCCCATCCCCGCCCTTCTCTATGATACCTCCCACCATCGTCGCCACTCTGCTGAGACTCGCCTCGGCCTCTCCCCCGTCCGGTTCCTCACCTCCGCCTGCGCATGGCCGCGCTTCTGTCGCGTCGCAAGCCCTCTCTTCACGATCGACGCTTCCCTTCATTGGGGATGAGCACCCTTTCATCTCTGTGCCATTCCACCTTGCTTGTCATTGAGTCATCCATCCTCAGGGGCTCTCCCCTCTACCTTTGCACAGTCATGCTATGTTGCTCTTCTTGCGTTTTATCCAGGTATTTGAATCCTCTTCTCTGTCACCGGCATTCCATATGAAATGTCGTTTCTAGAGGCATGTCTTTTGTACGACATTCAATTCACATTGTCTTTGTTATTTGTAAACTACTTCGTGAGATTATTATAATTTCATTCGGTTACGATGAAATACCCTTGTCATACCTTTCGTTGGTAGCATTCACTGTAACTGTCTTTGCTAGCCGACGGTACGTCGGCGCCGGATCTCGCCATCCAGCAGGGAATATCACCGCCATTTTCTGAAAATGCACTGCACCTATCTGACTAATGATCTCAGTAGTTGGCGCGTCCTCAATCACTAACAACCAACCAAGCAACCAACTAACCAGCTATAGCTTTCAATTTCTCATATCGCATTTTCGAAGCCCAAGCATATGTTCCAATCGTCCTCATTTGTGGTACTCATGGCAATCCTCCTTTGCACTTGCTCTTCTACCCGATGCCCAACTTGCTTCTGCATACTTCATTAATACACGACTCGTGTCCTTTTAACTCCCCCACTGTCAGGTCACAGTCGCACATCTCTCTCAGTCGGTATCCGCTCCGCTGTTGTCTGTTTTGCTGCGCCTTTTCTCACTCAGTCACCAACCATCGCCGCTGTCACTTTCCCCGCGCCGCCTTCGCACTACACCTCTCATTCTCTCCACCGCCACGCCCCCGCCGCCGCTTCCCCATTCCCAACCCCTATTACTCCCGCCACCTCACCGTCCCTGACACCTCATCGCCCCGCTGTCTGTGATACCCTACCGCCTCGCCACTTTCTTCGCTCCGCTTCCACCCACGCCACCTGCGCTCGCCATCGCCAACGAAAACGGCCTCGTGTCCTCCTCCGTCGCCTCCGCCGCCCTCGTCGCTCCCTCCGCGCGAGCACAAAGGCGTCGCTTTGAGCTCCCGCTTCTGGGAACGACGCGGCTGCGGCGCCGCCCGCCTCGCCTGCATGCGCCGCGGCGGGGGTAGAGGGGAGTGGCAGGGGGCGTCCCCCCGCGCCGTGCGGGCGACCGTGTCTCCGAGGCTGTTAATTGCCCGTATCGACGTAAATAAGTGAGTTACGGCGCGCGTTTGACGACAATTTATCACTCTTCGTGCGCCGCGCCGTTCCTCCGCCGGTCGCCTCCTCCCCGCCGCCGCCGCCGCCGCCGCGCGTCGGGGCGCTCGCATGTTCCTGTAATTGCAGTTCAAGATCGCTGCGGCCGCCGCACTCGACCGGTCGCTCGCTTGCCCGCTCGCCGTCTCGTCCTCGGGTGGAGGAATTGCTGGGTTATTTATGGCGGTGCCCCGTCGCCACCCGATGCGCTCTTCGCTCGCATCCGTGACCCGCCCGTCCCTTGCTGCTCGCTCGCATTGCTCGTGTGGCCCTGCCCGCTCGCGCCGAGTGCTTTTTCCCCTCATTCCCTTGTGTGCACGTGTTAGGTGACGATTGAAGCTACTAGTGGTTCCCACTTCAGGGATATTTACGGGCGACAGCGGGTCACTTCAATCATTGGCCGTGGGTAAGGGGAAGAAGTGTTGGGAAACTGTGAAGGTGTCGGGTTTTTGGTGGATAGATTGTGATTGTCATATTCTCTGTGATCGTGTACGCTTCTCGTTCTCGTCTAGTGCATTTTCCCGTACTCCCTTGTGCGCAAGTGTTGGGTGAAAGGTCGAAGCTACCAGTGATTCCCACTTCAGTGATCCCAGGCAGTTCCAATCTTTCGCTGTGGGGAAAAGGAATAAGAAGTGGAATGAAGATCTCGGATTTAGGGTCGACAGGTTGTGATTGTCATTCGAAGCGAAGAGACGTTTGACTTTGACTTGAATAAAGCATAAACTTGCCCTAAGTACTTCGCAAACGGGGTATTAACCACCCCATTCTGCTCGCCTCACTCCTCTGGCCAAGCGTGGGAGTAGATCTGCGTATGGCGCTGGATAGTGTAAATAGACGGAAGGTGTCGAGAGTTCTAAGTCACGTGGTTGTCGTGGAGTTTTCTCGTTGTAAGCATTATGGTTTTTTTTTAACATTTCTCTTTCGTATTGGCGTACTATATTTAGTCTAGGTAGGACAGTAGCTTGAAACAACAAAAGCTGCTACTAAGTGAAATTTTAAACATTGTAATAAAAGAATTAGATTGAAGATTATTAAAATTATGTTAAATTAGTCAACTGATGAAGCTGGTATCATTAAGTGGGATTGAACAATTTGTGTTCTTGCTAAATCAGCCACATGTATATGAAAACACATTATACCATGAGACAACACTCTTTCAACCTCTGAATAATTCTGATGTATGCCACAGAGTGTATATTTCTTAAATAAAAACACATATTTTTATCAAGAATCATTTATGTAAATTAAATGGTGATTTGTTTGGTTGCATGTGAATATTAGTTTTTAGCCATAAAAATAAAAAAAAATCCATTTATTGTTTCTCCTGAGCTTTTGAGTTAATAACAAATATAATGAGACATTTTGCAACGTTTTAGGTGTTATCATTTTCTCACAATTTTATACCATTGCTGTAATTATGTAGATACGGCCGCACTATTACCGTTCAAACGTTGACAATTTTTTCTAAAGGCTCTTAAGTTGTTTTTAAGGTAATCCGTACAATATGTACAAATGTTTTTATTTACCTTCGAAAGATAAAAAAATATCATATTCCCGAAATGTCAGTCATTCACATTGAGAATCATTAATATCATTCTATTATTTATCATATAAATTTTAGCTTTTTAGTATATTGAATACGTTCGTTTTTGTGTGTTTGAGTTCCATTTATCCTGATCGCCAAGTGTAATGGTTATTTTTCGTAATGTGAAACAGTTTTTAGAAACTTCTTCCGGTTAATTCAATATTTTGTGTTTTTAATATTAGTTGTAATATTAATGTTAATAGTAATACTAATAATAATAATAATAATAATAATAATAATAATAATAATAATAATAATAAGTCGTAATAACTTGAGAGAAAACATGTATCTATCATGGCGACATCATATAAGTTCTTTTCTCACACTATATCTTCAAATACGATCTAAAATTCGTTTAAATTGAACTTCTGTAGTGACTTACATCTGTGACCCCAGCAGTTTATTTCTGATCAGCGTTTTTTCAAAAGGCAGCTCGGGAGCTTCAGTGAAGAGACGAATGTGAAATGAAAAAGAGAAGCAAAACGATTCTATTGCGGAGTAGATGTATTATTCAGATGGACAGGAGAACGTGCGGAGTCAAATTGAAGTAGGTTTCTTGCGATTGAAGCGGATTGACTCCGACATTTGGAATTGGAACGGGTCAAGAAAGGTCTCGTAGAGGACGGAGCTGATCACAAAGGAAATAAGATGAATAGAAAAGACCGATCATTCGAAGACGGTATCGCCAAAGAAACTCTAAGAAAGAGAAGCAATCGTGACTAGAGTTTCAGAACGTCTTTCGAAATCGTATGTGACACGATCTGATGCAAACACATATTTTTAAGAACTTACTGGTTCCTCTGTTGAAGTAGCGCGCAATAACATTTGTTTCAAATTGTATCAAGAGTAGATTCGTAGTTTGCTTTAGTACCAAAGTTTTGTACTAAACTGTACTAAAAAAAGTTCTGGCCTACGTGTTTGAGGTACAAGTGGATGTATTAAGCAGTAAATGCTTGTGATAAAGAGAGGTGGTATTCAGAATTTCTTTCTGTTATTATAATGTATTTACTTTACGCGAGATATCAAATTAAAATGTTTATGATGATAGAAATGAGTTTTGAAAACGGAAAACGAAAATTTAATTAATTATTATACTTTGATTGTGGACGATTATTCCTTTCCTTTCTCACGTTATGGATTACCACAAGATATCTGCTACCACCACTGAATTAACATGTTTTAGTGTTTGTATCTCTCCAAGTAATTTCGTATCACTTCATTGGAATCACATCAACAATACGATCTAGCATTTCCGATCGTAAAATCAGTGTTTGAGGTTCTATGAGCCGTAACGTCGCCCACCCATCGGCATTAGGGTTCAATAGAGCTATTCCAAAGATCGTAAACATTGTTGCAGGTGGCAAGGAGATAAATGAATTTTGTTCCCGAAAATCAGGATGTGTAGATATACGAGTATGTATGTGCCACGCATAACTTTGTTAGATTGGATTATTTTGATGTGAAATGTGATAAATACTTCGGGACAAATTTTTCTCTACTTTGTTTAAATAGAAGAAAGAGCTTTTATAAATATTGTTTTGTTCAAATTTTCATGAAAATCTCTGAAATTTTGCGAAAGTTCAAATGGTTTTGTAACCTGTTTTACATGCACAATATTAAGCCAGAGATTTCTTTCTGTATCCCCCCTCTTTAAATTGTAATTTTTTTCAGTAGGACTAGTTGTTGAGTACTAACGCTAGAAGGAGAAAAATGTCGGTATGCCGCGCATTCCTACTAGTTTGATTGAGGAAAATCTGTATAAGTAAAATTGGATTGTCTGTTTGTTATTTCCAAATAAATGACTTGTAATAATTTCTTGTGCATATTTAGATGATATAAAATCATTTCAATTGTTTTATACGATTTTTTCTCTCTCTGTGTCAGGAATAATCTCTGGTTAGAACTGAAACAATTTCGATGGGGTTTTTACTCAAAGGAATATTTTCATGGGCATAATTGGCTACTTATTTTCCCTAATATAAAGAAGAAGGTTCGACTTTTATACAAATATGTGATACTAAATTTTCGCAATGATATTTATGAAAGAAATTTTAAACAAGTGACTTTCAAAACAAAACCAAAAGACTTTTCTGCATCAATTTGTGTAGAACTAAACATCATAACCTTCTGTCCTACTCCGTGGTGCAAAATTCAAGTGTGCACGGTTTCCGTTTTTCGCAAATATGTTGAAAACTGTGAGAAATTTCATTAAAGTTCATTAAATGTTTTTGAAAGCCCATTAAACTTTTCTTCTAAATGTGCTTTTATTAATTTCAATTGTGTAATTAGGCTCAAAGTAATTGAAGGTTAAAATGGAATGATTGGAAGTATACCGGGAGCGTGTAACAATGCATCTGTTTATAGCTGCCTGTAGCAGCGTCAGAGGTTACGATGATGATCGAAGCAAACAAGACAGGGAGGGGAGAAGCAAAGAGGGACAGGTGAAGCAGGGTGAAGCGGGGAGTGGAAAGTTTAGGTGGCGACGATTGGGCTGTGGGACAGGGGAGTGTGAGAATGGTAGTTCGGGGCAGGGCAGGCCACAGTTGATCAGAGCCATTCATAGATAGAATTCAACCATACATAGAATCCTGTCTAATACACGATTTGTGGTTAATAAATATCTGGACAACGCACGTTATTTCAGTTAGTACATAATACGAATGGTTGTTATACAATGATAATCGAGAGTATTAAGTATAGAGAGTAACATTTCAGTGTATTTTTTCTGATCATAATAGTTTTTATTTTCCTTAATTTTCCTAGTTGTATAGCATCGAAAGTGTAGATTTCAAGAGTTAATATCTAGATAGCACACCACGTAGACGGTCATATCACCCCAAAATCGCAAGGATGGGACAAATTCCACGTCGCACAATGATGACATGAAAAAAACGAACTCGATGTTGAGAGGGGAGGTGAGAGAAGGGAAAACACAGACCGTACTAGGAATGTGGCGGCGCGCAGCGACGGCAGGGTTGACAGCCCGTGGCGCGGTCGCCCGGAGGCCGGTGACTGACTGAGGCTCAGAGTAAATATCGGCCTCTCTGCTTCTTTTGCCTAGAGATTATTTGTCCCTACGAGGAAGAGCGTGGCGAGTGGCGCGCTTACTCAGAATGATGAATTGCGTATTTTCGAAACACACTCTTTAGAAAGGTAACTGATGGAGGGAAAAGAGTGTTTTTAACCCCTACACGCTTGTCGACAGTAAATTTTTTACGAAGTCTTTTGGCAGAGTATTTATTTATTTATTTATTTATTTATTTATTTATTTATTTATTTATTATTTATTTATTTATTTATTTATTTATTTATTTATTTATTTATTTATTTATTTATTTATTTATTTATTTATTTATTTATTTATTTATTTATTTATTTATTTATTTATTTATTTATTTATTTATTTATTTATTTATTTATTTATTGTGAGTATAGTTTGTAAAGTAGCATTACATATGTGACTTAGTAATATTCACTCTGTGTTCTTGCAAACGAGGCTAAATCATGAGTATATATCAGACCCAAAGTGGTTGCCTTTTCGTATTTCAAAGGCTACAAAGATGGTCTCCGTGGAAATTAGGTTTATCGTCAAATCAATCGTTCTCTTTTTTATGTAAAATGTTTTGAATATATCCGCAGCCCACAATTAGTATTGCAATGCATTCTCGATCTTAAGAGTAAATGTTGATAAGAACGTAGTTGCAACATGGAAATAGGAATAAAATAAAGAGGTGAATGAATGCAGATAAATTGGGAAAGTGAAAATTATGAGATATTGTAGTGTAATATGGAATATTTTCATAGCACCGCTTATTTTTCACAAATAACAATTATTTAGTGTTGGATTACAAGCTCATGAGTACCATCATCATGATCATCATCATCATCATTTCGAAGCTAATTGCATCAGAGTAACAGATAGTTACGAAAATTACGAGGTATAGCGTAATGGTGGATGTGCATTTTTAAATAGAACCGTTGATTGAAAAAAAATAATTTTTAGGAGCTCAGAAGTATAATCAACTTTTGGACTGTTTTAAATTTTTTAAAAGCCCATCATTCTCGAAGACTTGGAATAGCGATGAAATGGATCCGAAATGCGATCACTTATGTAGGGACTCTTGTGACAGCCCCTCTTCGCGTGTGCGGCCGCACGAACTCCGGCATCCACAGCCTGTAGGCTCGACGCTGCTCCCTCTGCCAGATTTTCCTCCTCTCCTTCATTCTTCGCTCTTCGAGACGTCTCGCTCCACCGTCTGTTTGCCCACTTTTAATGATTTGTTGACTCGCCCTGGCGCACCGGCCGTCGCACGTACGCCTGCGCGTGTGTGTGACCGTGAGCGTTTGTGTGCCCGCCCGCGCCTCCTGACGCCGGATTTTATTCATTATTTTTATTTACCTTATTCATTCCGTGGCGCGTTATTTCCTCCCGAGCTTCTGTGTACGTTTTTTGCTTTCTCCCCTCCTTTTTTTTTTTTTTTTTGTCTCGACTGCCTTTCTTTCTTGCGACGTCCTTTGAGAAATTCTTTCCTTCGGTGACGCTGAGAGCGTATTTGTCCGTGTTTGCGTCTCGTTTTTTTAGGCAAATAAGTACGGGATTTATTTGGAATTCGAAAACGGAGGGGAGCTCGACGGTGCATAGGAGAGCGAGAGTACAGGTTTTGCTCTAGATATAGTACAAACAGTTCATTCTAATCTGGCTTGTATTAACAGCTACAATTCTCTTTGAAGCTATCTGATATTCATTTCCAGATTTCATTAACGTGTTTCGAAACGCTCGTGGTGGGGGGATTTGAAATTAAATTACTCTAATAATTACAACGCATGAAGCATATTTCAAAACGAAGTTTTCACGTCAATATCACGTAAATGAGACGATAGCGGTAATATTTTCAGCCCTGACAATAACGAGAGCTGATTTTGCGTTTCCATCACCACCCGCCCACGCCGCGCCTGCTCAGTTGGTGGCGGCGCACCGGTATCGCGTTTCATGCCGGATTGGACATGAAAATCACTGTCCCCCCACCCCTCCCCCAGCGGTTTCCCCCGGGGTGGAGCAGCGCTTGCGACGAGCGCGAGGGCGGCGGAGGAGGGGAGCGGGCGCGTTGGGGAAAAGGCGTATCGACTTATTGTCGTCGATAAAGAAATGACAGTGGCAGCGTCCGCAAGCGGGTGGCCGGGCGGCGTTACGAGCTGCGTTGTGGAAGCGCGGGTGGGGCCGGGGGCGAGGAGGCTGTGGCGGCGGCGGCGGCCGGGCCGTGTTTACGTGCTATCACTGCGCCATTACGGCGGCGGCGCGCATTGTTCGTCGCGGGCCGTAAAGCGCTGCGTCTGACAGTCCGCGTTCGAGCTCGGCCCGCTGCCATATGCACGCGCGCCCGCGCGCTCACGAGCCAGCGCACTCGCCCGCCCCCCGCGCCCCGCCCGCACCGCCCTCCCAGCCAGCCGGCCGGCCGGCCGGCCATCTGCGGCGCGGCTGTCCACTATATTGCCCCGCGTTAGCGGTCCCTCCCCCTCCGCCCCCTCTGCCCGCTTCCGCCCACGCGCCCGGCCCCTTCGCCCCGGCCACACGACATGGACGGCGATGGACGCCAAAGCGTATTTGTTATGAGCTCATACTTCGAACGCGACTTAGTGTTCGTGTAGAGAGTTTCTTTCGAAACTTCGGCTAATAAAAATACATTCTCAGTGGTCTATTATGTCTCTTTGATTTTTACAGATCCTGTATAAACGCGATTGATCGTTTTTTACAGGGGTGCATGGCGCATTTATCTGTTATACAGACCTAATGAATCTATTTGAATGGTCGCAAGTTCGAATTCCTAATAAGTATGTGTTTTTTTACTCTAGTCTTTCAGTTAGGTTGTGCTTCAAGGCGTCTTCTTTTGGGCTGATCCCTCAGGTTACGTGCTTGCAAGTATGACGTGTGAATAGTATAACCACGAAAACTACTCAGGGAATGTCGAAGGAAGGCGACATATTCTGCAAATACAGTAATTATGAACATATTACGTATGTTTTTTTCTTGCATAGTTAATCTATCAGGCTTTCTTCTTATAAAATTCTTAACTGGAGCACTTGCCACACCTTATAAGAGATTGGTAATTAACATTTTTTGTCTTCGAAGTTCCAATCTAATACTTGACAATAAATTATTTCCTCCGTTCTTGCTCATTTCTTCGCTCACTCATGTTTTATTTAGTTCTTTTTCAAAAATAAACAAACTATTTATTTTTTATAGAGAGGATGGCTCTGAAGTCCGCGAGATCGGAAGCACAGTACTCGAACACACTAGGAGGAAATACGAGGCCCAAAAACCATTTCCATTCTGGGGCAGCGCTATATATTTACCAAACTGATCGGGCTGCAGCAACCCTAAAGCTTGGCCCCTCCCCTCGTTCCTTCTCGCTTTTTGCCGACGGAGCCTCGTGCAGCCGTAAACACGAGGGGTGAAGTTGACTCGGAGGAGGAGCTTTATGGAAATGTTCGAGGAAGCTGGGGTTGTTAGGCGCTTCTGATCTTGCAATGCCAAGGCCCGGCTTTTTTCTGGTGTGTGAGAATGGCTTTCTTGAAATCCTTCTGTCCTATTGAAATCTGGGTATTTAGAACCCAGTGCAAACACACGAGCTTAGTGCTTTCGGGCAGGCTGAGAAGTTAGACTTGGGACACACGACACCTAAAGCGTATGATGAAAAAGGAGACTTCCATCTTTTTTATTTTTATTTTGAATTGCTTTAGGAGTGTTGGATCATATTTTATATGTCCAAACAATTTGACGTGAAATAATAAAAAATGACGTGAAAAATTACCCGACAGTTTTTACTCACAAATATGTATTACAACATGTTTTAAAAAGGTAATTTAATTTCTTCCTTCTGCATCATAATGTGCAGCCCGTACTAACTTCAAAGAGGTGCACATTGTTTTTTCTTAGAAGCAAATGTAGTGAGAGGTTATCACTAGAATAATCTGTTGGTGTTCAAGAGTTTGAAATTATTTGATATTATTAAAACTTGTTAGAACGTGCACGTAACTTAATTAACCAAATTTGAATTTAACATTCTGAAGTAATATTTCTGAAGAAATTTGAATAAAAATGAAAATTATCAAAGTGGACCTGCAAAAATATTAATTTTTTATGTGAAAAACGCAGAGAGAATCTTTTTAAAAAGATTAATGGTCTATTAAGCAGTTGTTGCGTGCTTTTATTGGACCTGCCACTAAGAATTTTCTTTCGAATAAGCAACGTTTCTGAAAGTGGCATAGACGCAATAAATGCCAGACGCCTGTAGAAGTAGTACTTTCAATTCAGTATTCCAACGCACATACTGCAAAGGAGAGCAATTAATGTCTATCAGAAGATTCAAATACCTGTTCTTCTGTTTAGTAGTGATCCTGGCAATGTAGACAATAATAATCGTCCTTAATCCCACAGATCCGCAGAGAATTCAGAAATGTTGACATCGACAAGCACATTCGGACGACACTATGCAGAGAAGGAATTATTTGCAAATTTTTCTCGTATTCCGCTGCAGTTACTGATCAGATTACGTGCTTGGCGAAACCGGTGTCGCGAGCTTTTATCGCCACTAAACCGCCGTCGACACTTACCCAGACGTATAAGGTTTTACACGGCCACGTCTACAGATTTATATGGAGACGGGCAGTCACATTAGGTAAAGACGTGGGCAGTGACATTGTGCACCTATTGCCTCTGCCAGCAGCGAGGACTTGATTTTATAACATTATTTCAGAGCTCTAACTTCTTGTCAAATTATGATAATTGATACATAAACGTTTTGAAGATTTTTTATATTAGCAGTTACGTAAAAATTCTGGTAAGGCGATTATTTATTTGGTAATTCTTTGAAGAAACGAAAAAAACACATCATACTGCAATAAAGAGTACATATTTTATGGGCCCTTTCATTAAACGAAAATCAGGACTCATCATTGACATGATCCTTTATTGCTTTCCTGTAAGTTCCCGAATTCAACCTTTCATTATCCACAGTTAAGAGTCTTCGGTTGTGCCTTTGGAGCGTTTCGGTTGTTCTTTTGCACGTAGAAGCTACAAGAGGGTAGGAGATAAGCGGTGTATTAACAAATGTAGCAATATATGTTTGACTAATTGTGTTAAAATCAATATCTAATGTTATTTATCAAATCGCACAGAAAACCTGCAAAATAACCCTTAGTTTGGGAAGCCTAATAGTTACACGAGCGTGAACATCCTCCAAGACCTGCTTTTTTGTTGCCCACTGTGCGGCCGTGCTCTCGAAGGCGTCTGCGGTAACCCCTTGATCACGAACCTCAGTATATCGACGACACGAATGCTCTAGGAGATGGTGCAAGGGTTAAAAAATGTAGTTACGTGTATTTGGTTGGCACAGTAAAAGATTGTGTCAAATCAGGTTCCAACATTTTTTTGTCAACAGCCTCACCGAACTCGCCGAAATCTCTCAACAAACCCCTTCTTTTGGGAGCCCAGAAGGCGGGAGATCGTGAGGTTCTTCCACGACGTGCTCTTTCCCTCTCGCTCGCTCCGCCGCGCGGCGCCGGCGGGCGCCCGCGGGTGCCTTTGGCCGCGCCGCTGATCATTATGAGCGTGCACGCGGCGGCAGAGGCCGGGGCCCCGCGGTCGCCGCTGTCTAGCGGGAGAAACCGGCCTGATTGCGGCCGGCGGCGGCGGCGGGGCGTGGGGGGCGGGAGCGGGCGGCGCGGGCGGCGCGGGCGGTGCGTGAGGCGCATGCTCGACGATTCAATTAAACGTGTGCCGTATTATTGCGCCGACGGCGGCGCGGCGGCGACGGAGGCGGCGTGAGGGCGGCGGAGGCGGCGGTGGCGTCTAATTCGGGCGGCGGCCGTCTCTTGATACAGCGACCGCCGCCACCGCTGTCCCCCAGGCGCGGCTCCTCAATGGGAGCTGATGGCAGCGGCTCGAGGCTGCAGCTACACGCGGAGACGGCGTAGCCACCGCGCCGACTTCTGGCTCTGGTTGAAGCCTGTGGTTGAAGAGATGATGAACGCGTAGCGAGTGGCTGAAGTGACGTTGAATTTTCCCTCTTGCTTTCGTGGCCTCTGCTTTCTTAACGACTACTGACGCAGTCTAATCGTTTGTTCTTGAGCAATATTATGCATTGTATTCAGTTTTATGCATCCCGGGCCATTGAGAGAGGGAATAATACAAAGGCTGCTCCATGTCTGATAATTAACGGAAAAGCAGAAGAAAAACTAGCATGCACGTATTGTAATGGGGATTTGGGACTCCAAGCTGAATCTTTTTTTTCTGTCAGTACTTAAATCTCTCTGAACTGTAAATTATTTATGAACAATATGATCGATACTCAATTGCAAAAGATGAAATTCGTTTCAAAAATAAATTAACGGATGTGTATTAACTTTAAAAATAAGGGAATTATATTTCTAAAAATCAGTGGTAGATATATACTATTGCATTTGTATCCTCCTTTACTCATTCTCATTTTTTCACTCTGATGTGTCTCTTAGTCGGCGATCTTTATAAAAAAACTGTTTCCAAAATTCAGCGTACTTGCTGCAAACTTTCTTGAAACTTGCTTGAAAGTTCTGTGACAGTCTTTGTTCTCTGGTTGATTTACATGTAATTTAGTTTATTACTTTTTGGTGGATTTATTTTCTTCCTAATTCCTAAAGAAAATACTTTTTGGTACTCCTCCTGCCAAATGCGGAGCTGCGCAAAGGGGTTGGCTGCACCGCCAAGGAAGGTGAAATGCGCGGCGGGCGGCGCGTGTGGGCATGGGCGAGTGAGGGAGCGAGAGGGCGAGAGCAAAGGCAAAAGGGGCGTCGCGTTTCGGCCTCGCCTGCGGCTGGAGAGAGCGCTGCGCGGGCTGTCGCCGCCCCGCCGCCGGTGGGGTAATCAAAGAGGGCGTGCCGCGTGGGTGGGTGTGGCATGCCGGCCGTTCCCTCGCCCCGCGCGCCTTCCGACCCCGCCGCGCCGCGGCGCCACGTGGCCGCCTCGAGCCACCACGGCCCCCGCGGACGCACGTGGCGACGGGGGCTGCGCGTTGGATGGATGTCGGTGGATGCGGGTTCGATGACCGAGGCCTGAGGGGTATTCAAGGAAGATTTAACCCTAGCTGTACGAGAGTAAAAATAGTAACGTCTATTCGTACGGAGGGAGGAGGCTCGTCGAGTTGACTCGTATAATTCGAACAAAAAAATTGTGAATGTTCCTATTAGGAGATAATGTATTTTATGGACACTGAGAAACACAAATTCCTTTAACAAATCTACTTTCAATCTCAACCTGATACATCAAAATCTTCTTCACATACATCCTTTTATTTCTCCTTTCAGTCACTCTTTCTGGCATCGTCAGTGAATAAACAACTGCAAAATGCTCGGAGTGTAACCGTCAGTTCTGTTCAGGGGCGTTTAAAAAGAATGAATGTTGACATCAAGGAATGAATTACCAACGCAAACCAACAAAACTTTCCTACGTAGATGAAAGGTGAAAAATGATACAACTTCTAAAAACATTCTGGAAAAACTGCGTCTTCTACGAAGGGGGAAGGGAGGGAAATCGAACACACACTAGAAAAACGCAAGTATAAAAAAGTGTTACACATATCTTCTACCATTGGTACGGAAAACAAACACTGAAACTACCTCAACCATTACATTAATTCTCAACAATATAGAGCACAGGAATCAAGTGATCTGAAGGCAATATCAAGGTCCTTGAGACCCTCTTCATATTTCTACGGTTAATCCAAAGGTATTGAGGGAAGTCTGTCGAACGACTACGTTTTTCGACTTACATTTCAGTACCAAATACAGGGATTTCTTAGTGTGGAACTCAAGCTTCTTAATTGCACTTAGAATCGTGGTACGTTTTATGTGTTTGTAGTTTGGGTTAGTGCTTTTCCTTCCTGAAGATGTCAACTTAATTGTTTTGTTATTCTGCCTCACTTTTAGATTTCCCATCATTTCTGCTATTATCGATACGGGTTTGAGTATTGCTTTTTCTTTGGATGCTGAGACTGTAATACTCCTTCGTGGTGTAATAGTGCATATTGCACATTGTTATATTAAAAAGTAGTAGATACGTAAAGTAAACAAGATTGTCATTTAAAAAATGTGACATCTCATCATTTACATTTATGAAGCAATAGGATTTTTCAGTCGAATTTTAAACATCATCTAAGAATACGTGTGGCGGATGGGGGCTATGTATAAAAACAGCAGTACAAGATGTCTTTTTGTCGAGACTATGTCAAATTTTTTTATTGACGGGAACATCATTCTACGCCGCTTCCTAATAAAGTTATTTTTCATTCATCTGACTGTTTTCAACTTTTAGTTTCTGTGGGAAACGTTGCTTTGCTTATCTTCTTATCTTTTTACTTCGAAAATAAACAAATTACATTTTACTTGGCACAGAACGAACGTTACTACATTTCATTTCACTGACCTCTAAAACTCTTGTGAGGTTCGGGACCGGGCAAAAATGTTCAGACTCTTTCTGTTATTCTTGCATCTTGTTTCCTTTAAGTGCAATACTATTTACGTCTGGCGGATGGAACGTAATATAATATGTGTATCTTGTGTTTCTCGACAACAGAAAACTATTTCCCGGGGTAACGAGCTCGAAGTGAACGGGAAAACACGAAGAGGTCGCCCCGTTGGCAAACAGGGCCATAAAACACACTGGCGGCCGACGAAGGGGAGACTGAATGGCCGGCAGGAACGGAGGCGGGCAGTTCTCTGAACTCAGCGAAGGCACAATCCAGCGGTAATAATAATAGTAAAATTTATGAAACATGTCCCAGCGTCTGGGAACATAAAATACGCGAACGGTCATTGAGGGATTTGTGCTCTAGGACCGCGTCGCCACCTCGTTTCCCTCTTCGACTGTTCCTCGAACTGCGTTTCCAGAATATAAAGGGTTGTAGCAAACGTCATGGCAATTATTTTTTTCCCGCGATAATGTAGATCATGTTGCAAATATTTTACAGTATACATTTGTGTTATGTTAACATTGATAGATGTATACATACATGAATGTGGTAAAAGACGAATACGATAAAATAAAAATAATCGTATTGTTTGTTTTCAAATGAGTCAAATTTTTCCAAGGAGTCCAGCGGAGTAGTCTATTTAAGATTTTTCCACAGGCTATCAACAATATTAAAAGCTCCGAATGACTTCAGTTCCACTAAAAGAGAATCTCCTGTTCTCATGTAACATTGGAGTGTCATTACATGTTCGTGTGCCTTCGCAGTATGCGTTTGAACCCGTCTCATTCATTAAAACTGTAGGTTTCACTCGTATGTGTTCGCGATCGCGTTTGGGAATGCCATTTACATGTTATGACTTGAGGATGGATCACAGAAGAAACAATTAATAGTTGTTATTTATTTATTTATTTATTTATTTATTTATGTATTTATTTATTTTATTATTTATTTATTGTAATGACGGCATCGATATATAATAATCGACGAGTAAGTTGGCGCCGGATCATCAACGCCAGTGAGAGATAAACACTGCCAAATCCCGTGATATAGCATTAACTAAACTTTCGGGACCAACATCATAATAGTTTAATCACCCAGAAATAGCAAATTACCATAATTACCTTCTGTATGTGAAATTTAAAATTCCTTGGCTGACTGGCATTATAGTAAAAAAAGAAGAAAAAAAACAATAACTACGCCTTTGTGGGAGCCTCGTATATTCGTTGATCGGCAGTGGGCTGTGCGCGTTCAATTGCCTGCGATCGCCTAGCTGCGTTATTGCTTTGAATTCGCTGTACATTGCTCGATGACTGTTCGCGAATCGTGCGTATTTATATCTGGATTCGTTATAAATAGAATTTATTTCGCTCACTCTGTTTAAATTGCTTTCCAACATCGACTGTCGTTTAGAACATTGGTTTTTATTTTTAACATGATGCGTGCACCATTTGTGACAACGTTGGATGTGATAAACTAGTGGAATGATATTCATTAATATCTTAAATGAGAAAAAGTGACACATTTTCATTCAGTTTAATAATGTATCGTGTCTCCACAATGACAAATGTTTAGAGTTTCGGCTTTTCTAGTTGTCAAGAAGTAATGTTAACAATAAACATCAGCGTGTTTCAGAGTTGTTTTTATGGGGAGCATTGTATATTCATCTATAAAAGAATAGCAGCACGCTCATATACTCCCACGTTTTGAAAGTTTGTGCTCCCTCACTCATTCCAGCACAGTTTGTAATTATTGTGCATGCGGTTCTAGTTCTCCTGTCCCTGAGTTTGATGACTATGTGTATTTTTCTTTATTAAATATAACTTCGGCCCGTGTTTTGTTAAAAATGTTTACAGTTTAAAACGTGCTTGTTTGTTGATAAATCTTGATATAACGTGTTACTCATAAAAGGCTGTTCCGTTGTGCTTAAAAAAGCAGTGTGCTGATACATTTATAGAGGTACATTTAGCATTAAGATATACATGACATATTTAATTTGAATATACGTGTCAGTTAAAAAATTCCTCTAATTTACAAATTGTGTTATTTCTATTTTATTTTATGGGGCATAGTAAGAGCCATGATAGGTGAAATAAACACACAATTATTTTTTCCATATGCTTATTTGTTTTATGAAATCTTCAAGTCTGTCTTGTCTCTCCCATAGCCTACAGTTCTTATTCAATTAAGCACATATCTGCCTCTGTATATCATTGAACATTACTGTGTTCATTCATTAGTACTGCACACGTTTCTAGTGTAATGCCTCCTAGAAGAGTCGTAGCCCTAGAAATATGATAATCTTACTCCTCCTTATCTCATAACACTTTTCAAATTATATTCATATCATGATCTTTCCAGTTAATAAATAGCAGTTCGTGGGAGTTGGTTAATGATTGTGGAGGCATGCAAGAATAGTAGGTCATACTCAAGTATCGTTAATTAATATGGGGAAATAGAGACGTCTTTAATCATGTCTGAGCATGTACTATATATTACAAAAGTTAGCTCTTCCAACAATTTTTTTTTTTTTTTCAGAAAACGAAACGTTTGTATGAAATGGTAGGTTTATTTTACGTACCTTCAATATTTTCTTGTTACATTCGAAACGATGAGAAATATTAATGTTTAATAATAATAATAATAATAATAATAATAATAATAATAATAATAATAATAATAGCCGATCCAAGAGCCGAGATCGCTAAGATAGTGTCGTAAAGGTCTTGGACTGAAGGATCGCGGGTTCGAGTCCCGTTCAGAGAATGGTTGGTTTGTGTGAGTGATCATTTCCGTACGTCATCCCCCAACGCTAAAAATGGACTTATCATAGAAATGCTGAGCGCCCAATAAAGCCACGTGCATACCCCAAGGAAAAATATGACTGGGCCTCGATGGGGAACAAGTGGACGTTCGAGTGGCCAATTTGCGACCAAATAGTAATAATAATATTAATAATAATAATAATACAGTAATAATAATGAATTCCTTATGTTACCAACAATCGAAGATACCAGGGCTTTTCGGATAGGCCCGGTTACTTACATTACCGTTCTTCCTGCCCTTTTCCGTCAGTGACGTAAGCTTTGGTCTTGAACAAACGTGCCCGTGCCCCTCTCCCGCCGCGCGTGGAAGAATCTCCGTGTTTGCGCTTCCCAGCGCGTTCCCCATCGCTCGCTATCGGAAGCGGGCGCTCATTGGCCCCTGCTTACGCAATGCGCAGAGCTCTCCGCCCTGCAGATTCGCATCATCCGCCAACGCTTCAAATGGCGATTTATTGAATACATCGGAAACGTCTACGTCGGAATGGTATCGAATGCGGTAGCTCAGCGGCTACACCGTTGCTGAGGTGCATCGTTGATTGGGAGGTCAAAAGGGTCCCTACCTCAACGGTTGCGGGTTTTCGATATCGCCTAGACCAGGCGCTTTAAATTTTTTTTCGTCCACGGCTCCCTTGACCTAAACGAAACTTCCCGCGGCTCTCCTGGCGACAACAAGTTTCAAACATAACGGTTAATGTAGGCCTACAAAGGATTCAACACAAATTAGTGATATAGTAGACTATTTGCAAAAGACTTGCCAGGTTCAATTAATCCTCAATTAATTAGTAAAATAAATCATATGCTTTACAAATAACGTATAGTATGATAGTACAAAATTATTTTGTCGACATTAATATTACAAGCTTTAAAGTAAATCAAATCTTTAATAAATCTTTTAATAATCATGGCAACACACTACCAAATGAGCGACGCCCCTAGGAGCCGCGATGCCCAGTTTAAAAACCCATGACCTAGACCCTGGTGAATTTGGGATGATTGAATGACTTTTAATAGGAATTACACGGTGATCTGAATCATTAAAACATAATGTTAGTAATATTTCCATTAATAGAGTGTTTCACTCACTATACTATTTCGCTGTCGGGAGCCGGCGCTCATTGGCCGCGCTTACGCAATGCGCAACGCTCGCCCTGTAGATCCGCATCGCTCGTCACGCTGCTGGTCGAGGGATGGCGATTCCTTGAACACATCGGAAACGTATACGTCGAAATGGCACCGGATGCAGTAGCGCAGCGTCTACATCGCAGCATCGATAATCGGAAGGTCAGAGGGGTTGAGTCTCAACGGTGGCAGATTTTCCACGTCAGCTAAACTCTTGTGAATTTGTGAAAATGAATGAATGTTAATATTAGTCATTTGATGTTTTGAGTTACGCTCTAATACAAATATAATGTTAATAGCATTCCGTTAATACAATGTTTTATGTACTGTACTACTCACCACATTGCTGATCACCAAAGCTTCCGTTTATTTAAAGTTTTATCGTTTATATCAATATTTTGGAAATGTGACTAATTAAGTTATTTCGTCTGGGGAGGGCCGAGCAAAAGTTCGCTCACTGAATTAGAGTAGCCTCCAATCTTTGTATCGCGGCCGCGCCCTTGCCAGGGGTGAGGGCGGCGGGGCTCGGGGCCTTGCCTTCCTCGGCACGTGCCGCCGCCGCCGCCGCCGCCGACCGAGTTTCGCGTTTACCCGTGAACTCCACTGGTGCGTGCTCGGGAGGAATACTTCAATTAAATCGCGACGTGTTCTCGATACGGCCGTAGGGAGGGGCGACCGCAGGGGGGCAGGAAGTTGCATTGGGGTAAGAGGGAGTGAGACTAGGAGAGCTGGCTGGAGAGGTAGGCGGAGAGGAAAATAGGGAATGAAGAACGAAAGAGCTTAGTGTGTTGAAATGTAAAAAGAAGAAATTAAGATTCTAATGTTAAATACTTCATACTTTTTGATTTCTTTGCACCAGCGTCATGATCAATGTTTCTATCGTGTTCTCAGTAAAAAAAACATTGTTTCCATTTTTAAGAAAATTTCCCCTCAAGAAAACTGAAAAATAAAACAACCATATTGGATTGGCATTTAAGAGTGAAAAAATCCTATATCATGCTCAGATGGACCTTACAATCTCAAGCAAAACGTGCAATTATTATCTTATATCTTTGAATCTGACAGTAATAGTGCTAAACTGTAAAATTAATATCGGTTTTATCTTAGTTTTATTCTCAGTTTCACGTATTTGTGAATGTTTCATTATATTTTTTGTGCAAAATCGTAATTTTTGAGTTATGTAACAGGAGTACAAGGAAAACGAAATTAAGAAGTTTGGAAGGGCACGGAAAATATTTAAAAGGAGTAATATATGCGCGAACATTGTATGACCAAAAACTATAGAAATCAGAACGCTTGATCCTAGCAAAATAAATATATTTTTATTTAATTCTCGCCTATTTCATTTAAGATGCTGAAGGAATCGATGAAAAATCTTGGGATTGGAGCGCTTTGAAACGTAACAAAATAGTGTCGGCTTGTGGGCGGGGCGAGGGCGAGGAGGAAGTGAAACTGAGCAGGAAAGGGGTTGAAAAGGAAGCCTCGGAGGGCGTGGCGTGGTGCGGCGCGGGCGGCGCGGAGCTGCGGGGCGGCCGGCGCGAAGGGCGGCCGGCGCCCGTAATCGGGTTGTGTGCGGTCGCCCGCGGCTCGCCCCCGCCCCCTCGCCCCCCCCCCCCCGAACCCCTCCCTCTCCTCGCCGCTCCTCGCCCCCTCCGGGCGCAATCAGATGCGGCGGCGGCAGCGGCGACCACCCGGTCATGCAAAGTGTGGCTGCTGAGCGCTGCCAGAACGCAGGGAGGGAAGGGTGAGCGTGGGAGACAAGGAGAAGATTTTGAAAGTAGCAACATTGGTGCACTTAGGTTTGTTCGATTTCTTTAATGGAATGCGATATATTTTGTTGGATTATTTAAAGTTACGAATGGCATTCAAGATTTTTAGTTGGGATTCTGTAATGTAGGTTGACGAGAAAAACTTTTTGCTTCAAAAAATGTGTATTTCTGTAAGAATCCTCTAATTAATCTTCACTGAAATTATTATAACGTCTAAATGAGGGAAATGGAATGATGTGTTACACGCAATGGAATATGAACGATAATAATATCTCGCGAAGTATGAATTTAAATGTTGAATAGTCAAATCTTTAAATAAATTAAAATGATACGATCTATGAAAAACAAATGTGAAATACATTGTTATTGAAAACAATCTGACGAATTTATCATCGTTTTTTCAGTTGACGAAGGATAATTTCAAATATGTGAAACAAATACTGAGAAAATAGATAAGTAATGAATTGTATATATGAATCGTATTATCCCTTCGGAAAGATTTGAAGTTAACGAGTTTTGTGTAGTTCATGTCAAAACTAGTTTAGTACCATGTTCTATTACACTCGTTCTTTCGATGACTTCGGCGAAGAACATTATTAAATGATCTCTTCCCAAGAAGGGAGGCAGTAAGAAAGTAAGTTTAAGGACCGATGAAAGGAATTCTACGTGATTGTCTGGATAGCACAGTATTTTTGGGTCCGTTTCAGTTATTGAATCACTCTCTTGTGCACCTCTGCTGATGTAAAAATCATATACTTGTGAACTATCTCCATTATGAGACCCAGGGAATGGTCAATTTTTATTATTTATAAGAATTCGCAATCATTCCAAAAATGCTGACGGTGGTAAGAACCGGATCACAGTATACACACCTGACTTCACCATCGCGTGGAAGTGAAAACGAAAATACTGGTAAGGAGTTCAGATGCGAAGTGAGCTGCAATGCGATGAAAGCAGCAGGGAGATGAGGGAAAAATCAGAAGCGGGGAGGGGTGGAGCAGGAGGAGGAGGAAGAGGTCGCAGCAGTGCAGCGGCCCGTAGCGTACGAGGAGATGGAATTGCGATGACAAGCCGGAATTGAATACTTCCTGCGGCCCGTTCCCGTGGAACTGACAGCTGATACGCCGCCGGGAGATGTCGCTCGCCGCGCCACCGCTCCCATCCACCCCTCAAGGGGGGGGAGGCCCACGAAGAATATGAATAATTTCCTCGATTCCCGCGGGGCGCGCTGCCCGCCGGCGAACGACGACGCGACGCGACGGTGGCGCCGCCTGGGGAGATTTCATGTCCCGCCAATCCCATTGCACCCGTCGCGGCCATTTTGAGAATATTCCTTTGAGGGGCGGGATATTCGAGAAGTTTGGATAGATTTTAGGTTTTGAATGTTTTTTTTTTTTCAATCTGTGAGTCTGAATGCTTAAAATATGGCAGTGTTTATAGATCCGCTCGGTTTTTGTGTGATTTTAAGACACGCCTTGCATTTGTATTTCATTACAAATTGTATTACAATTAGTACGTTCATAAATACATAATTTCCCTCAAAGATTTTTTAGAAAATTGTGAAAATGTCATGATCAGAAACGGTTTCCCAGAAAATTTGTAGGCTGAGTACTGAACGAATGAATATGAACAAAAGACAAGAACAAAGTTTATTTCTTCGTACTTTTGGATCGTACCAAGTACGTTTATGTGAGGTTTCTGCGACAGGGAGGAACGACTGGGAGAACATACGATTTATGTTAACTTTTTTCATCATATACAAATCGATTCACGTTATAGAAGGAAAATATTTTTTATTGCACGTTAGTAATTTGAAGCTAATTATGATACAAGCCAAAAAAACGCCGTAATTTTAATTTATATATAACCTATATTATGTAAAAGTAATCTACAAATAAATATACCCATAAGAAATGGAAATGAATATTCTTTAGGCTTTGTTTGTTACATCTGTTTATATTATTTCATATTTTGTGTTTACAGGTGAGTTTTTCTTGACGAGAAATCCGGAGCCGCTGCTCACTTACGCAGTTTTATTGGTGAGTTGTTCTGAGGCTCAGCCTATTGAATATTTTCTCCATCTCAGGTTTCACTCTTCTTTTACTCTTCCCTCAATTCGCCCTCACTTCCTTCTTCTCCTCTTCTTTTTGTCTCATATTCCACTTCTTCAATTCCCTCATCCTCTCTTCTCTTTTCTTCCTGTTCTAACTCTCCCTCCATCACGCATACAAAAACACACACACAAACACACACACACAAACACACATTCATCCACTCATCCATATTGACACATCCAAATTCCTCTTTTAACGTAAATATATGCTCGTGGCTTTAGTGCGTTACCGCCGTTGTGCCGTGTTTCTCGCCCGACCTTCTCCATTCCTCGCACGTGTTTTGCAATATCCGCCATGCTCACGTTTTCCCTGTTCGTTCTTGAAAGACAACCCGATCGTGCTTACCTCTCTCGAGCCTTCTCAGCCTCTCAGGTCTCTTCCACCGCTACCAGGCAGTTTCCTGCGGGCGGATAAAATCAATACTAATACCCGAACTACCCTCCTAAAACCGGGCGACGCATATTCCGAATGGACTTTTAATCAATTTCCGTGTTATATTGCCCGACGTCGCCACTCCCTCCCGACAATCGCCAAGGCCCCATTAACCACCACAACTTTTAATGGAACCATAAAAAAGTTTGTGAATACATACACGTAATGCTTGAAAACGTTCTCTGCCTTTTTTTGCTCCGTTTTCGTTCTCATGCTAACGCTCTCTCTCTATAAAGCTAGCAAGAAGTTAGATTGAAAAAGGGTTTATCCTTCCTTTCGCAGATTTGTATACCTGTGTTACTCGTTATTGCCCCGATACAGGGAATATATAGAGAGGGAGGTACGGCAGGGTAGACACGTTCGTGTGGAAAATACGGTCGGGAAGATAGCGAGTCGGTTGCAGGCGTCCCTGAGGCACGAGCGGGGCTGGGAGGAGAGGGGAAGGGGAAGGAAAGGGTGGGCGAAACGGATAGCAGCGCACTGCGCAGTGGACGCTGGGCGCTGCCCCAACCGGAGGCAGCAGCCGCACCGTACGATTTCCTCTGGGAGCCTCCTAAACATGTGTTGCGATTTCGTGGAAGACCGCGTTGTATTTTTTTTTCGAAAGCGATCCAATGACGTTCTTTTTTTATGTATATACTTCTTGTTTTAGGCTTCAACAGCTAATTTTCTCGCTCGAGGAAAATATTTCAGAGAATATGCGAGCCATCTTTTAACGACATTCCAATTCTTAAAGAAAAGTAGTGGCAGCCGTTTTTTGGCTTGGATTATATTTTATAAATTGAAGGCATATTGCTACCTTGAGTTACATAGTATAACGTTAACGTTTGCAATTTTACTTCAAAATATATAATCACGTGCGTTACTGATAAGAGAAAAGGGTCGTTTTAAAAGGTTTAATTTTGTTGCCGACAGCATTATTGGATAAAATAGTGTGAGATGATTACATTTTCCAGTTCAAAGACTCGTTTGAAGAACTGAATTTCTCGTACGTTACTTGCTCACAATCATGAAATGAGTTCATGATTCCGAGGCATAAAAGTAGATTGATGTGCATCATATTTATTCGTACCTTCAACGAGTCATTGTGACGAATTCAAACACCGTTGGTAAACGATGGAGAAATAATGAGTTTCTTTTTCGTTTTAGGGAGAAACGCTTCTTGATAAATTCAAAGTAAAGGTGCATAGATACCTTTCAGTTTATGTTATTCATTAGAACTGTCGTATAAAGCTAACCAACAAATGAAAACAATTTTTGCCTTTCGTAAAAACTGAGGCTGAAAACAAATATTATGAAAACGTGTTTATGCTCATATATTGTCCACATAGTACAGACACTTAATTTTTACGAGCGCATCACATTTATAAATGCACATTTCAGTGTACATTTCATTTTCCTATTGTGTTTGCACCAGGATCATAATCGGGTATTTTATCTGCAAAATAATTCATTGTTTTTATTTATTATAGTCGTGTGTCACTAGAAAAGCAAAACGTGAAGAAAAATGTTTGACGTTATGAGCACTCAACGATCCCATAATCGTTCATAATGGTGGAAAAAACGACGTCTTTAAACAGTATATCACGTACGTCGTAGAAATTATATCACCTTATCACACCCTAACATACTTTGTAATTGATACGTTTTACTTTACGCAGAAATGAAGGTTCATTTTACGAATTATGTGATTATCTCTATGGAACTGTTTGATCCTCAATCTATTATACTTAGTGTTGCAGATATGTAACAAGCGAGAATGTTTAAAATTCCTGTTGATGGGAATTAATTGCACTCTTTGAGTAATATGTCGTGCCTACTAGACATTTAAGTATTGTTACGACACTTATCACTTCTTCGTGTGGAACATATATCAGTTTCTGTGACTGAAGGCGCCATTGGAAAACTGATGGCTCATTTTGAAAAAAAAGTTCCTATTACTTCTAAATTTTAGGATAAGGGTTTATATCTTTGATAACTTGTTTTTGCTGTGTAGAAAGATTTGTTGCTCACGTATTATAATAATGTATATTAAACATTAGATTTGTAGTAGCATTATTTCCTTCATTCAAAACCTAGGCATGCGATGAAATATTTTAATGTTATGATGGTATTCCGGCTGTTAAGTAATTTCTACGAAAACAGGCGTACAGGTGTAAGCCGCACCCGAATACGCGACCGTTGGTTCGTAAATCCATTATCAGATTCAACTGGACCCTTGCATCAATCTATTTAATCCAAGTTTTAAAAGGATTGTCAGAATATCTTGGCGACTTGCCGCGTTCTGTGACGACGACAATCTGCTGCTTCCTGCGAGATGAGCAGCGCACGTCCTTCGGGGGTCGTGGGCGTAGGACTTCGGGTCACAGGTCGCGTAGGAGCACCCGGCGAGTGGCGGCGTGGCGTTGCGGGAATGGGCGGGGCGGGGAGGACCGGGGTGGGCATGCTCGCAGATACCGCTCTCCCGTCGAGCGTAAATCTCACCCGAGCCCCGATATTTACCCAGCGTCGGCGGGTCCCATTTATGGTCGATCAGATCTTTGTATCGACTCCTGCGCGCCTATCGACAGGCGCGCTTTACGAGGATGCTTACTCCTCCGCCCACGTCTCTCGTCCCGCGGGAATCGCCCTCGTTCCACTCCCCTCCCCCCTCCGCTCTGCGACCCGACACTGCCGTCCTGTCGCCTCCTCCCGATCACGAATTGCACAGTGGGCCGAATGACACAAAGAACTCGTTGCAGAATTTCTTATAATTCTAAAATTTCGTACCAATGGGCAAAAACTCAAATATAAATTTACCAAACACTCTTTTAAAAAGTTTTTGTTTACGTACTTGTAACCTTCACTTTTTTTATGACTTGTGTCACTTATCACTCAGGAAAATTCCAGATTTTTAAAAGGATTATTCTTCTTTTGCATAATTTTAAATGGCTCTAAGTTATTGGAATTTAAAATGTGCAGTTCGTTTTCATTTTCAATCAATTGGTTCTTTTCATAAACGAGGAATTATATTCCACTCGTGCTTTATTTCGGAAAGGGTATGTATTTTGAGATGAGATATGCTGGTTACAGGAATGGATAATTCTGAATTTTCAGTAATCGTCCTGCCTGAATTCTAAACATTCTCTAAAGCCTCGAATCTGTCAAATCGCATCTTAATCATGCGCAACACGAAAACAAATGAAGCCGTTGTATTTTTGATGTGATTTACCCAATTCCAAAAGAAGCATTTATCAAAATTTTGCACACCTCAACACGGTTTTAGTTTTCCAATGGTCGTTACTTCTTTTTCTTAGCGTTTGCTGTGCAATACAGATCTACCCCTTCCATGTTCAGCTTCGTCCTCGTATCTTACGATCTCTTGCGGAGATGCCTCTGGAGCTGACACTTCTCGGAATCGAAGCTCGCTACCTGAGCTCATTCATGTCCTCAGCGCCAGCTCAGCCCTCCGAACTTGCGCTATTGTTTTCCACTCTGCCGCTTCTGGAACCTCAGTACAATATCAGTTTTCTGGCTTTCAGGTTTAATATCGCCTCCCTTCCGTGATAATTCCCGTACATGCCTCACTCACCTTGTTCCTCTCAATTAGTCTCCCTGGTCCTGACTTTTATGACTGTTTAGTTTAGAAATCAAATAAGCTCTTCTCCTGATAGAAAGAACGTTTATTAAGGTCAATGATATTACTGTGTCTAAATTCATGTTTCATCATTTTTCGTGAAATAAATTTTCCACGTGTGTAAGTGTCCGTATTACATTTCGTGATTGTGACAGATATTCGACAGATAACTTGAACAACTATCCGATAGAAGTCCATAATTGTTTGACCAACTTCTACAGCAAGTTCTGAGACGTTTCAGTATTTTGTCTGGATGTCCTCCTGAAGAATGTCTGGCAATTCCATGCTCGGTTTAGTTACGGATTTCTCACTACGAAACAGTTTGCGAATAACGAGGAAACATTTGACATTGCTGTATATTCTGTACGTGTAATGAAAATATTTGTTAGTGGTGACAGAGAAATATCTCTACAAAAACATTGAACGTAAACAGAAATGTAAAAAAGAGGACAAATGTAAATAGCGTTAAACTTCTATTTAGTAGTCATTCATTTTGTATTTAATGTTAATTGAAAGCTCACTTTGAAATAATAGAAAAAACGCCATATGTTCTTTTGATACCATTCTACTCATTGTGTACCGTTGCACTGCAGTTGTCACGAGTGACGTATGCAGCGCAGCGTTCGAACGCGGCTACTTCAGTAGCTGCTGCGCCCTTATCGCATCTGTCCCCGTTCCCGCCCCCGTCCCAGAACTAACTACAGCCTTGGTGACACTTCCGCCTGCGCCCCAGCGCGCGCTCGCCTGCTCACACTCCCACTTTTCACCCCTCTTCCTCGCTCGCTTCCCCATTCGCTTCCCTGCTATCTTACCGTGTCGTTTCTCCGCCCGCTCCCCCGCTCGCTGCCCCGCCCGCACCTCCGCCCGCTCCACCGCCCGTTCCATCGCCCGCTCCCACACCTGCTTCCACGCCCGCTCCCCCGCCCGCTCCCTCGTCCTCTCCCCTGCCTGCTTCCCGTCCTCCCCCGCCCGCTCCTCCTCCCGCTTCCCCGCCCGCTCCCCCGCTACCTCCCGCGCCCAGAACCCGCCCGTTCTCCCGCTCGTTCTCCCGCCCGCGTTCCCGGCCACTTCCCTGTCCCGTTTCCCGGCCCGCTTTTCCTGCCCGATCTCCCACTTTATTTCCCGCTCGCTTCCCTGACGTAGTTCTATTCGCCTCTAAGCTAGTATTGGCCCGGCAACCTCCCTACGCACGACCCCAACTTCCCGGCTGGGGAGTTGGTGCTGTCCAGCTCGCACCGTCGCTTGAGGGTTGTCATTAGTCCCAGTGCATCACGCAGCCTTCGAGCGGGGTGGCGTCGTGCATGAGATGGTCCGCGCGCCAACGGCGAGGCAGTCGCGATGACCCGATTCAGGCTGTCCCGTCCGCGGAGCTCGCGATATACGCGACACGAGATAAACGCCGCTGTCGTACAGCTTTGTGTCGTACGTGGGGTCCACGAGATAATGTCATAGACATGTACTGCTCTAAAGTCCTTGCAATGCGACGATACCAAACTGAAAAAACTAAAAGTTGAAAATGACTTGTTATTTTGATGTATTTACCACGTGATTTCACATTGATGTGATTGTAATGTGTAAATTATTTAGCCGTATGTTAGGAATTTAGAGCGTCTAGAAAAGTTTAATCATCCAGCTGCATATGGTGGTGTTAGGCCACTCGGAATTATCGATTTGAAGTCTGCTAATGTATTGGTCGATTATAAAATTATTTAGATGATCCCCTTTTACATTGGTAATCGGCGATTGCTTGTAAACGTAGATGCGATCTTGTCAGGAGGGTGCACAGTAACGAATAGCAAGTCCAAACAAATCTCGTGTGAGAGTGTGTCCTAAGTAGTACGTCTCCGGTAGGACTTTACTGATTCCCGATTTATAGTTTTTACCTTCAATTTACTAATATTATAATAATATAATGTTTTTATTTCACGCAGAGATACAATTTAGGTGAATCATTGCAATTCTGCTGTTATTTATACTTTTTTTTCGCCAAACGCGCACCCTGTACAAGAATTCTAGTAGCTCTCCGAAATTACAAATAATTTTCAGAAGTTCATAAAAAGCGCGTGTGAGAATAATGGATCTCGATCCCGCGTCGCACTGGGGCAGTATCAGTCGTGCGCAGAGAATGTAGTTCACATCGTAGGCGACATTAAAAGGGCGTGCGCCGCCGGCGCGTGTGCCAGAGGCGGCAGTTATTCTCTGGAAGTGACGTATAATTTCACACTACGTATTTTAATAAAAAGCTGCAGCGCTGGCACGGGGCGGTCGGCGAAGCCAAACAGTGGTGTAGAATACAAATTGAACAGGAGAAAATTCAACCGCACTGACATTTTGACTCCAATTTCCAGATTTTTAGTCAAGTTTCGTATTTTCGGTATTTGTATGCGTTATCCAATTTCAAAATGGTAGTTCTCATTTGGCCGTTGCACAAATTACGAGTGTATTAAATTTGAACTACATGTATTATTGAAGAATATAATTTTTAAACAGCACAATTTGGTTATATTAAATGTGGAGTGAGCTTGGAAAATAAATTCAATTTATCTTATCTACAAACTGGAAGCACAAATAAGTCATTTGCATTACATTAGAACATTAATTATTAATTTCTCAAATAAACTTGACACTTAAGATAAGTATTTCCTCATTATTTTATATTAATTCTTTTATCTACGAAACACATAAGTTCTCTTATATATTACTACATTTGCTTATTCTGTTTAGTAGATTAGACTGATTACAAAGGAATGTACTTTCAGATAAAACATTGATTTTGGTGAAGGGAACTCTACACTATCTTTAACTAAATGTAAGTTTCACCTACTCATCTTTAGTAAATTGAGAACCGCATTTGTAGCAATGTGTTTAATCAGATATATTATTCAGTAAGTAATGCTATTGCATGCCAATGAACAGTGTAGAGGAGAAAAAAATACTTCGTTTGTTTCGTTTCTATCTCATTTCCACCGAATCCGCATTTTTGAATATTAAACGTTTGACATTCCCATTGAGTTAATGCAAAAACTGATGAATCCATCCTGAAATCGTATTCAAATTGCATCGTGTGAAAGCTATTGAATTTTCCCTTCGCTGGATTCGTTTGGAGCCACTGTGCGGAGCGGAGCGTGCTGGCTGGGGGGAAGCGCAGTGCGGGCGCGCGCGGCCGCCGCCGCCGCCGCCGCCGTCGCGTATCGCGTGCGGCGCGCGCGGACAGCGACGCAGTGGCGCGCGCTCGTTAAATTAAAATTTGCGGATTCTTTTCCGCGCGCGCGCCTCGCTGTTAAGTGTCTCCGCGTGGCCGACCGCTGCTGCATTGCGTTTGGGAGGGGGATGGCCTGGCAGTCCGTTGCTTTAGGCTCGCACAAACTGCCCGACCAACCGCCCGCCCAACCGCCCGCCCAACCGCCCGCACAACCGCCCGCACAACCGCTCGCACAACCGCCCGCACAACCGCCCGCACAACCGCCCGCACAACCGCCCGCACAACCGCCCGCACAACCGCCCAACCGCCCGCCCAACCGCCCGCCCAACCGCCCGCACAACCGCCCGCACAACCGCCCGCACAACCGCCCGCACAACCGCCCGCACAACCGCCCGCACAACCGCCCGCACAACCGCCCGCACAACCGCCCGCACAACCGCCCGCACAACCGCTCGCACAACCGCCTATCCGCCCGCCCAACCGCCCGCACAACCGCCCGCACAACCGCCCGCACAACCGCCTGCACAACCGCCCGCACAACCGCCTGCACAACCGCCCGCACAACCGCCTGCACAACCGCCCGCACAACCGCCCGCACAACCGCCCGCACAACCGCCCGCACAACCGCCCGCACAACCGCCCGCACAACCGCCCGCACAACCGCCCGCACAACCGCTCGCACAACCGCCCATCCGCCCGCCCAACCGCCCGCACAACCGCCCGCACAACCGCCCGCACAACCGCCCGCACAACCGCCCGCACAACCGCCCGCACAACCGCCTGCACAACCGCCCGCACAACCGCCCGCACAACCGCCCGCACAACCGCCCGCACAACCGCCCGCACAACCACCTATACAACCACCTGTCCAACCGCACGCCCAGTCGCACTCTCAATTGCAGGCCGAATCGCCCGCCTAACCGCTCAACCCCTCGCCCAATTACATGCCCAACCGCCTTCCCAAATTCTGCCCGCCCAATCGTTTGTCCCCTTAACCGTCACTCTGCCCAACCGCCCGCAATACTGTGCGGTATGGCGTGCCGCTGTTAATTATTTCACCGTATTGTCATGTAGTGCCATGCCCCTTCATCTAATGGTATCGTCTTCGTATATTACATTATCTTGCGTATTTCTTCTTTGGAATTAGCAATTTATACTGGATATCAGTGCCAATTGATTGTATTCATTTCATATCGCTCCGTCTTCTCTGCACTCGTCTGCGTTCGTCTTCTCTGCACTCGCATGGCTAGTCTCTTCCCTCTGCCACTTTCCCTCTTCTTCCTTTGTCACTATCGTTTTTAACGGTCGTGCAACATCCATTGTGACGTTTTCCGTTTTCTTTCATTTTTGCTGTTATTAACACTTCACTACACAGACTTTCGTACCCCTTCGTGTTGTTAAAAGCATCTATCTGATATTTCTTTGATGCAGCATTTGTAAACATCTAGCTTTCCCATGCCCATCGCATTCTGTTTTTCTCTTCTCGGAGGTGCGCGTTCTGCGTATTTGCTCGTCCTCTGGGTGTTTGGAGAGTGCGGGAAAGGGAGAAACAAGAGAGCAGAGAGGAGGGGAGGGAGCTGTTGTGGCGGTGGGGGCGGCGGGTGGCGGTAGGGGAGGGCGGAAATGATTTTGTCGCGATATTGCAACGACAAGAGTTGATGAATGAATGCGCCGTTCGCGTCCCCACATGACAAGGGGACCGACGGAATGTGCGCATGGCATGGCATTCTCATTTACGTTGTGTTTACTTCGCGAGTATTCAGCTTCAGTGCGTGAATATTTTGTCCGCGTTAGAGAATTTGTGAAACACGTGCGATGCAACGTAGAGGGAATGGAATGGCGTATTTTTATTAAAGACATAAAAGACTTTGGTGAGTTAGACCTTACAATGAATAGGATTTATAGATTAGTAACAACAATAATCAATATGTCGGATACGTTGTAAACTTTTCGAGGAACTTCGGACTCATATACACGTATATGCATTTCCTATTCATTAATGTTTGTTTGCTAGTACTGCTCTTCAATATTATACTCTGTTCTTCGACCAATGATGCAAAGCAATATAATATCTTTAATTTAAAAAAATGAAAATAAAAATTTGCAGAGATATGCCGGTATTTTGGGTTTTTATTTTACTGGCATGTTTTGAAAGAATATTTTGCTGTAAACGTTGACTCATGTTTTAAAACTCCGACGTTCAGTGAACGTTTTAACAATTTCCAACTAATAATGTTTTTTCTATTGTTTGTTTTCATTCTTCATTCATAGTTCCTTATTCACACTCTCTCTCAAATGGGATCGTTGTTTCTGAAAGTTAAGACGTATAATTCATAAAGAAGAGTGTATGGCCTGTGTAGTAGTACAGATTGTGGCCGCGGCGATATACTATTTTCTTTGCACTCTATGATATTAAGTTTTTGTGTCTTTTTTTTGGAGAAATTGATACAATGTGCTTTCTATTATTCCTTCTTTCGTGCTGTACCATCCCTTGCAAATATGTGTATTTCATCTTGACTGAAAGTGCCCCCATGTTCCTTGTTGGAAGTTCTTGAGCCACGAAGGTGCCTGTGCAGACCGACACAAAAAACAAACCGCCTAACGACAGGCTACCATGTACGTCGACTTAATTAATACATCGCATGAGCAGGAAGCGGGGGGAGAGAGAAAACCTACGAGACGTCGCTTGTGAAATGCGTAGTATGGTAATTAATCGCTAAAAACGTCAGGGAAGAGTTTGACTTGTATACTTACTAATTATTTGGCCATTAGTTTAAGACTTATGTCGGTTTTAGTCCTAATATAAAATGGGAGTTGTTGTATTTCGCGGCAGCTTAAAGTGAAAATGAGCTCACAAGTACGCTATTTCTGAGGTATGAATAAGTCGTCAGCGTTTTTCCTGTGAGTCTTACACCGTGCCTGTGAGGGTATGATTAATGTAATTTAGCCTGCAATTCACACTGTGCACCAAGTGATGTGTAAATATGCTTTTATTAATATATTTTAATGTAAATTATTATGCAAATAAACATCGGAAAGAAAAATTTTGAAAATATTTTATCGTTTTTGACACGTGAGTTTTTTAAAAATTAAATGAATTTCGGGCACTCCTGAAATTATCCCAACAGTTTGTTGCAAATTCATATTTTTTTCCTCGTAATTCCTTCATTATTTAGAAATCAAACTCTCAAACTCCCATTGATTATTGAAGTCTGAAGCGGCGACCATTGCTTGAAGCGTCGTTGTACTGCTTTTCGTTCATTTAGGTCGACAGCTTTACTCTTCGTTCTCCTGACAACCCACTAACAAACAGTTAAAATATCTTGTAAAAACCTCAACTCGTTATTTATTATTGATCCGGAGAACCACCTGTGCTTTGAGGGCGGGGATAGTCAAAGTAGCCTGTATCACACATCCGAATACACATCGTGAAATACTGTTTGTGCAGTGACATTACTAAACATTTGTGAACCGCATTCAAAAAATTCTCATGTACCCCTTCTCAAAAAACTTCAAATTTTAAATCGTACGTTTACTTTTCAAACAATAGTTTTTAATAGTAAATGCGAAGATGCTCTGTCAATAAACAGTAGCTTCTGCTTTCACCTCCTCACAGACACTGCTTTCCTACGTAAAATACACTTACCACACAACTAATAGGTTTTAAAAATATAAAATTCGCTTAAAACCTTGTTGCAAAAAACATTTGCTACTTAAATACCTTATTTTTGAGTTGATATCTAAATATCTAACCCCCCTTACCATCAATAGCTAGCTTTTTTAGTAACGCTTCTGCATTGGCATACTATTTCTTGGGTGCATGAATCCTACCTGGCCGGTAGCGCATGTGGCCTGTAGGATGTACGCTCAGGTATCTATAGAATATAACAGAATGCATGCAGGAGCTAGAACGACTTGAAGTATTGATTTGGGAGAGGGAAGTGGACGGGGAGTCGGTATCGAGGAGGCCAGTGACTTTGGAGTCTTTGGCAAAAAAGCGGAACCGGAAGAAGACAAAGTGAAGGAGGTGCTTGGAGGTTAGTATCGAAACTGGGAGGGGCAAGACGGGGAGATATATGGCGTGAGGGAAGGGTGAGGGAAATGTGAAGGGTGGGAAGATGGCGGCGATGGGTAGGTCTCTGGTCTACAAATGTTGGGGCTGCGAGGTGAGAGACATGGATGAGAAACGAGTCTGACAGCACAGCAGGGGTGGGCAGTGCAAAGACCAAGAAATAGACGGAAGAGTGGGCCTGTGTCTTTGGTTTCTGATTACGTATGCTATGGAGAAAGGTTTATTGCACTTGCGAAGAGGAGAGGAATGGGGATAAGCAAGAGGGAAGGAGAGGCGTGGCGGTGACTGGGAAGGTGGCGGCGTTTAGGCCTATAGTCTGTACATGTAAAGCTGAGAAGCGAGGGGTTGGGATGAGCCAAGGGCTGAAAAGTCAGACAGCACAGACGGAGTAGACAGAACAATAGGCAGGGAAGTGGCCGGCAATGCGTGGCCTGATGGCTTTGGTGTCTGCTTGCGTATGTTGTAGAGAAAGGTTCGTAGCATGCGCGAAGAGGTGAGGAGCAAAGGAGGTTGAGGAGTGGGGAGGTCGTTAAGAGCAAAGGAGGTTGAGGAGTGGGGAGGTCGTTAAGAGGACGACGGTGACAGTAGGTCTATGGTCTATGGTCTATGTGAGTGCAGAGTGGTGAGGAACGATATCTATGGTCTGGGTGAAGCCATGTTCAGGGAAAGTCTGTCGGCACAGACGGGGTAGGCAGTCCAAAAGCCGGTAAGTGGCCGGCGACGCGTGGTCCGATGACTTTGGTGTCTTATTCCTTATTTAGTAGAGACATGTTTGGGGCATGGGAGACGAGGTGAAGAACGGGGATGAGCAATGGGGGTTAAGGCGCGGGGCAGTCGCCGGGAAGACGGTGACGACTGGTGGGTCTATGGTCTGTAAATGTGAGGGATGAGTCAGTGGCAGGAAAACTCTGGCGGCGCCGGGTTGTACAAAGGTCGAGAAGTTGCCGGTAACGAGCTGTCGGATGGCTTTGGTGTCTACTTCCGTACGTTGTAGAGAACGCTTCGGGACATGCGCGAGGAGTTGAGGAACGGGATGGAGCAAGGGACGGGGGTAGGTTGGGTTAGTAGAAGGGGCAGGGCGGGGGCGGAGGCTGGGGGAGGGCGGCGTGCCGGCGTGGCGGCGGCGGCGGCGGCGGCCCGTTTCAGCAGCCTCCGGAATGCGGCGCTTTGGCAGGGCGCGCGCCGCAGACATTCCTACATAAGCGCGCGCGCGCGGCTCCGAATACGTAATGGCGGCGCCGAGGTTAGTTCTGATTGTGGTCACTCAATTTCCGCAGCGCCGCAAATAATGTCTCGGGAGCCGGGGAAAGAAAGTGGTTGTAGAGGGAGGGAATGCATTCGGAGCGCAGTGGACAAAGGGAGCTGGGAGGGGGTTTGGTCTTAGGCGTGCAGTTGTGAGTGGGTTATATGTAGTGTGTGGATGAGAAAATAAATTGACGATTCTTTCGCTGCTTGTGACATGGTTGACTTTAGGAGAATCAGATTGGCATCGTTGAACGCTTAGCAATGTAAAATGTATATAAAAGTAATCTCTTGACTCGTAAACCAGTTGTAAACAACTTCATAAACTCTTCTCCATCTGTGTAAATACATCAGAACCTTCGTTGTAACACGTACGGTATGTCACGTATGGTAAGAATGTTCAATGTCTCTTTCATGTACGGAAAATAATGAGATGTTTTTACACGTATTTTCTTTGATGCTCGGTGTATATTATTGAACATTTCACGATACCGATATATGTGAAAGTAGTCATCAAAGAAACTTAAAAACACTTCCACATGAATATTAGCGAATTTGTTTTATCGCGACTTCTCCGTTCCCTATTTCCGTCTGTTTTGGGGGTTATCCTTTTCTCTACCCCTCAGACTAATGTATACAAAGGAATTGCCGTCTTGCTTCGCTGGCTATTTGTGTCAGACCGTAACAAACTGTGAGGCAAAATCTTCTTCCAAACACCTTCCCTTCTTCTTCTTCTTCTTCTTCTTCTTCTTCTTCTTCTGACTCTATTCAAATGTCATACCGCATGTGAAATGCAAACATTTGCATGTCTACCTTTGGAGCAAAACATCGGTTTTTTGTGGCGCGATTAAATGTACTTTTCAGGTAGGTATGGTTAATTGTAATTTTTCAATGTTTTAATAAGAGTATTAAATATTTATTTTATGGTTATCCTAAGAGGCTGTACTGGTCCGGATCAATTAGCCGCCGTGCGGTGAGGATCAGAGGACGCTCTGCGTTCACAGACCAAAGCCGCCCGGGGACCGAAGGCAGGGGCAGCTTATGGGACTGCGAGGGCGCAGGGGACGAGCGGCGCGGGGAGGCCGCTGGGCCATTTGTCGCGCACGGGCGGAGTGAATATTTCAGAGCTCGCCGCCGCCGCCCTCGTCCCGTTGCATACGCCACCGCTACCGTCCCTCGCTGCCGCCGTGTCCATCACCACTCCGCCGCCGCCTACGGCGCCTCTTACCAATGTCTCCGCCTTCGCCATCGCTACAGCTACAGCTTCCGCCTCTGTCATCATCACCGCCGCCACCATAGCCGTCACTCCCACCACCGCTCTCACTGCCGCCGTAACCTCTATCACCACCACATCTCCCACCCCCGCCAATTCCGTTACTCCCGCCTCCGCCCACGCCTCTTCTCCGCCCTGCCTCACAACTGCCAGCACGCGGCCTCTACCATCGCCAACGCCGCTTCCTTCACCACCGACATAGCCACTGCCTTGCCACTGACACCTCCATACCCCCACCTCCGTCTCGCTGCCACCCCGTCTCCGCCGCCTTCCTTGCCGCCAACTCTTGCCCTTACCCGCACTACCGTCGCGGCCGCCGCCACCCCAATCACAACCACTACCACTCCCGTCCATAGCCACTGCCACGCCCCCTTCCACCCTGCCGCCGCCTCCACCTCGCTCCGTCGCCACCTCCGCTCCGCCACCCCGAGTCGTCGGATAACGTCCCAGCGGCCGGCGCGCTGCGTGGCGTGGCGTGGCGTGGCGTTGCGTCGTGCCGCGCTGCGCCGCTCGGCGCCGGCTTTGAAGCCTGTTCTCTGCTTGAGGGCACAGAGGCGGCCTCGTGGGACGCCGCTTGCCGGGGCAGCCGACCCCCCGACCCCCGACCTCCGACTCCCGGCTTCACGGCAGAGCGCCACGATTAGGACCGGAATGGATGGTGCGCTTGCTTTCTATAATTCGGTTGACCGATCACTTCACAAACAGCACGCTTCGGCGCTGGACGTTTGCTAAACTGGTACAAAGATAAAACAACTAAACAAGACAGAAGCGTGTTCCTTTTTATAATTGACGTAAATATTAATAGTTTCGTAATTCTTGTAGGTGCTTAAAATTATTTGTTTTGTACATGAGAGTGTGAATACAACCCAAGTTATTAAAATATTTGTAATGAGAAAAACAATTTCACGCGTAGTTAAGATTTTCTAGGGCTGAGGCGTATTCATGAAACTTCATGGAAATTTTCTAGATCTAGAGGTATTCTTTCTATGACCTCAGATAGCCATGTTCATGTTTAAATCTGATCACGGATCTGTAAAAGCTGTTGAATATTTTGTTTTCAGATTTTTAGTTCGTCTGTTATGTTAATTGCAAACCGGGTGACCAAATCAACGTTGTTTACGTAAATGATTAGTGATTACTTCAGGCGATGGCTGGTCTTTTTCTCAGAATTACTCTAGCAACACCTTTACCTTAGCAATGTTTTCTAAACATTATAAAATCGGCTCAGGCGAATGGTGTCCCTCCAGTGCCTCTGATTGGTAGATCCCAGGGTTTGAGTCCCGACGGTGGTATGATTTTCGGCACTGGCTAGATAGCTGGGTCGAATTCATCCTCTCTCTTGAGGAGAATATTGAAGGCCAGCTGTACTGATCGGTAGTTTTCCGGGGGTTTTCTTATCAATACCAGGCGAATGCTGTAGCAGTTATCCAATAAACGTGGCCACGAATCTTGCGTGATCTTTCCTCCCTCCTCCTTGTCCTAACCTCTTCCCTTACTTATACACACATTCACTTACATGCAACACAGTACCACTATTAAATGTCCGGAGATGAGTCGGGGGCTTATAGCGCGTCCCGGCTGGGGCGGATACTTGCAGGTGTGAGATACCTGGATTGGAAAAGCTCCGCCTGCCGAATCTGGTCGGCGCCGGATCTCACCACTCAGCGGGTGAAGAATACGGGCACCTCCCGTGTTTAAAATCGTGCATTGCACTTCTGGGCTTAATGACCGTAACAGTTGCTGGGGTCGGAAACACGATACACACACACACACACACACACACACACACACACACACATATATATATATATATATAATTAAATAAATTGTAGTAGAGTATTATCAAACCCTATTTCTTTCTCATTCTGTCTCTTCTCGTAAAGTAAATATTCTCTAGAGTGTACCATTTCGTGACCCAAAGCTGGCTTTACGGTAACATTACAGTTTGCGGAAGGATTTGCATTTATTTCTCGTTTTACAAACTTCTACGAGACAGACATTTACTTGAAACAGAGATATATGGAGGAGTAAATATATAACACAGAAACTTCTCGGAGGTAGTCGCTTCTGTGTCCTTTTAACGGCGTCAGTTTCCTTTTGCACACGAACTGTCTGTCTTCTTAATGTATCACAGAACTGCTGCAGTTGAGAACAGCAATCGAGAAGAAAGACGGAGTCGCGGGATTTAGGTGGATCTTCAGGTAGAACAAGACTTCTACAAAGGCTCACACTCACTCGCACCCACCTCCGCAGTCTCATCCCGTCCTTTTGCAACGTTTATTCTCGGTGGATTCTCTTGTCCTCTCAACCTCCGGCACCTCTCGTCTTTCTCAGCTCACCATTTCATCGTTTTTTTCATTATTCTGCCTGCCCCGGCTTCCTACTTCCCATTCTTGCCCGATCGTTTGCAAAATCACCTTCTTTTTGTAATCCACTGGTTGAAGCATCTGCTACAACGCTTTCCCATCGTCTTTCCCACCCGCTTGCTCCTGCACTTGTCCGCCATCTTGCTCACTTATTTGTTCGCTCACTTACCCGCCTAGTAAATCGTTTACTCCCTTGCTCGCTTGCCCCCTTGCGTGCTCACGTTTATCGCCCACTTGCCTGCCAGCGTACCCTCCCGATCGTTTGCGTACCTGCGTGCCCACCCACTCGCCCATCCACTGCCAAGCCTGCCTTCTCGCCTCGTCTCGCCGGGCGCGCGCCTCGGGTCTAGGAGACAGAGAGACGGTCCGGGAGAGGTCGGAAGTGAATTGTCGCAATATCCAGGAATTTCATTTCCCCGCGGCGCGTCGAGACACGTGTCGCTGTAATGAACGAGCCGGCGCAACGCCCGCGTGTGGAATGCGAGACGGGAAGAGCGGGCACCGCCCCCGCCGCCCCCGTCCGTCTCCGCCCTCCCCTCTACGTCGCCCACGTCGCCGCGTCGCGCACGAAGGAGCTCCGAGGTCGAGGAGGTGACGCCTCTTGGCAGAAAAGGACCGGATTTAGGACCCTGTGTGCTTCCCGCTCCGCCCGCGTCCCGCCGCCAAGTTGAAGGGATGCCTGGAGGACCCGGCTTCTTCCTCGGGCGATTCGTTGTCGACTGCTCCTCGCGCACCTCACAGCGCTGCGAGCGCTCTCATGACCCACTTTGCTGGATCCCCTTAATTCGAAGGAAGTACTGCTTCGGAAGTTTCTATGGTTTCTTATCTTCGGCGCTGCATCTATTCGTCATTCCCTTAGGAAGTGTAGGGTTTTCCGAAATAAGGACGATCTCAATATCTATTTTCTTAAAATTAAGCAAGTCGTAAGTTAAAACACATAGAACAAAAATACTTCCTCCCATTTTAAACTTATTGGAGAATAATTCATGTTTTTCTATGCCTTTTTCTTCTTCTCAACAGTAAATCGTAACGGTGTATCAATAAGTGTTTTCATTTTAATGAACTACACTTCTTGTGTTGTGTTCTAATTATTCCAGTATTTTTGTCCTGGAAAGAGAACATTTGAATATAGAACTGATGTTGCACTCTGCAATATTCTATTAATAGTTTTCTTTGTCACTGTGTTGTTGACAGACATTACTTTTCAAATGAGTGTGTTAACCTACGAGTATTTTCCCAGTCTTGCATGGTGATTGAGCGCACGATATGGGTTACGAGAGGTTGGTCGAAACTCCTTCGTGTGTCGTTTTTATCGTTCTCGTCTTCTTGCATTCCTGATTGCACTCCTCTCAGCTTGCCTCACAAGTTTGCATTCTTCTTTTGCGTGCTGCCTCCGCTCAATATCACGTCCACTACCACATCCACGTCTCCTACCTTCCCTTTTGCCCCGTCACCGCTTCCGCCTGCCTCCGTCCTCCGCTCCCACCCCATCTGGGCCTTCGCCCAAGTTCACTCCCATCTTCGCCGCCGCCTCCGCCCTCTCCCTCATACACGCCCCCGCCATCGCTTCCCTCACGCCCTCGCCTTCGCCCCGCCCTCGCCTTCGCCCACGCTCTCGCCCATGGTATTGCCCAAGACTTTGCCCATGCCCCGCCCAAGCCGCCCCCTCTGCCTCAGTCACATCCTCTGCCGCCGCCGCCTCCAATCCACTCCCTACCCGCCGCTTCTCACCGCTCCGGCAGTGCCAGGAGAAGGGGGCGCAATTTCAAGAGGGAGATATTCAGCTCCGGCGAGCGCCGTGGCCGTTGAACTACTTGTACTTAGTTGGCTTTATGGGTGCTCGTAAAGCGATGCCTTGTTTCATTGACTGCGTACTGCTCAACGGCGAGCCGGTCGGCGCCTCCCCGCCCCACCCCCGCCCCTCCCCGGCCAACCGGTCGACCCCGCCGCTCTGGCCGGCGAGGCGCGGCGCGGCGTGGCGCGTAACGCGGCGCGCTTGTTTCTCGCCATGTCTTTGCAGAGGGCAGAGCAGCAGCGCAATGACGCGATGTTTTACATTAAACTCCTACGCGAGAGGGAGTTGCGACAGTACACCGAAGCGTTCTGGTGATAGTGTTTCTCTACTGTGTCTCAATGATAATGTCTTCACGATTATGAAAGTTTTAATCGGACTGAGTTGTGATCAGGCGACTTTGATGCATTTCGGTGATGCATGCGGTTATTGTCATTAATAACCCCGTCGAGCATTTTATCATCTTCAGAGGAGAGATTCATATTGATCCGTCAAACGGATTCTCTTCAAAGTTGTGGTGGAAATATTCTGTCCAAACATATGAATAAGTATTCATATTTTACAACACAACTGTAAAATGAAACGAAAATAATTATTACAATAATTTTAGCTTTGAAGTGACGGTAAAATAACAAGAATTAGTTTTATGTGAGCAGACTTACATATATATTGTATATTACTGTATATGTATTGTATTTTTAATTACAATTTGATGAACATGTTCTCAAACATTAGTTCCTATATGACAGAGTACTTTTTTAAAATAGTTTTGAAAAATTCATTTAATATGCAAATGTTAAAGTATTTGTTAATTTCATATTGAAAAAAATATATTTCGAAATTCAAATAAAAATAAACATTTAAATTGAAAATATCAATAGTTTTATTTTCATCGAACAGCGTACAGTTTGTTTCAAAAACTTAGTTCAAAATAAATGTTTCTCGAAATGAAAACGTAGTGTTTGGGACGGTCATCCTAGCTGTCTGATTTATGAAAACTTCAAATTGAGGAAAGGATTATCATTGAAGTTGCGAACGAAATGTGATAATTCTTCCTAAAATATTGAATTACTATTTTTTTGAAATGGATTATCTTAAGCTGTAGAAACTCATTCGTGTGCAAATGCAGGAATACCACGGGGCGCTGCAGCCAGTGACCGATGCCGAGGTCGGTGGCAGACGGTGGAGGCGAGGGCCTTGCCACCGGATGTACCTCGCGAACGTTTCTTCGCCCACTCGCTCACTCACTCAATAACTCAACCAGGCACCCGCCCACCTTCCTTCCTACCTTCCACCCAATCACTAACCGCTGCCCGCCGTCCATACACCCCCACCCAGTAACCCGCTCACTTACCTGCCCAAGTACCTACCCACTCTCCCTTCTTCTAACTCGTCAATAACCCCCCACACACCCACACTATCCACTCTACCCACCCAACTATTTGCTAATCCGCCCACTAACGGGAGCTCACCCTCCTAGCATCCCCCACCCAGTATTTTCATACACCTCTCACTTACCGGCCTACGTTCTCACCCACGGATCTACCGATTCTCCCACCTACATGCCCGCCAATAATAAGTCCAGCTATTCAACCATCTACTAACCCACCCACTAAAGGGTGTCCGCCTTCCTTCCACCACCACTCACCGAACCACACACTAATCCACCTTACCAACAACCCCACCCACCCAGAAACCCCGCCCACTAACCTCCGGTGTACCTAACCACCTACCCTTCCACCCTCCAACCCAACCACTAATACGTGCCCGCCTGTCCACCAACCCCCCCCCCCCCCCACCCACCAATTCGCCCAGCGCACCTACCCACCGAAACCCCCTGCGCACCCACACAGACAGTGGACGCACGGATACGCGTGCGCACGCAGCCCGCCCGCCATGTTTCCCGGGCGCCCGCGGCGTTTCGCGTGTCGCTTCGTGCGTGCGCGGGATTCGCGATGTGTGCGCCGCGCGGCGTGGGTCAGCTGCCGTGTTCGCGCGCGGCGCCGCCGGAAGTGCGCCCATGTTGCGAACGCGCCGCCGGCGACTCGGCCGCCGCCCCCCGTTGCCTTCCCCCTCCCTGCGCTCCCGCCCTCGCGCGGCTCCGGCTCTTACTTCGCCCAACTGCGAACGCCTTGCGACGTCCGGCACACAGTGTACTGGGGTTTTCACTACTGTTCATTATTTGAAAATATATCTCCATGGTGGTTCCCTCGGGATGGGTATGAATGGTTAACACGATCCCTGTCTCTATGAAAACATCAAAATATATCCGCTCGACCTAATGACATGATAATAATTTTATTGTCATTTTCTCAAAAATAAAAATATTCCAACCATCCCAGCAAGTCGAAATCAAAATCAGTGTAGCTACAGTAAGTTCCGTGGAAATATTTGCCATAGACGTTGTAAACGTCTGTGGCCCACATGTGGTTCGCGGACGTATTAAAACTATCGACTGTTAGGTTTTGTGAACCATATGTGGCTCATAGGACATTGAAGTGAAGTAGGGAATTCATAACTAACTTGAAGCGTGCGCCTGATAAACTGAGGAGTCTGGTGTCTTTACGTTATAGAAAACAATGATTCTGAGCATCTCGGAAAATATCTGGTAATTGAAATGTGGGAGTTCTAAGAATTAATGTAATTGTGAAATCTGTCAACACTTACTGTGAAACATTATCTAAAAAGGCGAAGAAATAAAATGTAATGTTTTGACATGAAACGTTGCACGACTTCTGCAGTCAGAGGCAATCCGTAATAATAATATTAATAATAATAATAATAATAACAAAATTATAAGTGATAACGAACTCGTATTTTCCAACTTACAAGAGTTGCCGGCTTCGTTCTCAACTCCTTTTAAAATTTCATTGTGAAGCTGCGTCGTCTTTCTTTATTCTTTGTGTGGATCCCTGAGGGACCTCACTATCTATCAGTATCTGTCACCGCGATCCTCAGTCTCTGTCTAGCTGTCAGCCCACTATTTCTCTTCCTTGTCAGCGTTCCTTTTTCATTCTCAAACGACCATTCGCGCTATCTATTCTTTTCACTGTTAAATCTTATTATCTTTGCCTGGCATTTTTTTCATGCGCTCTGTATATATTTTGTTTTAATTTCCTAGGCCTGAATGAGATTTCTGGGGATAACACCCTGCCCATCAACGAACAAAACAGTCAAGAGATTTGATGCTTGATATCTATTTGGAGCCTAGTGACAAATTAATCCCGTGATTTAGCGAGGACTAAGATTTATTGCGAAGGTAGTTTCTACAATTTATAATTTTCGCTGGGTCAGCATCTCCAAGAACTGGGGCTGCTGTGAGCGCGGGAGTGCCTCGTTAATGTGACAACCGCTGACTCAGAATCTCCCGTCGGGACGACGGCGTTCTTCTCTTGTCTCGGAGCCTCTTGGCTGCTTCGTCGTAAAATTTTCGTCGTTCACCAAGCACCTCGTCGCAACGTTTTTGTTTCTCAGAAATACACAGACTGCAGAAAACACTACTTTGTAGGTTCCGATTAGAGTATTGTTATTTTCAAAATATGTCTTTTAATTTAAAACTTAGATTATTAATATTTTGAATAATTTCACATTTAGTTTTTGTATTTATATTTGCGTCATTTCCTTCTAAATGTGATTTACTCAATGATTTTCTGAGTCATCTCTGTTTATATTGATCTGTTGGTGTTCGCAATTTGAGATCCAGGCGACAGATCTGATGATGCCTGAGCAACCTAAAGCAGTTAGTTTTAAATAATAATATACATGTTAGTAAAGGTCAATGTTAACCAGCATTTCTTCTTGTTATTGTCTTCTATTTCGTATGTTTTTAAATAATTTTAGTGTTCCACTGATTTTTACTGTGTCCTGATTTTGCAGTTTTTTATTAATAATTCTTTATAAGCAATTTCATGGCTTAGTTCAATCTTTTTTCTTCACTTCAATTTCTTCTCAGTTTGTACATATCTTGCCGACTTAATCCGATCGTAAACAGCAGCCCGGAGTAAATACATGAACTTTTTTTCCTGACCCAGCTTCTAATTTGGTCTCGCATTAGACGCGTTTCTCGTTTCCTGTCTGTTGAATCCTTCTCTCTGTTCGGTGTTTCATGGTGGACGCTCACAATACTGATCCAAACGACATCGGACGCGAGCGCGCGGTCGCAGAGACCTATTACGTTATCAGACGCTTGGACTCCGCTGAGATTGGCGGCGAGGTCTTCGCTGCTTGGAGCTTGGGGATGAGCAGGCTGTCTCATGTTAGAAATTGGGGGTTAGGGAGTTTGTGAATGTTAATGTACGTTGTCTAAATGTAAAGTTCTAACACAGCGAAATTATGAAGTTTGAAAATCGCTTCAAAAAACATCATGATGTGTCAGCAAGTTATTGTTTTTTGCCTCATGGACATTTACTTTGCTTGTTTAATTTAAATCCATTTAATAAAAATTATATTTTTGAGATGGGGTGGTTGCCAACCATCTAGTAGAACGGACTCCGTACCCACAAATGCAAACATATCATAAACATTTTACAGCGTTACATTTTTTCCGAGTCACAATTTTCATAAATACTATATTACTTCTACACAAGTCATAGCGAATGAACTACATTCAATACTTATTAGATTTATAATGTTCAGTACATTATAAAATCATGGAATAAATGATCGGTTTTATGATTACTACAACTTGTATTATTCGTCTAATTTACTTTTTCCACACAGAACTACGCCAGTTTTTCCATTCGGATATGTTCATTCCCCTTGTCATAAAATTCCATTTTATGAATGATTATTTTTCGAGTGTCTACTCTTTTGTTATTCTGCCTCAAAAATATTCACGACTTGAGGGCGTAGCATATGCAAGCACATGCGCGCCATTGTAGCTCTTCCGAATTTATAGATGGAGTATGAGCTACGGTTACGACTTACCTACAATCCACGCTCTAGGCGAAATAAAGAATACGATTTCTGTGATTTTATCGTATTTTATTAGTTCACCATTACAGCATCCCTCCCGCACGTGTCCCAGCATTTCCCCGAAATCCATTCAGCATGAGAACATTCGACGATAAAAGATTCATACGTGCGCGATCGTCGGATAGGGATGTTAAATATTGGAACCATAAAGCCCTCGTGTCTTGACGGCATCCCCGATATAGACCCAGACCAAGGGGCGCCATGCTTGAAATTTTCTGGCTATTTCCTCGGGGTCCATAAAGGGCATGGAATTGCCTTCGCTGAAAATAGCAAATTCACTTTCCGTTTTATTTTATCCGAGTGGAATTGCATCCGCTTCAATTTGCTCGGCGGAATGTAAAATAATGAACATTTTTCCTTCGGCGATTGAGAAATCTATGTGTTTCTTGGCGTTTCTTCAATCACCATTCTCCTCGATTTATTTTTTGCTTTTGATACCTTTTCACTCGAGAAGTTGTTTGATACCGATTGGGAAAATTGTGACCATTCAATGGTGACTATGAACTTATCGTTATGGTAATTTTGCGTTGTTAATTTATTTTTTTTATGTACATACGTAAATTGCGTTCAGTAAGTAAACACAAGATTCCTGCTTTCTTTTATTAATATGCCTAATTCCTTTCTTACTGTATGTGTACATCTTTATTTCTTTCGTTATTTTATTTTTTACATTTTTTCTTTCATTTCTTCGTTTTTTTCAATTTCTTTTCTTCCTTTCGTTCTTTTCTATCTTTGTTCTTTTCTTTCTTTCGTTCTTTTCTTTTTTCTCTTTCTTTCTTGTTAGGATTCGCTATCATTTCCAAGTGTTTCTTTCCTTTCTTCTACACATTTTGGCTATTCAAATATTTCCTCAGCATGATAAAAATAACTTTATTTCTTCACTAATGAAATGCGAGTATACTTTCGCTTTGTGATATTATTTCATCTTTACATTCTAGAATTTCTTTATGGTTCAAATTAATGCTTGGACTTTAGTATCCCTCGTACTTCTTGGTGTCACTTTCAGACTCTCATCTGTCGCGTTCTTCATCCTTCGCTGCATCCCATACCCTTCCCTCTTTCCCCCTTTGCCAGATCCCTTCCTTCCCTCCAGATGGATTCGAGAAAGCGCAGACACGTCAAGTGCACGATAAATCAAGGCCCGGCGTGGCAGCCGTTGCTCAGTCGCTAAGGGTGTTATTTGCAATGTAATTTACTTGGAGCCTTGACAAACGATAAACACCTTACTTGTTGCTGCCGCCGCTACCACCGCTCATTGCTTCTCGATCGCGCAATAAAAGTCGAGCCGCGGGGCGGTGCGGAGAGGAACGAGGCTTGTCGAAGCGGGAAGAGGTGGTGCGGGAGGGGGCCGAAGCGGTGTGGGGCGGGGAGGGTGAAGTGGTGGAGTGATACAGAGAAGGGAAGGAGTGGAGTGGTATGGTGCGGGAGGGGAATTTGAGAGTAAGGCGAGGGCAGGCGAGGCGCGGCGTAGATTTATAGCTGACGTTTTCTATTTCGGGTAATAATCACGTGGGTCGTTTTGTTTTCGGGGCCGCGGCGTCGGTTGGCGCCGTGCGGCGGTGCGGGTTCGTGGTAATCACTGGAATCTCAAAAACACACGCCTGTAATTCCGTAATCGCTGGAGATTCGGCTGCGTACTAACGGCCCTCATTGCAGGTGTAATGGCAAATGCACCTACGTACATGTGAAGTACGCATTGCTTAAGAAGAGCAATGAATATTTCTTTCAACTTGTACGTGAAAGAAATATTACCCTTCATGGTTGAATTGGGGTCGCGCCGGGAGCGGGCGCTCCGGCTGCGGTCACGGGTGATTAAACTACCCGAACCGCTGTCACGCTGACACGATCCAGACGAAACAGGAATGTTTGGGAACTTGTTAGTTTTCAAGAAGGGCAAAAGTCCTCTGACAGTTATGTCAGTTTATGGCGTCGAGGGCGCGCCGAGTTCTGGCGGGGGAGGCGGCGTAATAGCCTCGTTAAACTCTCTGTTTCCCATATAAGGATCGTGTAGCGTTGAGAAGAGAGGGGAGACCGCCTAAAGACTTTGCTGTGTACACATCACGCTGCTCTGCAGCTCTATTAAAATTTCATACTTCATCGGACTTGGTCTCTAATTGAAACCTCGCTGACCATCACGCTCCTCCAGGGAACTTAGCTTCCCTGCGAACCCAATTTTTATTGCATCCTGTACTGGAAGCAATTGTAATTGCCTGCAATCGCTGCTAGCAGCACTACACCTGCAGCGAAAGGCATTACATGGTGGCAGCGGCTTGGATTGAGGAGCACAGCGAATTCAATTACTTTCTGCTGACGGCCGGGCTGGAGAGACTTCGCGCCTGTACCGAGGTGGGCCGGAGCCTTTCTCGAGGGAACAACGCTCCAGAGGAATCCACAAGGCGCCGTGGTACCCGTTCACCGCCTGCAGAAGCCGAGTCCGTGGTTTGGAGGCCAGCACCAGCAGCCGCTGACGAGCCCGAGGGACGTCTTCGGTGATTAGCCGTTGGCAGCCTGCGCCGCGAGAGGGTCCTCTACCCTGAGGGGAGCTGCGAAGCCATCACTGGAGGCCCGAACTGCGCATCTTCAAGCCACCCTACATCTTTTTCCTGGTAAGAGGTTAATCCAGCCATGGCAGACAATGATATTGGCGATAATGAGGAAAATTATATATCAGTTATACAGGCAGTAAAATTAATATCGCGTAACTTTGATGGAAATCCCCGACATCTTAGAGAATTTATAGAAGGAGTTGAGGCAGCAACGGAAGTAGTACACCCCAATAAACGATCATTGCTTTTGAAATTCATTGAATCAAAAATTACTGGCAATGCTAAAGATAGGTTATTAGCACGAACAGAACGCGAAACTTGGGAACAGGTTAGAGCGATATTAGAGGAAAACTTCTCTGTACGGCGTACGTTAGAATATTACGCGGGCGTATTATTCACGTCGAAGCAGGGATCAAATGAAACAGTAGCACAATGGGGTTCGCGAGTAGATAGTATGGCTATAGATCTGAGAAGAGAAGTAAAAGGCAGGTTGGAAAAATTAGAACAGAAAGATAATGCGCGTTACGTAGAAGGAGGTCTGCAGTTAATAGGAGAATTCTTAAAGGGAACGTTTATTGCGGGACTGAAAGATGAAAGGATAAGGTATATTGTTAAAGCTAAAGGAGAAGAGGAATCTTTAGCACAAATAGTTGAAACCGCTTTACAAGAAGAAAGCGAAGTGAAATCGCAAAGGTATAAGAATAATCAGGGGCAATGGAATTCGCGATACGAGAATACGCGATATGATTCTAGGAGGCAACAAAGTACGCATATTAAAAGTGAAGTTAATGTTACTGCTGTAAATACTGTGAAATGTTATAGATGTCAGGAACTGGGTCATATATCTAGGGTTTGCAATAATGAACCGAAATGCGCCAAATGTGGTAGGCGAAATCATGAAACTAGGAATTGCAAACAGGGAAACAGGCAGTAGAGTTGCTTGAGCAGCCGCAAGTAACTCTACAAAATGGCTGCGTAGGTGATATGGAAACTGGGGGAAATCACAGCCGTGAAAGAGATTCGCGTGATAAAGATACAGTAAGGAATAGCTCTTGTGATAGAGATTCACGTGATATAGTTACTGTGATGAACCCTGGATGCGGCAAGGAGTCGCGGGAGGTTAACTGCGTAAAACAAGGGGACGCCTTTGATAAAACCAGTTACATGAAAAATGATTTGGGACCATACGAGGTATATGTATTGTGTCCGGAAATTAAGGGAGGCTTAGGAATAGCCTTAATTGATACAGGGGCCCAGGTATCATTGGTAAGGGAATCCTCATTAGTCAAAAATATTGCCCAAAGCGATGATGTAATTGAGATTCAAGGTATTAGTGGAAAAAATATCAAGGTAAAAGGTATGGTAAATTTAACTCTGAATAATTGCAGTGAGTCAATAGAATCCAAATATTATGTTGTAAATAAATTGCCTAGAAATATTGATGTTATATTAGGACAAGATTGGCTTTTAAGGAATAATTATGTGTTTACTAAAAATATTGCAATACCACCTTTCAGTGAGTCAGTAGTTCAATTCCCGACCACAGAAAAAGGAGTGAGATATGTAGAGCAACAATTATTGCAGCCAGGAATAGTCTGTGCGGCAACTTTAACGAATTGTGATAAAACGTTTCCGTGTCTTATTGTAAATGTCACGCCCGAAACGTTAATAGTACGAGAAACACCAATATTAAAGAAACCTCCGACTCAGTTAAATAATGCTACTGATAGGACGAATGAAGACGCGTTCACGAAGCGGAGAATAGAATTATTATATGATAACTTGAGATTGCATCATATAGAGGAAGGAGCTAAAGATATTAGAGACATATGTAGTGAATTTGTAGATGTTTTCAAATTACCAGGAGACAAACTGACTAGTACGACAGCGGCAAAACATTATATTCCCACACCCTCTATTCCTAAAGGTAGACCAATTACTTTAAAGAATTATAGGTTACCTCAGGCTCATCAGGAGGAAATTCAGAGGCAAGTAGAACAAATGCTAAATGACGGAATAATTACTCATAGTAAGAGCGAGTGGAATTTTCCTTTGCTTGTAGTTCCGAAAAAGATCGATGCGACTGGCAAAAAGAAGTGGCGAATTTGCGTGGATTTTAGACGACTTAATGACGTAACAGTAGGAGATAGCTATCCTCTTCCAAATATTCAGGATATTTTGGATAAAATAGGAAGATCGCGTTACTTTTCTGCTCTCGATTGTGCCAGTGGGTATTTACAAGTGCCAATCGAACCAGAGGATCAATGCAAAACTGCATTTAGTACGGCTAGCGGCCATTATGAATACACGCGTATGCCTTTTGGTCTAAAATCAGCTCCTGCTACGTTTCAACGCATGATGAACTCTATTCTGCACGAGTCAATTGGTGACAGATGCTTTTGCTACATGGACGATGTGCTGATAATGGGAGAAACATTAGCCGAGCATAACAAAAAGCTAAGGGAAGTACTCGGGCAACTCAGGAAACATAATATCAAAATTGAACCCGACAAATGTGAATTTTTGAAGGTAGAATTAAACTACTTAGGACATGTGGTGACAACAAAAGGAGTAAAACCTGATCCGCGAAAAGTTCAATCAGTAACAGAATTTCCCAGACCAGGAAACCCGAAGGACATAAAGTCATTTTTAGGTTTAGCAGGTTATTACAGAAAGTTTATCGATGGGTTTAGTACAATAGCAAGACCTTTGACAGAGTTATTAAAGAAGGATGTCGAGTGGCAGTGGACAGAAAAGGAACAGAACAGTTTTGATTTACTGAGACAAAAGTTAACTGAAGCACCCCTTTTACAATATCCCGACTTTACCAAGCCTTTCATATTGACGACTGACGCTAGTGGATATGCAAATGGAGCAATACTTTCACAAGGAAAATTAGGTGAGGATAAGCCAATAGCTTACGCCAGTAGAACCCTGAACAAGGCAGAAATTAATTACAGTACGGTGGAAAAAGAGTGTTTGTCAATCGTCTGGGCTTGTAAACACTTTCGACCTTATTTACTAGGTAGAAAATTTACAGTCGTTACGGATCACAAAGGATTAATATGGATCTTTAATGTGAAAGATCCGAGTTCAAGATTATTGAGATGGACATTATTGCTAGAAGAATACGATTATGAAATTAAATACAGAGCAGGGATTAAAAATTGTAATGCTGATTGTTTAAGTAGATATCCTGTAGAATGTATGCAATTTACTGTAGAGCAAATAAGCAATGAGAGGAAATTAGCAATTATTAAAGAAATGCATAATTGCCCGGTAGGTGGTCACCAGGGAATTCAAAGAACTACAGAAAGGATAAAATTATATACAAGTTGGATGGGAATGGAGAAGGACGTAGCCGATTATATTAGGAATTGCAAGGTGTGTCAAATGAATAAAGACCCCCATCACAAAATAAAACAGCAATTAGAAGTCACTGATACTCAGGACGAACCGTTTTGTAAACTTTATCTCGATGTGGTAGGTCCCCTTCCAGTTACGGAAGACAATTTTAGATATATTTTAACTTGCCAAGACAATTTAAGTAAATATGTTATCGCTATTCCTATTAAGAATCAAACTGTGGAAGAAATAACAGATGCGTTTGTGAACAAGGTGATATTAATATACGGTATTCCAAACTCTATAGTCACTGATCAAGGGAGTAATTTTATGTCTGATGTATTTAAAAGAATATGCAAGTTGTTTAAGATTGAAAAAATCAATACCGCAGCGTATCATCCGGAGAGTAATGGAGCATTAGAACGGACTCATAAAACGCTTGTAACGTACTTACGTTGTTTTTGTGATCCAAAGTCTTTTAATTGGAATACGTGGTTACCGTTTGCATGTTTTTCTTACAATACTACTCCGCATAGTATCACTAAGTTCACACCTTATGAGATATTATACGGTAGGAGATGTAATATTCCAGGGATTTTACAAAGTACTCCACAACCTTTGTACAACTATGATGACATAATACAGAATGTTAAATTTAAAATGCAGAATTGTCATAAAATTGCTAAGGAAAGATTGATACAATTCAAGGAAAATCAAAGAGAGAAAACAAAAGCCAATCCTGTAAAGTTTAAGGTAAATGATTTAGTATTATTAAGAATTGAAGCTAGGCATAAGTTAGAACCATTATGGAAAGGTCCTTATGAAGTAAAGATGATGAAGGAACCTAATGCAATTATTCAAGAGGTGGGCAAACGTAAGCATCAGGAAGTACATACTAACAGACTGAAACCATACTTTTCTTCCGTTTCAGGGAACGAAACGAAGCATGAGGGCACTTAGGATTTGGGTAATATTAACGGCGTTAATATGGTGGTGGGAAATGGCAAATGGACAGGAAGTGAAGCAGCTACAATCGCAAACCGGGATTTATTTTGATGAAGCTGGAACTATCTCTTTTTACCCAATGCGATGGAAAGTAGTAAGCTATATAAATTTAGAACCAATTAAGGAGCTTTGGAAGAGTACGAAAGAACATCACAGAAAGGTAGCCGAATATTGTAATAAAGTATCGGAAGCAAATTGGTATCATCTGACAGACTGTGGAGCTTTTCAGCAATACATGAGATCTAAAACGTATTATATTGATAATTTGAGAGATTTAGTAAGCGAATATATGGTAGATTCAGAAAATGTCGAATCTTTCAATAAAAGAGCAGTAAGAACAAAGAGAGGAGTATTAAATTTGGTGGGAGAAATAGCAAAGGTACTTTTTGGAACTCTAACACAATCGGATGCAGAGGAATATAATAAACATATTTCAGAATTAGAAAAAGAGCAAAGCGAATTTTTACACATTTCCAAAGATCAAATGACGGTAATAAAATCGACATTAAGTTCTGTTAACTTAACAATTCAAAGAGTGAATCAAAATGAGAAAACATTAAAACAAAATTTGAATAAATTAGCTAATTATACTGATAACAAAGTTAATGCATTAGAAGTGGAGATAGAAAACATCAGTCAGATCAATGAGCAAATAAGAATATTGCAAAGAGGTATCGAGGAATGTCAGCATTCGTTTGAAATTTTGCTAGATGCTTTTGTCCATGCAGAGCAGGGAACGCTGCAGCCACAACTCATTACTACCGCTAAGATCAAAAAGGTAATGGAGAGCCAGGCACTGCCAAATGGTTTGGATTATCCTCCTTTTCCCCTTCCTGAACTCCAAAAGATAATGATTCCCCATGTGTACGCTTTAAAGCAATATTTGGTGTATGTATTAGAAATTCCTCTTCTCTCCCCCAATATCTATCATCTCTATAAGATCCTACCTTTTCCCGTGTCCAAAGGAACTAACACATATGTATTTTTAAGTTCAAGCAAAGAGTTTTTTAGTGATTCCATGAGGCAACATTATGGTAAAATGTCAAATGATGAGTTGTCAAAATGTTTTCAAACTAGTATGTTAAACTATGTATGTAAGAAAGAAATTATGATGTAAGAAAGAAACTATGTACGTAAGAACGAAACTATGATGTAAGAAAGAAACTATGATATAAGAAAGAACTATGTATGTAAGAAAGAAACTATGATGTAAGAAAGAAACTATGATGTAAGAAAGAAACTATGATGTAAGAAAGAAACTATGATGTAAGAAAGAAACTATGTAAGAAAGAAACTATGTATGTAAGAAAGAAACTATGTATGTAAGAAAGAAACTCTATATGTAAGGACGAAACTATATACGTAAGGAAGAAACTATATACGTAAGAAAGAAACTATATATGTAAGGAAGAATCTATGTATGTCAAGAAGTGTTAAAGTTGATGAGGTAGAGAAATTAATTGAACAACAAGAAAGAAATAATTATTCTTAGTGGTACTCTCATGTAATAACATGTAGTACAGTTTTTGGCATATTAATTGTAATATTTTCATGTTGTTTTATGTTTTGATGTGTTAAAATAGGTAGAAATTGTACTTATTGGTTATGGGATAGATGTTCGCCAAAGAATTAATGGAAAGAAACAAGAGAAAGATTCTTAGTAATTATTCAGGAGCAGGGAGAATTGTGTTATAAAGCAACTGGTACTCGTGACGAGCAGTCTTCCACTGCAGAAATAAATTCCACAATATCTCCTGCTCACTCATCAAAATTTATCAGTATAACTGAAGTTGATGGCGAGAAACATCTATCCATATCCACACGAACGAGGAGCTCAATTAAAGCTTTCCGTTAGAAAAGTTTTCATCTGTTGATCAAAACTTTTTCTAAGGGGGGAGGTGTAATGGCAAATGCACCTACGTACATGTGAAGTACGCATTGCTTAAGAAGAGCAATGAATATTTCTTTCAACTTGTACGTGAAAGAAATATTACCCTTCATGGTTGAATTGGGGTCGCGCCGGGAGCGGGCGCTCCGGCTGCGGTCACGGGTGATTAAACTACCCGAACCGCTGTCACGCTGACACGATCCAGACGAAACAGGAATGTTTGGGAACTTGTTAGTTTTCAAGAAGGGCAAAAGTCCTCTGACAGTTATGTCAGTTTATGGCGTCGAGGGCGCGCCGAGTTCTGGCGGGGGAGGCGGCGTAATAGCCTCGTTAAACTCTCTGTTTCCCATATAAGGATCGTGTAGCGTTGAGAAGAGAGGGGAGACCGCCTAAAGACTTTGCTGTGTACACATCACGCTGCTCTGCAGCTCTATTAAAATTTCATACTTCATCGGACTTGGTCTCTAATTGAAACCTCGCTGACCATCACGCTCCTCCAGGGAACTTAGCTTCCCTGCGAACCCAATTTTTATTGCATCCTGTACTGGAAGCAATTGTAATTGCCTGCAATCGCTGCTAGCAGCACTACACCTGCAGCGAAAGGCATTACACAGGACCTAAGCGGCCGAGAGGACCGCCCGTAAATAACACAGTGCGCGGCCGCTCTCAGACCTGGAGAGGGCGGGAACCGATGGAAGGAGGGTGGGGGGCGAGGGGCGGGGCGCGTTTGGCTGGCGATCGACAGAACAATGCTCGGTTTCATGCAGCTCACGCAGTCCCTCAACTTTGGCTCTGAAAGCGAATTTATGGTTTTGTTTGCAGCAGCGATTTCGGTTAACAATCTATATTTTGATTGAACATTTTCCATGCTTCTCGTCTTTACTACATATGATAAGCATCACTAACAGAACATTTTTACTGCATAGATGTTTAATCAGTGACTCTAATTACAATGTTTTCTATAAGATAACGCTATATTTTTCAGAAATTACTAATATACTAGTGCATGAGAGAAGCGACTTGAAAAGGCATTACAGAGAATTTTTGACATGTAGCCAGTCTTTAATGGCATTGCAAACAAAATCAGAAAATAAATATATTATTTGCATTACGTGAAAGTGCAACGAACACGCCCTGTCATATTATGTGAAAAAATAATAGGATTTCCCCCCGGGACGTATTGAGTAAACATTACTTTGTATTGTGAGGAAAGCAGAAAGGCGTGGGGTGCGAAGCAAGACAGAATTCGGAAGGTGGATGGAGAAGGGAAGAGAGGAGGAGGAGGAGGAGGAGGAGGAGGAGGAGGAGGAGGAGGAGGAGGAGGAGGAGGAGAAGAAGAAGAAGAAGAAGAAGAAGAAGAAGCAGGGGAGGAATTTCAGAGGTAAGCGAGACGCCGCGCGGGAGGCCTGCTCGAAACGTGATGGATAGCCTCGACTCGAGTCCTTGTTTGGGGGCGGCACACAGGGGCATCTTGCGCCAAACCGGGAGCCGCCGACGCCGCCCCCTCACCGCACCCCCCCGGCGGCGGTGGCCCTGGCGACGCACGGTGGGCCGTATCACAGAAAACTCGTGCAATGCACACTTTCTGAGATTTGTATGAAAGGAGTTTTTGAAAAAAACAACAACACAAAAACACAATTAGTTTTGTACTAACTTAACTCAAGTTGTGTTGTTACTCAACTTGTGTTGTTAGTATATACTTTCTAATTTCTATTTGGGGCTTGTAGGTAGGCGACCATGTGAGTCATAAAAGTCTCATGTTTACACAAAAATATATCTTACCTTTTGAAGTTATTTTCATGTAATTTCAAGAAAAAAATAATTGTGTACAATATTTATCGTTGTATTTGTATATCAATTCAAAAACTGTAAATGGTTGCAATAAAAATTGCAGTAACTATAATAGAGCAATCGAAATGCACTGCGCACACTATCACGTTTTCAATTTTTTCTGGGTTTTAATATTTTCGTAGACGTGAACAAATTTTATATTTTTAATCACAGCAGACGAATGTTCAATTCCGCATTCATACCATTGAAGGTTCTTGAATCTCTTCAATCTCCTGGCTTTCTATTTTCAAAAAATTGTATTAATATAGTAGTATTAAACATAGTATATTAAGTACCTTTTCATTAAATTCCCTTGATAAAAAAAATCAAAAATTCGAATCATTTTCGCGACTGAGATTTCGTATTTTTGAACTTTGCAATGGCTGTTATAATATTTTTTTTTGTCTGTGGCTTGTACCTGGTTACACATTTCGGGCCAGTGTGCAGCGCGACTCGACTGGGGTCCGTTCCGCCTCCGCCCCCGCTTCCACCACCTCTACCGCCGTTGCCACCGTTGCCGCCGCCGCCGCCACTGCCGCCGGGAAGGTCGCCGGTATCCGAGGAATGCCCCAGCTAAAAACCTTGGGCGGCGGCGGCGGCTGGTTGGGCGCCCCCGGGGAAGGGCTGGTTGGAATATAAATATTTATCCCGCCGTCCGCCGCTATCCGTCAAATTCAACGGCGCGAGCAGTTTCGGAATTTCAGACGCGTCGTTTGCGACGGACGCCCGCCGACGCCGACGCTCAACCTCCGCTTGTTCGTCGCCTTCCTCGCCGCTTTCTTCGCGGGGGTCTACTGTATTTCAACGCTACCTCCAGTCGTTTCTTCACTGTTCTTTTGTTATTTCCCGTCCTGTTCAATGGTTTATTCACAATTGAATAATTCTAAATGGTCGTCGGGTGTGCTGATGACGAATTTATTGACGACACTGGTGTTCAGTGCATTAATCGCAGTACAATTTCGTTTATACTAGAATATACACCAATTTTACTCATCCTTTAGGTACTGGAGTATATACTATACTTTTCTGCTTAATATTTAGTACTATTCACGCATGTAATATTTGTAATGCTTTCTTTTCAGCTATTTTATTGTTTATTTTAAAACATCTTTAAGAGCTATTCATTTTTAATTGAAATTTTATATTTCGCTGATAAGTTTTGCAATATCCCTAACATTATTGCAGTGTGCGATTCTCATCTTTATTTTATATAATTAATTTTTATAATCATCTACGATATTTTCATTGGTAACACTCTTATTAAAGGAATAAGTCATTTGAAACGGGGACATATTTTCTCATATTATTGTGTTTCTTTTTAGAGTCCATATAATAACCTGGGCTCTCTTATTGACCGCGATGTTCCGTCCCATGTGTCCGCGAGCATCTAATCTGAAGATCAGCTCCGTAGCGGAACCTGCCGTAGAATTCCGCTCGTTGTGTATCTCGTACAAAGCTTCCGTGACTCTTTCTTCCCGTCTTCCCTGTAGTGAACCCGCCTGCAGCGGGCTCATCTTTTGTTCGTATTTTCATCATCTCCCGCCAAGTCCGCAAACAAGCTATCCCCCTTACCCTAGCGCAGCTTTCGCGACCGCCCGATCTCGGCCGCCCCTATCCGACCCTCCACGTTTCACCCCGCCCACTCGCGATCAGGCAGCTCTGCTGAGCCGTTTTCCTTCGTTCTGTGACACTCGCTATCGTCCTACCTACCAACTACCCTTGCCTGAATCCGGCATATCGCTCTTCAGATCAATTATACACGGCCCCTCATAACTCTCCTCTCCCTATCATTCCATTACCCTAATTTGCCTTTCCTTAACTTGACTCACCTTCTTTCGCTTGCTCTCCACCTCGTTACACTACTCTCCGCATTGTCAAAACTTTACATCATACTCATTCTTTTCTTCTTGATGCCATCTCCTATCGCCTTACTCTGCGCTCGATTTCATCACCCTGTTGCGACTTCCTCGCTTTTCTTCCCCTTAATCCATCACTTCCGTTCGTCCCTACCAGGCCTCGCTGCATCTTGCTCCTTCTTCTCTCCTTCGCTGTTCTGCTTTTCTATGTTATGTCCGGTCCCTGCCATTTGTCTCGCTCTCCATCCATCCTCTGCCTCCTCTTGCACGTTCTCCTCTCCGACCGTTCTCCTTGCGTTGCCGTGCCGCATGGAAGGGCTTTGCGCAGCCGGCTGGGAGCCCCCGAGATCCACCGACCGCCATCGGGAGGCAATAACGAATTAGGGATCTTGCGGGCGGGGCGGGGCGGGGCGGGGCGGAGTGAAGGAAGCGGGGGAGGTGGAGGGCGGGGCCGCGCGCTCCATTCCGCGGTGGCGGAAAGTTGCCGTGCCCGCCGCGGGCCCCGGAACGTCCGACCGGGAGCGAAAGTTTGGATTGCGTGCCCGGGCCGCTGCTTTTGTGCCCGCGCTCTCTTTGATTTTTGTGCTCGCTCGGGAGACCGCGTCCATCAAGTTCGGCTTTTGTGTGTCGAATCAATTCTTTGGTAGGATGCGCTGCAGGATTCTTTAGGCTGGTATGTGAGATTTCACTGAGTTGAGCTCGAGTACGTAACGGGTTAGAGTTTGTAAGATCATGGAAGACTGTGTCTGATTGTGTCTTCTAATATAAAAAAACAACAAACAAGGTTGCTTCTGTTCTTTTCTTTGATGTTCTGTTCTGATGTTTCGTATGTAGTGTTCTGCAATTATAATTGTACACAATGTCATTTAATCTACACGTAAATATAGAATTACTTATATACATTTTAGTAGCATTTCAAACTAATGGGAATAAATTCGATCGTATATTATTTTGTGTGATAATTCTTTGGTGTTATGTAATGCTCATATGTTCATTCTTGTGAAGATATGAAGTGTAATAATAATAAAATTTGGATAACGAAATATCTCACAGCTAGTAGAGTAAGTGAAAAGCTTCGTCTTTTGGTGCATCTCGAAGCGTTGCGTGAGTCTGCCTTTCCCTTATCTAGTCAAAGACATTGTTCATTTTTCTTCTCGATACCTGAAAATGCATTCAATCTTTTTAGAATTCTAAGGCTTTTTGAAGACTTAAAAGTAAATGGCTTCTAAAATGTGTTTTTTCTCCAACAAATATGAAAAGTTATTTTATTCTTCACATTTTTTAGTAGGTATGAGTGTATTTTGTTTTATAAAGGATGTCTTCAATCCACAGGAAGTTGTTTAAAGTTCAGATATACGTCGTGTAAAATTTAACGCGAAAATAGGAATGAAATGTATGAAAAACAAACAATTCAAGGATATGGAAAACACCAATGGATAAGAAAAACTTATATATTCACGTATATATTGATTTACATGATATTTACTGGTAGGTAGTAAAATAATTACTATTTCATTCAATGAATTCTGAAAGAAAACACACCAAAATTTGATTTGGTGTAGTATTTACATTATACGTTTCGAAAGGAGTATAAATTATGAGATAATTGTAACACTGATCTGAAAATACAGTGTACTATGGTTCCATGTTATTGCCCATTATGTACCTAAGTTTATTTACTTGCAGACATGAATTATAATGGAAGAGAAGCTTGTGTGTATTAGTTGTAATGTACTGCATTCCAATCCCTGTATTGTGTGATTAATGTCAAATAATCATCAATGATTTAATATTTAGTACACTACCAGAAACAAGCCCGGAGGCTGATAACCGAGCGATAATGACGGTTTCAAGTGATACATATTAACGTGAGCATTAATAGATCAGTAACTTGTGATTTTCGTGCAGTGCTGCGCATTTCGAACCTCCCTTTGGCAGAAAGCGAACGCTGCGAGCTAATCTGCCGGCATTTGCCGCGTGCGTCGGCCGCCATCTTGGAGACTACGTCGGCCAATCGGCGGCGCACGCGGGCGCAAAGCATCGCCGCCACCCGAACACAGCGCCAGATTACGTGTCGCCATCGTTACTCATCCATCGGAGCCCGCGGCGAGCATCGATTTGCACATAATCAATCAGAATTAACCCTGCGGAGGGCTCCATTATTTCTTCCCCCGCTCGTCGGGGACCGACAATAAACCCAAAGGAGGAAGTAATGTATGGCGCTATTAATATTTCCAATAATAATTTGATTTCGACCGCGCACCCGCCGCCTGTCTCCGCTGCGGAATTTAGACCCCGGCTGATCCGGCGTTGAATGAAGCCAAATCATACGTGCAATTCCATTATCACGCTAAGTCAAGTGCACTCAATCCGAGCGCCTGCGTCCACCGAGTGCCACTGCCCCGCCTCGCCCTCCTCTACCCCTCTCTGACGGGCTTCCCCGCCTCTTTGTACGTCAACCCGGCCTTTCTGCGCTGTTGTCCGCTCCCCGCCGTCATAGAACGACGCGCCCACCCGCTTCCCTTCTTCCAATGCCTTTTTCCAACCTTCTCCCCCACCATCTTTCTCTGAACAATGTTCCTTCCTGCCGTTGCTTCCCACCCCGCCATTTCGTCTTCGCGACAATTAAACATCCGGTTTACTATTACTATCTACCGCTAAGTCCACCTCTCTGCCACTTCTCCTCCCCATCTCTTCTCCTCTCCGTCACTTCTCCTCTCACCCTCACCGTTTCATTCTGTACAATTCCTTTCCTGCTAGTGCCACGTTGTTTATTCCTGTCCATCGTTTCCTCCTCCAAGTCTGTTTTCGCTTTCTCCCTCCTCGCCCGCCGCCTCCCCACTAGCCCCTTCCCTTAGCATTCCCCTGCCAGTATCCCCCTCGTCGGCCCTTCCCATCTGCATCGCAGGAATCACGTTTGCCACACCTGTGTCAGTATCACCCACGCCTCCGTAGGAACCCCGAACACTCCTGCACGACAACGCCTCACCTGCCAGTCTCCCATCCTCTCGCCAGCGCGTTTCTGCATTTCTCTTTCACACAGCACCTTTGACAGCTTTGTGCCTACCGCATTGGCACCCCACTCTACCCTACCTCATCCTCGCGTCCCGTCCCACACCTCGCTTTCACCCCTGCACCCGTCGCCCTCCCCTCCTCCGCCCACCACCCTGCAAACTCGTGACCTCAATGCATAAACCGGAGCGTGACGGGCCGCGTGGATGTGCCGGTAATCAATTTATCCTGTCCTTCAAAATTCAGTTAGAGGCCCGTCATAGGTACTGCTGGCGATTAATAACGCAGGGTTGGGAATTGGGAAGGGGTGCACGCCGCTGCTGGAGATACACATTGGAGATGAACGGCCTGCTCGCTCGCGAGATGGACGGACGGACAGGATTCGAATGGAAAGTGCGCGAGGGGAGCCGGCAGAGAGACCGAATCTTCTTTGCTTCTTCGGCGCCGGGGACGGGAGTGGAACATGACGCCTGATGGGTTGATCGATTAATCTGTTAATTTATTGAATTATTATGAAGTGGCGCGCGCTAAATGAATGATGAGAAAGGAGAAGTCCGAATGATTGTTTCAAGGACGGTGTCTTCAAAAACTCATTTGTCTTTCTGGACAGAACGAACCGGTGAGTGGCCAAGGTAACCTGCGTTTTGAATATTTCGTGAGCAAAACATTGTGCTTGATCTTCATAAATTCTTATGAATTTTCAGTAGCAAATGCTAGGGTCGACAAATGATCGAGGAAAGATAGTTCATTCCGGATCATTAAAGAGTGATAAATCATCTTTCATTACTATTTGTTCTTAAACTTACCTTGCTGAAGATTTCGAAAACAATATTTGAGAGGATAATCATCATAAGAATATTTCTTGTTTCTAGTTATACGGTTTTGTATTTACTTTATAATTTCATGATTTTATATTACAAAATACAGTGTAGAAGAGGAGGTACAAAAGGGGATAACCGCACCTAGAACTGTGTATAACAGATTATTTTCCTTTCGATTTAAATTATTTCCTCAGTGTTTTCTCATTAGCAAAATACAACTAATGGTATAGAAAATTCTTTAGTAAATTTTTGTATTGACTTGTTCAATTGTTAGATTTACAATCTTTTGATAGTACTGACTGTGAAAGGTTTATTTTTTCTCTTTTTCAAAGATATACACATGTACTAAATTTCCAGATCACTTTGTGAAGATATCCACGTATGGGATTCTATTAAGAATATGGAATTCGACAGAAATGTAATTTGTTTTTTCGTTGATAAGACAAAAAACTATTGATGCTCACAGAACTCTTCTCTCACGTTTGTTAAATTGTGTAATATTAATTTTGAAGGAAATTAGATAAATTCTAAAAAAGTATTTTAAATAACAGAAAAGCCTATTTTTTTAAATCACAATCCGCATATTTCAATTCAACCGAAATGTAGCACTCGTTACCTCACCCCTAACATTGGCCGACACATAACATCTCTTGTACTCCAAGATCCTTCGCAGAGATGGCTGTCGGGTAATATGCAGACGATGACTAAGGCGGCAGCCTACGTGTGAAGGAGTATTGTCAACAGGCGCTCGGGCGGATGATCCCGCTTACGTGGAAAGGCGCGTGGGAGGCCTGCGTTGGACCACGCCTCCGCCGCTAATCCGCCTTGACGCAACGCCGGTGCCGAGAGTGGGGGAGGTTCCTCCGCGGCGCCTGCTTCATCAACACCTCTTCGCTGCAATGACGTTGCCATGGCATCTTCCACGTGATGTCGAACCGTTCAATGACAAGATTGCTGCGTTAACCCAACAGTTGCGTTGCGTCAGGAAGATCTAGAATGTATTTGAGAGTGCGATTTAATTTCGGATCCCCCTCAATATTATTTTCGAATAACTAAAAATGCTAGCTGCAGAAATATTAGAGCTCTTTTGTTTTCATTACCTGGTTTTATTCTACGAAAATATATAAAATTGAAATTACATAGTTCATTATTATTTTACAGTTCATTTTTCTCATCTAATAGTTTTAATGTATAATCATTTTGAATAATAACCTAAGTTAAACTATTTTGTAATATTGGATTTTGGCAAAAGAGGCATTGCCTCCATGGACATCTCTCCTAAACATATCACAGCGGGACGTATCACTAAAAATCTTCCTCTACATTTGGCTTACGAATAATTTTAAAGGTTGTGTATTTAGACTAATATTTTCATGCAATTTATCTCTCGGGATAATCGTTAAGTCCGTAGTGAGTCACTCTCGTGAGATAAAATAAGCTGTGAAGACATAAATCATTAGTAATGATCTGGGTAGCTGCTCTACTCTCGATATTTCAATTCCTATCCAAAATATACGAAAACACACATAAAATTTGCGAGCGCATTTTGAAGTGATCTTATGACTTTGGTCATGAAGAAAAACAGAATGTTCGGGTTATTATCAGAGCATTTATATTTTCCTAACATTGTTAATATCTTGTTTCTAATTATTTCAGTCCTCACACACTAACGTAGTATAATTGTGTTCGTGTTTCTCCTCTTACTTCTATTATTCAATTTAAAACAGAGTTCTTAGAAACAAAATAATAGCCGGATTTGAAAAAACATGGTTAGAAGAGAACAACGTTATAAGACGATATCAAAAGTGTATGTTAATTTGTGCGCCTGAAGTATAATGTCCTATGCACCAATTCGCTGAGCAAGTTGTGGAAATTCGTTGAGTGTTTGCTGTGACCGAGTGGGAAAGACCATGATCTCATAATTTTGGGAACTACTGAAGTTTTTTGTTGACAAAGAGTGACATGGGATATTAATGAACAACAATTTATTCCGCTTGTTTGAAACAACAAAGTGGGTGAATCTTCGGTATTTCATATAAGTGTACAAAAGATATGCATATGCCATAGAATATAATGTTATATATTAGAATAATAAATTTTAACTTAAGCCTAGCATATTTTACCGAAAAGGCAATTTATTAACTTATGTAATAATACATTACATGTGAAAAATTTCTTTAATTTTTACTCTCTTCTAAAATTTAAAATGAACCACTTTAGTTCGTGAAATATCATATTTTATTTTCGTAAAATAGTTACAATTCTCTAAGTTGTATGAAAATTAAACAATTTTGCTCGTAACATTTTTGATGGTGGCCTTTCCCATTTTTTATGTTTCTTATATTGTCTCACACTCCTCCGCATCACGTTGTCCGCTTTTATCTTCCTAAGCCCCCGGCCTCACTCCTGCTGTTACTTCTGCCCTCGCGAAGGTCACCATCGCTGTCATCGCTTCCTGTGACGCCCCCGCTGCGCTTGTTCCACTGGCCAGCCGTCACCACCCTAGCCCCTGCCACCATCAGCCTCGCTGCCTTCACTCTCATAATTCTTCCGAGATAACCACCACATAGATACAACGACCATACAACTACTACCACCACTACCACACAACGTCGACCACAACCACCACCACCACACAATTATCACCACCACCACCTCCACCACCTCCACCACCACCACCACCACCACCACCACCACCTCCACCACCACCACCACCACCACCACCACCACCACCACCACTACACAACTACTACCACGTAACTACCACCACGTAACTACCACCACCACCAACACCACCACCACCACCACCACTACACAACTACTACCACGTAACTACCACCACCACCAACACCACCACCACCACCACCACTACACAACTACTACCACGTAACTACCACCACCACCACCACCACCACCACCACCACCACGTAACTACTACCACCACCACCACCACCACGTAACTACTACCACCACGTAACTACCACCACCACCACCACAGAACTACCACCTCCTCACAACCCCACACCAAACTACTACCACTACCGCAGCTACCACTACTTTGACTCCCTACTACCATTCATATTACGACCACAGCTACCACCACCACCACCACCACCACCACCACCTTCAATGGAACCGCGCTCGAACTCGCTTCCACCCTCACCCTTGCGACCGGCTCCGCTCTCGCCGCCGTCCTCACCGCCACCCCCGCGGCTCCGACGACGCCTCCAGCACGTCAAGTTTAAGTGCCGGCGTGAGTCATAGGGGCCAAGCGGCAGCGAGAAAGCGGGCGCTTTGTCGACTTCTGCGCTCAGCCGTTGCCCCGCCCCCACACCGCCCCGCCGCCGCGGCGTCATTCTCGGGATTCGCCCCTTCTCGCGATTTCTGTCGCTGCTTCTTATGTGGAAGCGCACGATGCGCGAACGGGGGATTCTTGGCGACTCCTCTCGGAGATTGTCCCACGAGAGAAATCTTGCTATGATGCGGATAATTATTTATAACTTTATTGTGTGACTTATTATACTGGCCGTTTTTCTCTTTGTACAATTTATCGAAAAATTATGTTATTAAATCCAATTATTGGCTTTAAACTTTACATAATTTAGTGGCTTAGATAAGCTTCTGGTTTTAATGCGTTTATGAATAAAGGTTAAAATAGTAAATGCAAGGGGGAAAAAATTTGCTTATAAAGAAGTGGAAGTCATATCCAATTTCATTCTATTCGACACTTCATTCTTCATTCACATTGCACCTGTCGATGCAATGGGTTGCAGCTATGATATTTTCGTAAACTCAAAAATTGTTTTGCGTTTTGTAAGCTGTGTGGCTATTTGGTGTGAAACCCTTTTGTAATAAATTAACAAAATAATATTCAGTAATGGTTTGTGCTTACATGATATCGTTCCTGCAAAGAAGATGGGGTAAATTGCTGATTTGGTTTGTTGAAAATGCGTCTTTTAACAACTCAGTGTAGTGAAGTACTAAGTATCTCCAGTACAGAAATATCAGTGTTAATAATGGTACTACTACTGTTTATAATGAAATTCATTCACTTAGTCAATGATTTTGACAATAAAAACTACGCTTTGTGCCTCTAATATAATTATAACTGATGTGTTGTTTTGTCTGCAACATTTCTAGACACTGAGTCAATTATTGGAATTAGCATTTGTTAATAACAGTTATAAACCTCTCGTATGCAGAATCAGGACAGAATAGATGACTTCGAATTTTCAATTAATAGTAAATCTGACATCTCCCATGCGATTGCTACAAATTTCATATCATTAAGCGTGGTTACGGGAGATACCGAATTCACATAAATGAGTAGTTAATTCATGATTGTTACTGATTCCATTAATGCAGTAAATTGCTCAGCTTTGCGTCATTCACGAGATATTCTGTGATTTGGTCAGAACGCGAGAATTACGTCGGTGCGCCTGGGAACTCACTAGAGGAGTAGCCACCGGAATCGACAAACGCGAAGGGAGGGATTCTAACAAGCGATGCCACAGAAACACCGCCTGCTCAGTTCGAATCTTTCTTGGGAGAAGTTGCTTTCAAGGTGCATTTATGATTATTTGTGTTTGTGAGGCAATTGTGTACAAATTGTGACGTCTTGCTGCATGATCCGTATTTGGCTATTCGGGCTACTATTTTTTCATGCTTTTTCATTTGTATCTGTCTTGATAGATTTTGTTTTCTGACCCATCCAGTTCATGCATAGACTTTTCATTTTCCCCTTCGCTGGAATTCTTTGCCAAGCTTTCAGTAATCCTAGATACTTTTTTAGGTGATAATACCGTAACTGCTGCTTTCCACGTTTCCTATATTTTTCCTTTTTACCTCCCGATGCATTACTATTGTTTTTACAACTAATTATTGCAGATAGGTGCGATTGTTTCGTAGTCGTAAATATATCTTTGCAATTGCGCATATTCTTTGCTTGAAGTAGTTTCTTGTAAAAACTAGTTCCATATGTGGTGTGGATTTCTACGAAAGATTTAAACCAAAAATTCTGCAGTAATACTTCAGTGTTTGTTTGCAATATTAAGCATACTAGTAAAATGATAGTGCGCGCTTTAACTTTTCAAAATCTGCAAGCAATTGTTTTTGTAAACACTCCTCTTATCTAACTCACCTTAAGAGACTCTAACTCAGCATCCAGATTCTTCCCCACTTTTCATCACAGCTGTATCAGTGTCGCTCACTAGCCTCCTATTCGTATTTCGTGGCTACAACAGCCTTTCAAACAGCGTTGCGTCGTTCTTTGGTTCTTGAACGATTCCTTCTCCAGCACTCCTACTGGAGCGTTTTCCTCCTAGAGGCCATACATCTCCACAGCGCTCTCTGCCTTATCTCACGCACAGAGACGTGCTTCTTTACCTCCAAAATCCATTTGTAGCGGTGACTCTTCCCTCGAATTCTTCCAATCCTCTCGATGTTTTTCTCTCCGTCCCCATAATTCAGCTGGGGAGATATTTTTGCCCGTGACCCGTTTTTTTCGCAGCGACTCTCCCGCCTTTTTTCCCTCTCTCGCCCTGCGTTGGTCATAAATCTTTCTTCCGATATATTACCTTCTTCTCTCCAATTCGGTGCCATTATTGTTCGAATTTGTGCGTATTTTTGCGAGAATGTATTACGAAATGGAATTAAACGATTTTAGTTTGCAGAAAATCTTTCTGCCAAATATTTAAAACTTTCTATAGTTTTAGTAACTATTTCTTGTATACGGTACAAACTCCGTCTATTTGCAAAACCAAAATTGTAAAATATACTTCTGTGAAAGTTTCGTTGAAGATCTTGTATGATGAGTCAGGCATTATGTTTGTGCAGTTGTTTGGAGAAAATTTGTTTGTTGTTTAAAGGGAATTATTTTCTTTCTGAAAATTTTCAATTGCCTTACTTATTCATCTACCAAATTACACGCCGCTCAAACTACCAAATTGTCCCGCTAGATATTCCAATAGCTCAAAGGTCTTCGAGTTGAAGGTTCAGATTGGCCGGTTTTTAATTTTTTGTTGATTACAGACACGTCTTATCCAAAAAATCTATTTTGACAGTTTTTTTAATCTAATTTGTTTTTTAAATTGTAATAAGAGAAAACAGGTATATCTTGTATATACAGTATATCTTGCTCCAGTAGCTCGAATTTTACTATCCAACGTTGGGATGTAGGAAAGTATATTGTAAATGAGAGGTATAATACATTGAACATAAAATTTCAAGAAATTGGTACGGCAGAGACGTAAGTACTTGTAGAAAGAGAGAATAAGAAATTAATTGTATAAACATAGAAAAATTGGAAGAAGAAAAAAAACACAAAAACAGAGAAGACGCTGAATTAGAAACCAAATTTAAGGCTTGAAGAAGAACCGAAATCCGAATATTGTTTATTTGAGAAGCCAACGGAGGCAGAACCCCATCTAAATACGAAATATCGAAGATCTTTCCCCCATCTAAATGCGAACTATCAACATTCGCGCCATAGAGATTCCGCTGTGTTTATACGACGTTGAACCCATTAGCGTCGCTCAGCTGCGGCTCAAACGCGCGTCCTTCCGACTGCGGAGCCCGGTGGCAGCAGGGCGTCGGCGGGGCGGCGTCGAGATAATCGAGAAGACGACTTCCACGTAGGCCGAAGGCGGAGGGCCCAGACTGTTGCGAAACTTGTTTAATTATCCTGCCCACGCGGAAGATTATAACGGCGCTGTGATGAACTCTTTAGTTGCCGCCGCCGCCGCCGCCCCGCGCTGCCGCCAGTTGCGTGCGCCGTATTTTCGTGTAATTAAATTTCTAACCGCCGGTGACGTTATCGCGACCTTACTGTGAACCCTCACATTTGGAAGCGGTGGCAACTGGCAGACGACCGGGTGGGTGGCGCGCAGCAGGGGCGTTTGTGAATAATCTGCTCTGGATGTCCAGTTTCTCGGAGGCGATACGCGCCAGAAATGTATTTACGAGTGAGGCAGAAAAAATATGGCGCGTTGCTGGAATCGGGAATCCGTTCATCAAGGGAGGCAGGTGATTTTGATGCCCCTCGGGAAGGATATACGAGTGAAAAACGCTGCGAATAAAATTACTCGAGTGTCGCACTAATTTCTTTCGTCGGCTGTGGTAGGTTCACTTGCAAATTGCGATTTTACGGAAAAGTTAACGTTAATTCAGATTTGAGTCTTGCGTTTCGATGCGTCAGTTTGATTTTTAATGTTGAATATAGTAAAAAGAGGTTCCAGGGTTCTTTTAGTAATTCGAAATCACTGGACATTATCGCGGTTGATCAGAATGTTGATGTGGAGCTGAAATATGTGATAAAATATCCCTATTGCCAAGAAGAATATTATAGTTATACTTATAATGTTGTGTCGTTAATCATTTGTTTCTTTCCTTTCTCCACTTATTTTTGGTATAACTTAGTTGTACCGATATTTCTGCGGGATGTTTTATTTCTATTAGGATACCCTTCGTTTCGCATCAATTCATTCTAAATTATATGTTTTGTGGTGCTTAACTGCATCTTAATGTCATGTAAGAATAGATTTTTCGTAAACTATTTTATATTTTGTTACAAAAATAGATTATTGGCATCCTTTGTGAGCGTTGTTGTTGTACTCGATCTTTCTCGTTTATTAAAGCACCGTTCGTCGCCTCCATTGTCCGTTGTCTTGATCACAGTATTTTCATGACCCCAGTGCGAATTGCTCTGTTTGTACCCCATTGTTGGAGCTCCAAAAATGGCCGCTCCGCCGACTGCTCCCTCGGCATGTCCTCCGCGCCAATTACAGCGCAAATAGCCGTGACCGTTCTTGCAATTAAGGCTCGCCCCCACTTTCCCTTCCTCGCTTCGAAATAATTGGAGTAATCTTGCATGACTTTCATCGTAGAAAATGAAATTTGAATTCACTTTTAAAAAACGAACGAGAGAGCATCCCCCGAGAATGTTTACAAGGTCTGGGCGTTGGACATGTTTTTCAGAAGCGAGAGATTAAATTCGCTCTTAAATGAAGTGAAAATTTATGTCGGGAGGTCGCACAAAATGTGTATATGCCGATCGTTCTGATGGAAATTAAAAATTACCGAGTATGTTCAGACAGGTAACATTGAAAAAATTGTATGAAACAATTCCAGAAGTATTCACAACGACAGGGATCTCACATTACGCAGTAATTACTAGGTCATACGAAGTTGCAGTGTGTTATGTTCTGGCAATGGCAATTTATCATATTTTGTTGGAACCTGTGCATGAGTCTCGTGAATAACAAATCATTTCTCTGACAGGAAAGAAATAATTTAATTTTATGACATATATTTTGTAAATGAGATTAAGCTTGTATGAACTTTTAAATTTAAATTAAATTTTAAAGTATTTTGTAGATGTATAAAAGTGGAGATTGTTAGAACAATCTTAGCCGTTCATGTCGTAGCGCTATTTCTCTTCTTGTTACTGAGACCCAATCACATTTTCTTCCGTCTGCCTTCGAACTATTGCGCATGCAATGAATCAAGGAGTCTCAAGACCTAGAATGAAATATCTAAGATCCTTGTACTATTTTGCCTGTAAACAGAAAGAGAGGTCTGGACGTATTGCTGTTTGCTATCGCAAAGTGCGCCCCGATTACCAGGGATAATTGCATAGTAACGATGAACATAATACATGATTTGTCGCGAGTACGGAATTGCACCCAGAAGCTGGCTTACCATGTTGATTGCGAGTAGCTGCAGCGAAGTGTTACTAATACGAAATTGTGTGCGTGTTCAGGCGCCGGATTATCCCCGTTTCCACGTCATGTCGGGAAGTAATTCGGAACACCAGATCGATCGTTACGAAGGCAACGATGTGCCCGCCCGTAACTCACGATTACCTGAGGTTAACGAGCTCTTCTTGATGCCTAGTTCTGCCTAGTTTACGATTCCTGTGTGCTCTAGGGCTGTTCTACGACGTCGTTTCTATTCCCGGACTTTATTGGTGTTTACGTTGCGAAGTGGCCCACGAAATTAATGATCCGGAAGGGTTACACTGAGGAAGAATATGGAGCGGAATAATGAAACACACTGGGCAAATGTTACGAATTTCAGAACATGTAAAGATTGCTTCGAATTCCTTCCATTATCGGCGATCCCTAAACACACGATATGATACTGGTAACGTAGGACTGCGTGAGACACTTTACTTAGGTGAAGCACTCTGTTGTGGCCATAAAATATCAACGAAACTAAGTAAAATCAATACGAGGTTAGGTTGTTAGAGAATAAATTGCTCGTAAACTGGGAGCAATGTTTACATCTCTCTTGGGATGTATTCGCTATAACTGAAGAAATTTTGACTGTTCCAATAGTTTACATTCCAAATGAACTTGGATTTCCTTAACAGAAGTCTTCAAAAAATGAAAACTGCTATCTTCCCCTGCGTTTGACGCAGGAGTGTTTTTAGTCAATAAGCGTTTTTTTAATATTGTCTATTATGTCTCCCTTCGAATCACCTTGTGCAAACAACTCCAGGTGTGAAGGATTTAGTTAAACGTTGGGTGATTTGTAGCTAAAGCAAAGAACAAGAAAGCTATTTGAAAAAATAATGCTATGTGAATAAGAAAGCTATTATAAGAAAACGAAGGCTACACACTTTTGTCATTGTGTGAAAGAGGCAATGTCAATTGCAAGAACAGCGATCTATGTTCTTCAGTATTATTTCTATTCTATATTATTTACAGCTGGTAGAAGAGGTAGGAGAGCGCAAGACTACGTTGAATACTATTGATATTACATATTTACAATAATACTTATACTTTATTTACTATTAAAGTCTGGTCTTCTCAAGTATTATACCCTAAATACGTAACTACAATTTAGTTTAAAGTATTTATATATTTTCTAGAAATTTATAATTATACATTTTTATTTATAGATTTTTCACAGTTCCGTAGAAATAAAATAATATCTATAGAAGCTTGCAATTTTAGCGGAGACATTTTCGAAGTTAAACTGCGTGCTCTTCAACATTCTTTTCTAAATCTCCATACTTCTCCCATTCTCTCTGTCTTCTACCCTCCTTACCCTTACCTTTTTTACTTTCCAATCGCAGTCACCTTCCCGCCACGCTCCCCATCACATTCCCCATTACTCGCTACGCTCCCCCGCGTCGCGGCCATTCACGCCCCCGCTGCGCAGCCCGTACGCTCCCCGTCACGCTCCGTACCCCACCCTCTGCTTTACACCCTGCGTCTAGCCATGTACTCTTTCTCTGTCTTTTCTCTGCCCTCCACGCACTTTACGTCGCTGCGCTCACACGTCATGCTCCCTACGTGCACTCGGAGCGACGTGGTGTGGGAGATTGCGTATTACCTCCCTCGTATCCCACCCACCCCACAGCCTCCTCCTCCTCCCATGAGCGTCACTTGCACAGTGCTTCATATTTTATGTCGTGGTTAACAACTTTTTATTTCGTTCCGCTGCTAGCGGCTTCACACACAGTGACTCGGGGCTCGAGCCGTCGTCGGTGCGTCCACGACGGGCAGGAAAAAACCCGCGAGCACACTCTGCCCGCCCTCCCCCACTCCCACCCTCCCGTCCGGCCCCGCCTCTCCTTTCCCGCCAGGTCCTGCTCCACCGCGCCGCGAGAAAAGTTATCAGCGCTTTCACGGGCTAGCCCTACCTGTGAGAGCAAGAACGGCTCTGACGTTTAACAATGACGAGGTAGCTTTTGCTTCTCTTTTTTTACCCGTTTCCTTTTTCTCTTGCGAGTTGGACGTTATAATTCCGCATTTCGCTGAGGCAGAGTGAAGTTTTTTGCGCGCTAAATTACTTCACGAAACATTGATCAATTTCTACAAGGTTTCATGCCTACTGAATTTTCTGTGAAGAATGCTTTTTTATTTTGTTCCTACCATATAAATGTGCGGGTTTTGGGAATTCTCTTAATTTATGTTCTGTTGTTTTTGTGCTGAAAAATCTTGTGACTCTGGATCAGGTCGTTTTTTTAAGGAAGCGTTCTGATTTGAGTATTCTATGCCTTTACTTGGAATGCATCATTCAATTCAGAAGATTTCGTTAATTGGATGTAGATTAGTGTCAGTTTATTATGCTATTCCTTCTTAATGATTTATGAAAGGAAATAAAAAAATGTACCATTTTAATATAACGTCTAAATAAAGATTTGGCTACAAGTTTGATTGAAGTGGTAATAATTTACTCTCAAGAATAACACTACAGTGTAGGAAAATACCATCTACAAAATGTCAGTCGAATAAATCATTACGTTCGCCATTAAGTCATTAACATCTTCATGACTTACATCTTTTGCTCCGAGTCACTTGGGTGAATCCATCCAGACTCGGTCAAGTAAATTAATCCCTTAGTATCACTTGATAATAAATATAGATTTATTATTGTCAACAGAGGCGTCGAAAACTGTAATTTCACGAAATGTTTAAATGCAAAAATACGTTTTCCTAGTACACATACTCCTTTTCGTGTGACGCTGCAATGGCGGGTGGGGAGGGCCCTGTTGAGGACGGCGGCGGGTCGGAGGTCGGCGAGGACAGGCGCGCGGCGTGGCGACCCGCATCCTCGACCTCGATAGCGCGCGTCCTTTGTCCTCCCCGGCTCACAATGAGGCGTTTGATGGAATCTCAGCGCCCGGCGCCGCTCAGCGCGACGCCCCGCCTTACCCCGTCATCCATTCCCTCCCCTCCCCTTTTCGCCTCACAACGTTATACCTCACCCCGCCCTATCACTCTCTCCGCCGCTCCCACTCCATCCGCTTCCCCACTCTCTCCACACCTCCCCGCCTCTGCCCTCCGCAGCCTCGCTCCTCCCCGACCCCTTCTATAGAGAGCTGCTCGTCTTCCCGCGCTTACAAGAAAATACCGATCCCGCTTCTTTTCCTCGAAAAATTTCACTCGTGCGCCTCTTTCTGAGAGGGTTACAGAAAAGGGAGGGAGGCGGGTGGGGGAGCAGAGACCCTGCCGACGCTGCTGGGAAGAAAAATTAAAAGTGACGTTTATAGGTCGTGCCAGATTATGACGTGCAGTAAGGCCAAAAGGCGGCGGGACACGTCAGTTTGTGTGGTGGCGAAGAGGTCAGGAGGAGCGAAGACTTGTTGCGACAGTTCATGGAGGTTTATGTACGTATTTTAGTAATTTGACGGTTGGATTTATGTTTGAGAAACAATAGATCGTACATTATTACATACCGAATATGATAATTTAAAAACATCTTGAGTGTTAATATTTTTTTTATGAATTGCAAACTTGCTTATATGCTTAAAGAAGTTTTGTAGTTGCTTGAAATTATTGAACTAACATTCATATTCTTGGTTTTTACTGATACAGTTTTAGTTGGGATATGAAATAATTGTATTTGAGGATCAGTTTTGTCTTTTTCATACATGGTAGTCTTCATTTTAGGACATAAGATTTTAGGTAACTACTTAAATTTCAACCAACATTTTATTTGCTCGGATAAAACTTTGCATTGGGCTGCATTCGTATTCTAAAAATTCATGTGAATTATTTATATCATCTTTCTGCAGCATGTTTTTCGAATCGAGAAGAATATCTACTAGCAGGAAATCAAAATGATGAAATAATTTTTATCTACATTCTGCTTTCAGAATGGATTCATTTCCCGACTCATCTCCCACGGAAATGGCGTTAAATTTTCGATTATCTCTAATACCTTTTTGCAAGGGTGTAGGAAAGAGAAATGATTGAGGAAAAATGATGTTTCAGAATATCGTGTTTGTAATGTGAAGCAATACGTTGTGTAGAAGTTAGTGCGAAGAATGAGGTACTCAAATTGCAACTTACGATGCGCGATAAGAGTATGCATGATAAGTGTGCTGTCGAAATTGCACCTTGTTCGCCCACAGCTTCTCGGTCGGGTTCTGACTACAAAATTTTGTTTAGTAGTATAGCTTGAAGATTGAATGCAGTAAGCTGTTACTGGAATATTGGGTTATGTGTGATTCACGGTACATTTACGAGCTTCCATATAGTGCATAAACCCGAATATCAGATTTTGAGAAACGATTCGCCCATGTGACGAAATATATTCCAGTTTATGTATATATTTGCCATTTCTGTTTGAGTCAAAATGTATGCCATCATATTATGGAATTTTTTTCTATTATGGTGAATTACTAGGAAAGAGAAGAAGATAATACGTGATCGTGCCATTCTTCTTCCAGTGTTTCCCCGACAGGTTGCAATCCTTCTCAGTAACTCAATAACTACTAAGCCTGTACATGCTGTCTTTCAAATGCAAAGTTCGAAGTATGTTAAGGACAATTCATGTCCCACGGACTGCGCGCGATATATCTTCTCTTTGTCCTATACCCACCTCTTACTTACACACCCTAACATTTACATGCACTCTACTACCAAACATGTCGGGAGACCAGAGCTTGTCCTGGATGGGGAGGGGCTACGCTTGGGGGAGATATCTGGTTGGGGAGAAATATGCAGGCTGACGTGTGTTCCGCGCCGAATCTCGCCATCCAGTGACGAAGAACGCCGCCACCTCACATGATAAAAACATGCACTTCACTGACTATTGACCATAGCAGTTTAGACGCCAGGAAACACGGAATAATCGGTCAGGAAGTGTTGGCGGGAGAGCGCGTCTCGGTGAGATGCAAAGCAGCGGTCCTTCAATTCGGAGATGCACGCTTGCCCACTGAGTGCGTCTTCCTCCGCCTCGAACAGCGGAAGTTTGATGAATGCAGCGTTAGCTACGCTGATAAACACGAGCTTTTGCTGCCGTACTGCTGTCGCTGCAGCGCTGCACAGTGGCCAATTCCGTGGAACCATCTGGGGTAATGTTGGCTTCCATAGTCTAAAATATATCCACATTATAGTGGAGAAAAAAATTATTTAAGCTATCCTTTCCTCTTTAAGCAGCTTCCTCTTTGTGGCAGTTACTGCATATTCTCTTCCAAATACGCAAACTTGAATGTTGGAATCAGCTGGTTTCCTGCGATCTAGTAAAGAGAATTGTACATCAGTGCAAACATGTAGTAATATTAATTTCACCCAAAACTTGTGTATTTTAGAAACGAATTGCTTATACATATAGCTTCCAATTTTTTCACGACGAATGCATAATCTTATGAAATTATTAGAATAGAAATTTGAATGCTCACAAGACATAATTTTTGTTATGTCTTGGTACGATATGGTATAGAATGCAAGACAAACCTTTATATTGCACAATAGCAATTGGAAATTCACTCTTTAATTCAGGCTTGTCTAGTACCGCCTAATTTATTAGATATCTGAAGTGATCACATAATTAAGCCTCATACAAAATAAGATTCTAAAATACATGAACACGTAATGCGTGAAAATTCACAAGTTTCTTCTTACTCCATCGACCGTTTGGTGTAAACAGTAGAATGTGAATGACGAACAGTACAGGCACCTGGCTAGCTCTCGTGCCACTTATCAGTTGATGCGCATTATATATCCATAGGTGTGCGCAGCCTAAAAGAAGAGAGGGGGGGCAATCACATTACTGAAGCCATCTGGGTCCCCTTTTACATTAGTCGCTTTCATTTATATGTGACACATTTTGTAGAAAATAAATAAACCATACTTTTAGGAGGATGGAATTATAAGTGTAATGAAAACTTTGGAAATATAATTGATTTTACGTTGAATCATTTGTAAGTTGCCAGACGGTTCGGAGAGTTTCTTTCCCAAATTCCAGTATCAATTCTCCCAGAGTATCAGCTTACGAAAGAGCAAAATCTGAATTGATCATATTTATGGAAATAAAATGTTTTATCACAGAGAGGTACGAGGCCCCTTTCGAAAATTTCAGCGTGCCCACGGCCCCTCTGTCCCACCTCGTGCGCTTGGCTATGATTATTTCGCGTGCGCGGCCTCGCAAATGAACCACTGTATGCTGCGTGGCGCGAGCCGCGGCGCCTCGGGACGGTCGGGTTGGGGAGTGTGGGGGGTGGGGGCGTTCGGCCGCTTGCTCTCAGTCGGCGGCTTTGCGGCGCCGCCTTGCAAATCCGGCGGGAAGAGCCCGGTTTCGCCGTGAATAGCCGAATTGATACGCCCCGAAATAACTCAGGCTCAGCCGGAAGCGCGAGCCCGAGCGCCTGCAGCGGCGGCCACTCCTTCGCGCGCGAAGAGCCATCCCGGCGGCCGCCGCCGCCGCCGCCGCCGCCGCCGCCGCCGCCGCTTGGCTGCTGCTATGGTTTTTCATCCCGGGCTTTTCCTTTGGGAAGGGTGTGGCCTTAGAGGAAGGATTGGAAACGCAGAGGGACTAACGTGAAGATCTAGGCTCCTAGGCAATAAAAAAATGGGGCCCCTGCTTTTTAATAATTGAACAAATATCAGAAAAAAAGACACATGGTATTTGCACGTCTCGGAAGAGAGCCGCAATACTGGAACTCGAATTTGGTTTTCGTGCTTCAACACCATTAAAGGCTATAAATAAACAGGATGTATAAACTTATAAAATTGTATTCCTTAGAAAATATGACATTTTTGATCCTACTGTAACGTTTGATATTTTTGATTGATGTTTCCGGGCGCGCCAACTGCTAAGATCATAGTCCCGTAAGTGTAGTAGACAATGTTATCATGGGAGATGGTTGTGATCTTCCCCGCTTGATGGCGAGATCTAGCGCCATGGTATTTTTGACTTACGTAGTTTTCTCATTTAACATGTTTTCAATTATATCCTTTTAGTATTTACTTACAAATTTCCTCTCACCATACTGATAAATAATTTTTACCTTGCTACTGTTTAATGCTTTTGTAATTTCTTCCAGTTGGAAGATACATTAAATTATCATTTTTGTAGCCATATAAATACTTCACACCCCCGTTATAGAAATGCCTATTACATATTAATGAGGAAATGTGATTATTCGGCATGACGGTGCGTATTTCGACTACTTCTGCATTATCAATAACTAGCTGAACTACTAATGAAATTTTAATACACATATCATTAAAATGAGAAATAGAAAAAATGGGAATTATTTTTAATAATGTATTTTTTGCCTTATTTTGCGGGAGAATAATGCATTTGTTTCCAAATTCGCAAGCAAAATTCGGGCACGCTCTGGTTACGTCCTAAACATCAAAAAGTACGCCAGACATAATTTCGTGCAAGGAGAAAAAAACAAGTTTATGGATAGAAAAAAAGTATGAAATATTGCGAACATTCTGTAATATGAGTATTTTGTATTTTGTATTTGAAAGTTACTATGTTTATTTTAAAAAAATATATATTTTTTTAGTGCATGTTCTTGAAAAAGAAGGCAGGTTCATTGAGTTAAAATTCATATAATTGATGTAACGTATCGATAATAATGTACAAAACGGAAGGCTGAGAAGTTAAAAACTTTTCAATGAGAAAAGTTGATGGAAGAAGTTAATAGTATTTTCAAGTTCGGCGCTCACTCATGGTCTTCCGTTTTAGAAGAAAACTTTTTCCAACTTTTTTTAAGTTTTTAAATTTGTTGGTCCGTTTTCGCAGACCTGCACTATGAGTTGTTTCGGCGCCACCATTACCGAGTAATCTCCTTCACCCTAAACTAGTCAAACTACTGAGCCGCTGAGACTGCAGCTCATTCACGATCGATCCCGCGAGCTTTGGCGCGGCCTGTCGCCGAAGCCCCCGGCCACACTGCGTAATGCGCGAGCGCGAACTCTGACCCGCCGAAGTGACGGATATTGGACGCTCCTCGGCGTGACAGCTCCGCGCGCTCTCTTGACGTCAGCGGCCCGGACGGCGCGGCGGCAGAGATCTCGATGCGCGGAGGAACTAAGAGAGCCAGCCAAGCAAAGCGTATGTCTGTCTTCAACAGAATCTTTCGTTGACATTTTTGTTCAAACGAGATTAAATAAGTATTCTCAAATAATTTTTTATTCGTCTATATTTTTTTTTTTTTTTTCTTCTTCAGCTTTTTCCCTTTTAAGGGGTCGCTGTTTTTCTGGTTTTGGCGAAAGTTTTACGGCCGGATGCCCTTCCTGACGCCAACCCACGTGGGGATGTTTTATTCGTCTATATGTTGGCTTTCAATAGATTTGGAAACATGTCACTTTCTTTTCAATCCTTGGAATATTATCCTATGAAACAGATTCGTCTTTTTGTCGTACACTTTCTTTTCAGTTATGGTTTTCACTTCTGATTTTATTGGTCATGTTAGGTTCAGTATTAGCTAAAGGGCGAATTAGCCATGATTCTCTTATAGTGAAAATTCAGTGCAGTTACGAGTCGAAGGCAATACGACTAGATGTATTTTGAATATTACAACCGCCTAATGAAAGGAGGATATCTTATTTGTGAGGTAAAGGTGTTGCAGGCTTTTCTATATAAGTTTAGTCTGAGGTTGTGGGGAAATATTTTCCTCAGTTTATTGTTGCAGAATGCTTTCACGTTCGCAACTATTCCGTAATCTTCATCTGCCCAGAACGCTCTGCCATCAATCCAGAACATAATTCTCTCTGTTGCTGTCAGTGGTATACATCGCATTCGCCTGCCGTCTCAGTGTTCACTTAATCACTCACATTCCCAGCTTGCGGTTCTCGAGGCTTTTACTACCCTCATCGACCTAAGGCACTAGCACTGGCCGGTGGCACTTGCGCCGCCACCGCACACCTGAATAGGCGGTCCTCTGGCGAGGACTTCAGGTCACCCTTCACCAAGAGGCCGCATTCTGCCCAAGGCGCGCCACTGCCCAAGGCGTGGTCGAGGATCGCCCCAGCCGCCTCGCCTTCCTTGTCTCCCCTTGAGCGCCCTCGCCGCCCTCGCCGCCCTCGCCGCCCTCGCCGCCCTCGCCGCCCTCGCCGCCCTCGCCGCCCTCGCCGCCCTCGCCGCCCTCGCCGCCCTCGCCGCCCTCGCCGCCCTCGCCGCCCTCGCCGCCCTCGCCGCCCTCGCCGCCCTCGCCGCCCTCGCCGCCCTCGCCGCCCTCGCCGCCCTCGCCGCCATCGTCACCCTCGCTGTCTGCCATCTTCGCCTCCATCGACCCCGTTGCCGTCCCGGCCCTCAACCCTCACCGCCACAACCCGAGGCGTTTCCCTCGCCTTCGTTCTCGCTTCGCTTCTCGCCCGTCGAGAGCACCTGATTACCCGCCGCAGAGCTGCCATTACCTGCCGCCTCTCGGCCCCACCCGCGCGTCGCCATCGGCAATCACGGCTGATCGCGGCGTCGCCGCCCTCGTCGCTCGCGTCGCATCGCCTGCCTGTCTCCCGCGGCCCCGCCCACGAGATTGCTGCCGCCCGCCCACACGCCCCTGTCGCCCGGGGCGAGCCGTCGCCCCGCGCCCCCGCCAAGGCGCCGCTCCTCGCGACCTGCTCCGGCTGCTCCGGCCGCCCCGAGGCAGACGCGCGTTGTCGCCGCGTCGCCTCGCCCCGATGTTCCTGCGCTGCCTCCCCTTCGTGCGCCGACCTCGATCCAATCTCACTATCCGGTCTGCCCGTATCGATTCACTAACAAGTTCCTCTCTGGGTTAAAATTTCCCTTTTTGGTAAAAGTGCATTGATTTTCCATACTCATTGTACGCTGCAGGTAAAGTGTGATTCCAGTGCTGCTTAAGATTGCCTGGAATGGGTTATAGGCGTAATATATTCGTTCGTCATGTTTGAAAATGATGCTGTATGACATTGTATGTAGTAGTGTGTTCAGTTTTCGGATAAAGATTTTTCAACGGAGTTGTTATCATCACAGCAACACAGAAGGGAACAGCAAAATGCCTGGTGAATCATTATTTAAATTACGACATAGTATTATCAGACAACGCCTTTTCGATCTCTAAAGTGGTTGTAACTTAATATGGTTCGAAGTGCGGCTGTTCACTTAATTGGCTTGAAGTGAACCAGCTGACTGACTTAAATAGTGATGTATATCTCTTGAGAACTGCAAGACTATTAAATAGACACTAAATTTTAGAGTCACTCATCTCAAAAGTTTCCGAAAAACAAAAAAACAAAAACGTATGTTAACTTAAAATGTCCGGTTTTGTTTGTGATGTAGAATAACAACATGATAAACTTCAAATGTATAGTTGTAGTGCAATACATCTCTAATAAAATATTCATCTAAAATACATTTTATTTCAAACTAACATAGTGTGAAATAATCTGAAAGGAGAGTAGTCATAAGTAATTCATGCTGCTTGTAAACCGTGATCGACAAACAGTAACTTTTTTCTTCAATCCTTTCTTTCTCGTAAGAAAGTTTTTGTAACTAATTTAATAATGTTTCTCTGATAACAATTTTCTAACAATGCCTTACTCTTACTTGGAGTAATTTGCATCTTAAGATGTTATTAATGATCGCACCAAACTTTCACAGCGCTATTTCGCGAAGTCTCTCATTGCATAAAGGATTTTGAGAAGACGTCGTAGAAACCCTCGACAAACTCCGTAATGATTCCGGAATAGTAGAAAATACCGAAATTATACTCTCCTTGCCGAGTGACAGAGGGGCGAAAGCAACTGCGCCAAATTTAAGCGCATTAAGGACAACGAAACTAGTTGTCTCGGCAGCACAATTACCTCGCGCGTCCAGAACGGAGGGAGGGAAGACGGTGGCTTGGGGTTGGGAGCGGGCGTGGAGGCGGCAGCGTGTGACGCTGGGGCGGTGGCCGTCGCGAATTTGCCGCTAACTCCACGGCCAACCAGCGCTAACAAGTTACGCCTGCTCCGGACTCGAAGTCCGCCCTCGCCTTGCCGCCGCCGCCGGCGGCGGCAGCCGAGCTGGTGGGGGAAGCGGACGCGATGGTGGTGGCGGCGCTGGCGGGGAATGAAGTGGCTGCAGCATTGGTGGTGGCAGTGGAAGAGTTGCCGATGGTAATGGAGCTGATGGTGCAGACAGCGGCAGCGGAACTGATCACGGAAGGTGGTCGACAACGGTGGCGGAGGCGGTGGGAGCGGCTGTCGAAAATTTGCCAGTAACGGGGGTGGCAGGACGAGTGCGGCGTCGGAGCTGGCGCGGGATGAGGCAGCAGCGGTATTGGTGGTGGCAGTGGAAGAGTTGGCAAGGGTGGTGGAGCTGGTGGAGTTGACGGAGGGAGAAGAACTGGCGGGCAATGAGGTGGTGGTGACATTGGTGATGGCGGTGGAAGAGTAGGCGAAGTGGGTGGAGTTGCTGGGGTCGGCGGCGGCAGCGGAGCTGTCGGGGAAGGTCGACGATGCTGACGGAGACGGTGAAGGAGTCGGCGAGGGCGGCATTTGTGGGGTTGGTGGAGCGGTGACGGCGGTGGAGATGGCGGAGGAAGGGGGGGGCGTCTGGACGCCCGCTGCGCTGTCCGCCTCGTCAGCTCCCTCCCCTCTTCCCTCCATCGCGCCCAACCGTGCCCCGGCGCGTCGCCCAACTCGGCCGCCTGTGACCGCCACGGTAATTCTCTTAACTCGCGGGAGGCAACGCGCTGCGGTGGTCGGCTCTCGCTCGCCCGCACGCCTGCCCGCCCGGCCGGACCAGCTCTCGCCAGGGTCGCTCCAGGGAATACAAGCGAAGTCTGGGGACACGACATCAACAAGTGATACATATGTGAATACTTCCCTTACTCTGGCGGGATGCATTTCTAAACATCCTTTTCTTTCCCATAGATTTCTTTCTCATTGCTATGGAGTCGAAATTTGATTAACAAACTAAGTTGGTGGCAAGTTGTCTGAGAGTGCTACTTCTTTCCTTGTCAAATATTTCGTCACTTCCTATTCTTTTGATATTTTTTTATTAAGCCATACTATCTTTGATCTTATGTATTCCCTGTAATTTTATTATTTAGAAGTTTTGCATAATTTATGGCAATATCCATCAATGAAAGACGAGGAAATGTTGAAATAATTAATTACATTGATCTATTAGTTTAGTTACACTAGCTATCCTTGCATTCTAACAGTTTAAAATCGAATTGATTTTTAATGTCAGAAATTAAACGTTTATAGATTAGTCGATGGCCACATAATTTTTGTATTGTATTTCCTTACTTCCGAAGATATTGTTCTGACTAGACAGCGCCTGCAACGAAACGGAAAGAAGCTGATTGTCATACGGAGAGGGTTCGGCTGACTAAGGCAAGGTGGTGCGTCCTTTTGATTATAATGAGATTTACTTCTCAGAATAATGACGAGTAACAACGGAATTGCTGCTGTTACTGAGTCTCCAACCGATAAAGTATAGTCTGTGGCGTTTAACTGCTCTAGGGCAAAGTACCGCAGCGATCTAGTTGAGATAGGAGAAGGGTGAGATGGTGGGGGAGCCTGACGGCGAGACGCACTGTGGGAAGGGGCGTGGTGAGGTGGAGTTACACGGAAGAGCGTGGCTGTGCCGTGGAAGGTGAGATGGCCGGTGAGTCCAACGGCGAGATGCATTTCGGGGACGCGTGTGGTGAGATGGAGCTACACGGGAGAGCGTGGCTGTGCCCTGAAGGGCGAGATGACACGGGAGCCTCACGGCCAGATATACACTGGGGTGGGGTGTTGTGATGTGGAGTTACAAAGGAGAGCGTAGCTGTGCCATAGGTAGTGAGATAGCGGGAGACCCTGGCGGCGAGAGCCCACGCCTGGGAGGGACGTGGTGAGGTGGAGCTACACGGGAGAGCGAGGCTGTGCGAGCCGGAGCAGGAGGGCGTGGCCCCGGCGAAACGCAGGGCCTCGGGGGCGGGGCGGGACGGTGGCCTGTCGTGGATTTGCGCGCGCGCGCCGCCACGGGGCATTGTCCTAATAAACCCACCCTAGGGTTTTCTTAATCGAATTTTAGATCGTGGTATGGGGACGAGGCGAGTTACCCTGGCTGCCTGCCTCAGCTCCCGGCCTTTGCCGCCGCACCGCCTCTCCTCCGACTAACTTTTTTTCTCCTCCCCATCCCGCTTCTCTCCTCCGGCCTGCTCTGCTGTGTTCTCCACGGACCCGCGCAGTCCCTCCCGCTGGGTTCATGCAAAGTTAACGAGATCGGGAGAGGCGGGCGCAGACAGGGGGTGGGACGGAACGAAGAGGAGCTGACGACGAGCTGGGAGTGGATCGAGAGACTGCGGACACTGGATGAGGAGAGGGCGGGCGAGAGGAGAACGGAGGAGCGTTGGTGAAGAGGGAGGAAGGGGAAATAGAGGATTTGAGGTCAATGAGACGAAATAAATGGAAAGTCGTGGTTTACTACATTGGTCAGCAGATAAAAGCACAAGAAACTTGTGTGCCGGAAAAGATGAAATTAACTATCAGGAAAATTAAGTAATGATGATGAAGGAAATTAGATGGTAATATCGAGAGAATTATCACCAAAGTAATAAATCATTATTATTTGATCAAACGCAATTTCAAGTGATATAATATTTGAATAATCTTCATTGGAATACAAGCTTTGAAGTCGGTGCACATGTTGCACCTTGTAAATACGGTGATTAGCCGGTAATATTAGACTGATGATTTATATTCGTGTATTCCATCACAGTTCTCTGCATAACACAAATTTTGGGTCTAATTTAGTTATTTGTCAGATATTTATGATGAGTGACATTTGTTCATGTGCTCGTGTTTGGACCTTTAACATTAGGTGTGCATTTTAACTTCAATGTGACATATGAGTATAAATTCGGGACAGGAGTCTCTCACAAGTGAACTGATTTGCTATTGGCATCATTTCAGGTGATTCAAATTCATTATGCATGATGCAATTCTCTCTACTTCCGCTAAAATTGGCATTATTTATTCATAACCCATCTCGTCCTCTCGATTGTATATCGGTAATGGGTTTGCCATTGTTTGTATTGTGGAATGTGGTTGGTTACTTGCACACCAGAGGTCCAAGCCTTCAACGCACTGGGTTTTGTTGTACCCGACCTCTCTTCTGTTCAGTAGATCGTAATGCTCACGTTTGTTCCACATTGCTAGAATTGCATGTTTTCGTAAACCGCATACACATGTACTGTATTATGCGCGAATTTCCACACAACGTGCGGTTTTTTTTGTTACGGCGGGAATGCGAGTTGGACTAGTATGTAAGCCGCATATTGTTACTATTTTCATTTTTTTAAACAACTAATTTCCGCACAAAAGGCAAACTTCTATCGCCGACATTACACGCGTGATTAAAATTAGAAACTCTTTGGTGGATTACAGGACTTTGTGACTCAGACACCCATTCAGTCCCGTCGTTGCAGCCCGCGTTATTATCCATAGGTGCGGCTACACAGGTGCCAACACGTTCGCATATCCTTGCTGACCCGTTTTGTACTGCACGCGGGAAATCAATTTTCCAGTTTAGCCTTCGGGCAAATGAAAACTTCGTTACGTGCAACAACACAAAAATGATCACCTTTGTGGCCCCGAGTAATCATGGCGGAGACAATGCCGTGATTAATGTCGGGCTCTGCCGCAAGGGGCGCTGGTGTGGCGGGAGCGCGTTCCCGCACGTTGTCGTGGGAGATTAATCGCTCCCGCTGTCGTCCCGATGCTCCCGAGGCCGGGAGCTTTCGCGCCGCCATATTGCACCTCGCGCACCCATCTTAATATAATCCGCGCACGCTTCCTTGAGCTCTCATTTCCATAGACATGTAAGAAATGGAGATGTAATTTAAGTCGGCATTGCAATCAAATCTGTAGCCAGTTTGTCGATCCAAATATTTCTTTTAAATGAGTGCGAGTATATCTTGTTATGAAATATCAACATCACTATTTTTATGTATATTATTCATAGTTCAATTATTTTGGTAAAAAGATCTTCTAGGGATTAAGCACAATGTGCGCGTGTAAAACCTGTGAGGGCTCACTAGTGAACAGCGACTGATGATATTTGTGAGAGGGAGGGCCACAACCTTCCCAAAAGGAAAATTTGGTTAAAAGTATTATTGCAAACATAAACGCACTTCTTACAAGGAACATTAAGAGCATTTTATTGTCTAATATGTGCAGTGGTGGTGAGTGCATACGTAGTGAGATATGTTTCCTTTTGTGCTTAGTTTTGATGTTTCTCATTTTAGCTTTCATTTAAACCGTGATATGTAGTTTGGGGATCAATAATTGCAATTGTGCTATTCGTTTGTCCCGAATCTCGAGGTAGTAAGTCTGCTCAATCGTTCATGTTCTGTAATAGCTTTTGCACGGCCATAAGTCGTTCTGATTCTGTTGGATTATTTATTTTGAATGTAGAGTAGTCATTACATTGTAGAAAAAAATAGATTTTTGTCTTTTTGCCGACCAACTTTTGTATTTTAGATCCATCGCATTCGTTTTCGGGGATTCGGGCAGAAAACGCATGTTTCGACCTACTGGATATGCTGATAATTTCGCTTCTGATCCGTAAAGCCGCATGTCCTGGCGCATTAAAACGCATTTCTCCCGCGCAAATCCACCGCACCTGGGCGTTCCCTGGCGGGGACCCCACTGCGTCTGTTCCCGGGCGGGCAACGGCGAGGCCCGCGCTGGAGGGCGGAGCGGGCAGAGCGAGGCGGTGCCGAGCTGCGGGTGGATGGGGTGAGGTGCGATGAGGCGAGGTGGGGCTGAGTGGGGGGCCGTATGAAAGGGCAGTGACGGAGAGAGCGTGAGGAGTGGGGCGTGGAGGAGTGGACGAGGCGGGGACGGTGTGGGACAGACGGGCTGAGTGGGAAAGGGATGGAAATGGCGAGGGCCGCACCGGAGGGCGGAGTGGGAAAGCGAAGCAAGAACGAGTCAGGGTGGGGTGGGGTATTTGGCGGGGCGGCGCTGAGTGGGAAGGGATGGGATATGATGCAGGATGGAAGGGGATGTGGCGATGAGCGATAGGCGAGGCGGAATGGACGAGGCGAGGTCGGGCCAGGTGGGTGTGGAGCGAGAGAGGTCGCAACGGGGTAGGTACGAGCTGAGTGGCAAAGGGAAGGAAAGGGCGGGACGGGGTGCTTGGGGGTGAAATGGGATGGGGTGGGCGGGGGAGCAACGCCCGCTCAGAGAGGTAACGGCGGTGCACGGTCCGGACAGGAAAAACAAGCGCGCAGCGGGCCGCGTCCCGGGGGGCTAATGAAGCGGTGCTGCCTTGAGGGAGGCATCGGAAAGCGCTTAGCGGGCGGCCTGCGGAAGGGGCGGGGCGGGGCGGGGGATGGACGAGGATCGAACCCAAGGCGACTGCGCGGTCCCGCGGTGGTCGTCGCGCTTCGCCGGCGCCCATCCGTTACGCGAGGGTGGGGCGAAGAGGGGCGGGGCAGGGGAAGGGGGAGAGCCGAGTTCTTGAGGTGCGCGGAACACGTGTCGAGCGTCCTTGGGGAACTACGACCTCTGGATCGACCGTCTCGATGTTCGCTTCTGGATCGCATGTGGAGAAGAATTCCCGTGTCAGTTTTATTCAAAGATACTTTACTGCTATCAGAATTTACCTCGGGAATCATATCAGTCAGTACATTTATCGTAAATATGTTTATACCTAAAATTATATTGGGATTAGAAGTATTCAGTTACGATTTTTTGAAAGATTAATAATAAGTACGAGTTTATAAGTAGCGTGTGTGTTTTCGAAATAATATTCTCGTAAAATTGGAATAGAAGTTATGATGTGTTAAGTTCACATTCTTTATACAATATTTGATTTTGTTTCCCAAATATGACGATGGATTGCACTTTATTTCATAGGTCTCTCTCACCTTCTGTTTTCAGTAATCCTTTATCTGCTTTCAAATTTAAAAAAAAACTTCTCTGAGTGCTGTATACATGGTTTAGGAATTTTTCTCCATTCTCAGTAGTTATCAGCAACAAATTGTGCAAACACATACAAAATTTAAAAATTAACTATTGATTAATAAACTTACGTACATTGATTAATATAGATACAACTTCTTGTTAAGAACTCATCTTAGACAAGGTGATTAAAACATGACGGGTCAGTAAATCGTAGAAAGAAGAAAGTAGGCATCATGTCAGCAGGTGAATGTGGGAAAATGTAAATGAAGTTAATAATACACGATGTTATTTATTTCCATAAACACATATCAACAAAAATAAACAAATAAATACTATTTAAAAGAAATGCTCTCATTCCGTCCCTCCCTCTACACATCCCTCTCTATTCTGTTCCTCTTCTGTGCGCTTATCTCGCCCCAGCCTGCGCGGCTCTGCCTCGCGCAGCCCCGCGCGTCCCTGCCGCTCTCCGGCCACCTCCGCCGCTAGCAGTCGGGGCGCCGTGACGCGCGGGCGTGACCGGGCGAGTCACGACGAGATCGTTTCTCTCGCGCTGCCCGCGTATCGGCGCCCCCTCGCGGCCCTGCTCTTCGCGTCTTCGTGTGCGGGACCGGCTCTCGTGGATCAGATTGATTATTTCATGTTCCCGAGCATGTCAACTGCTAGGGCTATCCCATAGGTATAGTGCATGTTTTATATCCTGGAAGATGGAGTAGTTCTTTTCCCGCTGGATGGTGAAAGCCGGCGCTGACCTAAACGTTGGAGTGTGTGAATTTAAGCGTACAAGTACAATACAGTATCTCCCCCAAAAGGTGCCATCCCAGCCGAGACAAACTCTACGCTCGCAACTGGTCTCCTAACATGTGTGGTATTGTAGTGGATGTAAGTGTAATGTGTGAATGTAATGTGTGTAGGGGGGAGAATAGGACAAAGAAGAGGAAGGAAGAATAGCACGTGGTCCTTGGCTCATTTGTTAAGGTACTGCTCCGGTATTCACCCGGTATTGATCGTAGAAAGTACGCAAAACTACCGATTAGAGCAGCCCACCGCTAGAATTCTCCTCCTGGCAGCGTCGGGATCAGTTGATGTCCTGAGCCACCTCAGTCTCGTGGATCTGCGGTGGCGGGGCCTGTGCTGTTTCTTGCGCGGTGACAGGCCTCTACTCTCGGTCTGCGCTGCGGCGCTCCGTACAGTGGTTGACTAGGTCGGGAACGATCTGCTGGCGAAGGCTGTCTTGCTTCATTTGACATTCAGATATAGGGACGGTGTACTAGCATTTTGGGTGGATGGCGTATTGCGATTTCTGTTTGTCTGAATTTGCGACTGGATTTTACTTATATAGATTCGTTATATCATTTTATTTTATGCTTATCTTGTGTGTTGTCTCCTGAGAGTGTGAGTGAAACCTGGGAACAAGGGGCAATAAAGTACTGACTTCAAAGATTACCCGCGAATGTATGTTTGTAGCCAATTCATGAAACATTGCTGGGATTTAACGTGTGCATCTTAGAAACCTGATCGAATATTAAAAACTGTAATTGGTTTGTGAATCTTACATCGTTACGCTAATTAGCAAACCTCGTAACTCTATATACCCTCCTCTATTTTCTGTTTACTTCATGATAACATATAATTATGAAAGAAGAGTAATAAATAAAAGTAAACAACAAATGGAGTATCATAAATATTTGGGTTCCCCAGTATTTATAAGTTCAACAAGAAACGAAACAACAGTTCTTCTTGCCGGCTATGTTTATTCATTTCATTGCGAAACAGTACAATCTGGAGTTACGAGATATGCAATCGGAAGTTAATTAGTATGACGCTATTTAGAATTGTATACGTTTAGTAGTCAAGTAAATGAAATCAATGTTTAACGGCCTCTAAATTTTGAGAGTAAAATGTACGTATTTCGTAAGAGTGCACTATTTCTTGAATGCTCACTTTGCGCAGAGAAAAGTCAAATAATAAGTCAAATAAAATTCAAAAGTCCCGTTATATCTGTCCATTTAAATTTCATTTTTCAATTTCAATTTAAAATGATCTATTCCCATGTTCTACAATACCTCTTTGTAATTGTTTTAAAGGACAATTGTAGTTACATTCCTCTACGATACGTACTACATTGTTTACACTATCAATTTCTGAGACTGTTACGAACATCAGATTTTCAGTGTTCTGTTACTTCGATCCCAGTCGCCAACACACCCAGCGTTTCTGTGCCACCCCACTGCGCCAGATGGATAAGGCGGCACTTGTACCCCGACGTGACCTGAATTATTAAACAGGCTCGTCAAGCGATTTGTCGCCGCTGAGAGCGAGTGAAACACTGCTCACCCTCCAGTGCACTCCGTGCGCGCACTGTCAGAAATTAATGCGCTGATGGCTGCGTTCCGGTGTTAATTTCTGGGGAAGGACTCGCTGATTTGTCATTGTCCTTGTTCCGAAAAAAATGACGCAATCTACGTTAATCGTCCAATGAATCGTGAACTTGCCTCTAGGTACTATTCTTCTTCTCTCTCTTCTGAGATTATGGTTAGATCGCAACCGGATACGGGTCACGACGATTTGGAACAGAACTGTCAGTTGGTGCCTTCATTTTTCACGTTTTCCTTCTAATCTACACCCACTTTGCCGCCTTGTGTTCTTTCGACCGTGCTGATCCCTCTAGTCTCGTTTGAAAATTAATGGTCTGCAACAGTTTTATTTCCAGTGACCTCGGTAGCAAGAAAACAAAATGTAAAACTTTTGAATTGGAACAACAACACCAATTTGTAAATTTGACTTTATATCTTTATCATCTAACTATGAAATATGACTCGATTCGCGATTTTATTTCATCATTTATAATAGTTTAAAACTCGTTTTGCAAACACTTTATTTTATAATAATCATGACACATTTTTAAAATCAGTATTATCAAGTTAAAAAGAGTCCATAGCTATACCTGCGTTTTTCCCTTTATTTTCTGAAATAGTGAATAATATATCTCCTGTCCCTTACTAGTTCATAAATAATACATACAAATTTATAATCTTCTAGTTTTCTGAAAATTTGTTTACAGGAATCTAATTTTACAGCTGTCTTTCCGTAACCTTTGTTTCATAATAGTCTCAAGTTTACAATCTTGCTTTGCGGTTCAGGTCTGATCGTAAATTATCGATAGATTCGTGGCTTGATGGTGAAACTGTGGTTTTTTCTGGAACCGCAATCAATGCTTACCTATTTGTGATGAACGAAACTTGGGATACACAATAAGATTACTCGTCGTTTTCTCGTTTCTTTTTGGTGCTCCTCTCCGATAGCATTCTCTTTCTCACACGTAACACTGCGCATATTATTTCTATAAAACAAACTAATGTAAGATGTGTAAAATCCACCTGGTTTCTGAGTGCAATTATTTTGTTATTTATGTGTTATTTCTGTTATTTGTGTGTTTAATTTTTTTATTAATGTGTGTTTAATCAGTTTAAATGTATCATAAATTAGGATGTTAACGGAAATGAAATTGCTCCTCCGTGTTTTCCTTTTAAGAAAGAAAGAGTAGTTGCCACTAGAGTTTTTGAACGAGGAGGACATTAAGGAGCTTGTTTCAATATTCGTGTTGATTGCTTTCAATTATCTGATCACATTACAACAGCTCATGATTAAGTAATGTATTAAAATAAATACTGAATTTGAACGAAGTGGTCAATCAAAAACGTGCGTTAGAGTATTATGTTTATTTTATTGAATTGTCTTGTCACATTACAAAAAACATAATTCTTTAACCTTTTAGGCGGATTTTTGTATCAAAAGGATATTTCGCGATAGAATCTAATATTGTATGTAAATTTTACTTATGACACTTTTAAAATTAATGCTTGAAAGATCCTTTTGGTAAATCATTTCATTTTTGTTTGTACCTTTCTCTTTTGTATTAAATTTTGTACATTGGATTCTATTTTTTTTCATATTAAGAAGATAAATAAAGAAACATGGTCCTTTGCCAGCCCAGCATAAAGTTCAAATACAAGCTGCTATTGTTTGATAAAATTCTTAAAGTTAAGTTAATTAAATATGTTCCACAGATTGAATTAATAATTATATAGTTGGTGGAAAAGATTTCTGAGAATAGCACCTTTCTCTGGCCGAAAAACAACAACAACAAAAAAATGTACATACTATTTGTCGTCCAATCGTGATCTTCTTCAGGTTCAATGCGGCATGCCCCTGCTTATGCGGCATGCTCCTCTTTTGGCCAGCTAAAGACTCCATTAATCCCGTCGCGAATGTCCGTTTTATTCCCTCTATTCTTTTCTGAACTTCGAGTTGATATTTTTACTGCAGTACTGTTAAGTTGGTCTGTTACTTTTCCCAAGGTATGCGTGTCCGTACTTCTCGTTCTGTTAATCCTCGCGGCGAAAACTTGGTTGCCGCGGGCAGGTGTGTGGTTCCCCCGCGGAGGCCGGCGCGTGCGCCACGGGGCTCCGAGCGGTCATCCGCCGAGCTCATTGCGAAATCCTAAAAGGCCACCTCCGCGTCGCGGGAACTCATAAACAACAAACAACAAAGTCTTCAAATGTTTAATCTGTATGCATGAAACTGTTTCGTGCATAAAAAACTTTTTTACTACGCCGGGGACATCTGACGGCGGCGGAGCCGCTTAATATTAAAGCCGTCTCTTGACGGGATTTCGTAACTATTTTAATGAACTACTATAAAGAATTACAACGCACATACCGACGCGGCGTAATGTGAAACATTTCATCGTTTACGCGTACACAAAAGAGAAGTAGTGGCGAAATGCGTGTTGGCTGGAAGCAAGCGCTGGTCTCCGGCGGTGAGGCGAATAACGATTCTCCTTGTGCCCTTCCACTTCTTACCTTTGATTACCAGGTAGTTAGAGCGACATACATCTGGGTTATAAAGGTTACCGGCACTGTTTAGTGTCAACACGGCGCGGGTGCTGTTAAAGAACTAATGAGAAGGGGCGCAGGCAATTTGGAGGCGGGCTCGGGGCCGCGAGTCCATAAATTGCTGGGAATTAGCACGCGGTTTATCGCCCTCGAAAGTCATTGCGAGTTAGACCCCTTAATACGGCCGACCGACTTCGCAAACAGTGCGTCGCTTGAAGGCGCGTATATACGACGAACGGAGGGGCAGTTCAGGTGAGAATGAGGATTCTTGCTTGTCGGACCACTATCATCCGCCCTTGTCGTTGTACGTTAGTGATGTCGCCCAGACCTGTCGTCTGACGTGGTCACAAGTTGATCGTAACTGATATCGTCAGAAGAGTAAACGCTTGGAGATCTCGTTGTTCTCTAGATTGTTTCTAAGAAAATGTGGAATTGCTGCTCGGATGACGTTTAGAGTTAAGTAACGATCTTGATCATGAAATATATCCTCGATTATTTTTACTGATTGTATTTTTTTGATTATTTTTCATGTATTGTTTCATTACCTATTGTAACTCTTCCATTTTCTGACTACCGTTTACCAAAAATTTAATCAATTTATATTCATCATTGTAATTCTCTCTTCGGCAATTTTTATGTTAAATATTTATTCAGGCAATTTTGTGTGTTATCTTGACGATAATCAGTTATACTTAAATTAATAGAAATCGATTTATAATGATTATTGTTATTCATTTTTTTGTTCTGTTTGACTCTTGTCCACCCGAAGTTCGAAACAAATCTCTAAGAAAAAAAAGGTATACTTCTAAATCCACAATCATGTTATTTTCCAGGATTTTTTTTCAAACTAAAAGGAAGCAGCGACCTAGGAGTTTAGAGCTGAATTGAAAACGTCCAAAAGCTGATATCAAAGGGGATCCATTTTTACTGCAACAAACGCCCCGATCTCTGCACCACTTCAATACAACATGGGCTCGTGATAAATCGCCAATACTACTCAGAGCCGACCGAGGGGCTCCGACGATCAGCGTCGACCTCGGGGGTTGAAAAAAAAGGAGTAATTAAAAATCATTTAGAGGGCGCTGCTTTCCGATCATTTTTTAAAAATTCCCCTCGAGCTGTGCGAGCACATTGTCAATTTTTTGTATAAAACGCGTTATCTGACACTCCGTAATGTGTACGTGTTTTATATTCGCTTTTACAATAAAGGGAAACCGTAATTAAGCGAGCTGCGCGGTCCGGGGGCGGCCAACATGGCGGCGGGTGCTTTGAAACGCGGTGGGTTAGGAGCGCCCTCCCCCCCTTGGGCCTCGCCCCCCTCCAAATTTTGTCATTTCAGCCCGTTTCGCTTCGTTATTCCCGGTACACGTGTGGGCGACCGCCGTCAGCTGTGTTTTCTGACACGTGGCCGAACAAAATCGGTTCCGATTTCCGTGCAGGAGGATCTGCTCTGCTGGAATGGTCTCTGCAGCTCGCAAATATTTGCTTTCAAAGTCTCGGAAATACTGCCACATTGTTCGCTCACACGTTTTAATGTTAACTGTTCCCTTTCCTTCTTGCAGTGTGGCGTCTCTTCATATAATGAAAACACTAGTACTGATAAAAATGTATTAAGGCCGCCATTCTTTTTTAGTAATTTGCTTTTAATCATAACATAAAAATATAAAGCTTATTTAGTATTCTAGGACGATAGAGCAGCGCTATTTACTTCAATTCGTAAACGAGGAAATATAAAATGTTGCGAATTATGTTCAATAGGAAGGATTAATATTACACTAATCAATTCATGATTTCATTTGTGAAAACAATGAACAGTTGTTATAGTAGGGTCGCAGGAAGAGTTCATATATCGTACAATTATCAAAATGGAATGATGTTCAAAAGCAAATGTCAATTCATTATCGGGTTACACGTATTATTCAGAATGCCGAGTTTAAGAGTAAGTGATGATTTATTTTATGAAATTAAAATAATGTGACATGTTAACGGATCATGTAATGAAATTGAACTACGTAAGTTCAGGCGCTCTATTCAATTTCGTATTTCCTGTTCATAAAATACTTTTTTTTTGGTTCTACCTCCGTTAGTTTCCACTACGCCAGTCAACAGCATTCCACCGTGTCTGCCATTTGCCAAAAGCGTCTGCAAAAAGGCGAACAGAGACGGGATCGGATAAAGCAGACGGCGCGGGCGTTTGGGCGGTGTTCGGCCCCCGTGAGAGCGCGGCGGAGGGCTGGGGCCGAACGCTGGCTTCGCGTGCTCTGGAACGTGTAGGCCGCGGCACCAAGGGCCGGCAGAGGGAGGCCGGTATTTCGGCGCCGTGTCGCAGTTAATTGATCAGTCCGCGCGGGGGAGGAGGAGGAGGCCAGCGTATTGGCGTTGGTGGGCTATCGAGGGGGTAGCGCGGAATGAGAGGAAAACGATGGTGGTTGCGTCTGCAAAGGCAGCTGCCGTGGCAAGGGCTGTGGTGGCATTAGAAAGGTCAGTGGTGGGGGCGGTGATGGCTAGCCGAGAGCGGAGTGTCGAGGGCAGAGCTGTGGCGAGTGTGGTGTACGAATACAGCGGTGACGGTGTTGGCAGAGGCGAGGGCGGCTGCGGTGATGGCGGCTGCGGTGATGGCGGCTGCGGTGATGGCGGCTGCGGTGAGGGCGGCGACGGTGAGGGCGGCGACGGTGAAGGCGGCGACGGTGAGGGCGGCGACGGTGAGGGCGGCGACGGTGAGGGCGGCGACGGTGAGGGCGGCGACGGTGAGGGCGGCGACGGTGAGGGCGGTGACGGTGACGGCGGCGACGGTGAGGGCGTCATCGGTGTGGGCGACGACGATTTGGGCGGTGTTAGGGCGCCGGCGGTTACGGTGTGGTCCGTGGCGGCAACGGTGAGGTCCGTGGCAGCGGGGGTGGCTTTGGCAAGGGCAGCGATTGCAGTAGAGCGACGGCAAGAGCGCTATTTTGTGGGCAGCGGCTGCAGCGTGGTACGGGAGGGAGATGTAAGGGTGAGTGAAGGGAAGGGGGAAGAGCCGGACGTTGGCCCCTCGCCAGTCTCACCTGTTCAGATCAGCTGCGCCTCCCGAATTTATCGCTACGCGCCGAATTGGCCAATAAAGTGCCGCCTCAGCCGCCGCTCGCCGCAACGCAACGCGGCCAATGCGGCGCTCGCTGGCCGCCGCCGCTGCCGCCCTTGGCACCCCCACACAAAGCGCTCGCTCGGCCTCATCCGCCTCCCCGTGCCTCCACTTAGCCCCACCTCGCTCAGTCCCCGTTGATCTCAACTGCCTTCGCTTAGCCTCACTAGCCCCAGCTACACTCACTCTTGCCAGCTCGATCATCCTCGCCTCATTCATTCTTGCTTCACTCACCCTACCTCATTCATCCTCTCTTGAACGTATTTGCCCTTGCTTAACGTCACTCATCTTCACCTCTCTCATCCTCGGTTAATCTCAACTGCCTTCGCTTGCCTTCACTAGCTCCAGCCACACTCACTCTTGTTTCTTTCATCCTCTCTTGAGCGCATTTGCCTCTGCTTAACTTCCCTCATCTTCACCTCGCTTATCTTCTGTTGACCGTAATTGCCTTCGCTTGGACTAACTTGTCTCTCCTCTGATTCACTCTCGTCTGATTCATCTTCATTGTCTGCATATGCCTTTGTTCAACTTTATCTTCGCCTAGATAAACCTCACCTCATTTACCCTTACTCCCATTTACCTACCCCTCCCTTTACCCTACCCCCATTCATCCTTACTTATCCTCAGTCAGTCATCCTCGTCTCATTCACCCCCACCTCATTCATATTTGTCTACTTTATTCTTGCCTCATCTTTGTATTTCTCATCATTGTATCACTAATATTCACGTATTCTCTCTTCACACATCACAAAAACTTAGCTATATTTAGTTCTTCAAATCTCACAAATGAACAAAAATTCACTTCCCTATTCTAAGTATGCAAAAAAAATTCAAGAACTTCTCCCATATGTATTTATATTAAAAATAATAAATTCTCGCTGCCGACTCTTATGACTTATCTTTCAAATATGCATTTGCAAAATTTCGTGCATATTTGTAAGTTTTTGATAAACACATTCCGTCAGTTGATTATTGATTGAGAAGAATTAGTCATCACTCTCCGAATAAATTCTGTCAATTCGAATTAAAATGTTTTTACGCGTTGTAGCACATTAATTAAAAACTTCGAAATATTTGGGAATGGACGTTAAAATACGTTTTGTTCAGTGCTGTACTTGGTCCTATTTTATGTTCAACTCTACCACGATTACTCTTTGTGTACACAGTGAGGAAAATATTTCGAAATGAAAGTGCTGCCTCTATATCGACAAAATAAATGAATATGACACGAAGTTCGCTCACATTTTGTAGCATCAAAATTAATGTCCGTGGAATGTGGAATTTTCGCTTAGGGCAGTTTTCCTGTGCATGTTATGGTAAACAGGGATCACCTCTGAAAGTTGGATATTTATGGCCTAAAATGGTCTAGATTTTTTGTTGTGTTATTTTCATCTTAGTTTTTGAGTGGCGTTTTGAATTATATTTTTTGACTAATTAATTTTTGTAGAAATACCGTAATCAAAAACATAAAATTAAAAATATGTGAATATTACATTGTGAGTAATGCACTTCACAATATCTCTTTACAATACTTTTCAATAATGAAGATAATTATCACATGACGTTTACTACAAATAAAAAAGTGTCTTATTTTTTAGAGAATTTAATAATTTATTAGTTTCTATGATAATGGACATAGGAATGACGATAGAGGTTACGAAGCAGTGACCATAATATGATAGTGATGGGGAGGGCGATGACAATGTGGGTGAAGGTTGAAGGAAGTGTTGGATAACTATCGGTTGCCATTTGAAACAGTGACATATGTAAATAACTTGAAATAAAATGTATATGTAAATGAATACGGCCGTGTTAATGGATACGAAATACAAAAGTTAATACAGGAGGGGGAGTAAACATGAAGAATAACCTAATATTTTATTCAGATCCGAAGAGGTTGACTAGAGCTAGCAAATAAAAGAAAAATGTAGCTTTCAAAATCCATCAGTACTCATCATGCAAAGAGATGATAGTATAACCCCACCCGCGACTTCATGCAGCGGAAAACGCACGAACGTTTTCGTAGACTTTTCGCAATCAATTATTTATCGCTTATTAGCTTCCATCGGCATGTTAATCAATTTAATGTCATAGTAAAGTACACGTTGAAGCGTTAGGGATCTGTTGTCGCAATTTCAAAAATGCACTCTCCCGCCTCAGGCAACATTAGTGTGAGCCTCCTGCAGTCTCGCGCAGTGCGGCAACAGCAGCAGGCGTCTGCCCCGCCCGTTTTCGGTCTGGCCCGGATTAAACTCGCGCAGCGCGCTTCCGAACGCAGACGGACGATGGTTGTACTAGTCCGGGACCGGTTTACACTGGAGCCCCGAAGACCGTCTCTCCTCCCCTCCCCCCTCCCCACCCCTCCCCTCCCCTTCCCCCGCGACGCTGGACGCCGCGACGCGACGCGACTCGACGCGCCGCGCCGCTCCGTCGTCGTGATGTCGGCGGAGGCATTCCCACCGCCCCGGACCTCGCCGGCCGCCGCCAGCACATTCCGAGCATTCACCGCACTTCTCGGGTTGCGGCCCGGATCCGCCGAGCCCCTCCTCCCTCTGCTCGCCCCGCTCTGCGCGCTGGAATTTTGCTGAACACGCGCGCGATCGCCTAGGACACGCGTGAGGAACGAGCAGTATCCGCTGCACGGGAGTTGCCCGGCGCGATGCGTGTTGCGGCGCTTGAATTCGTTTTGATTGATTGTTTTAGTGTTGCCGGGCACGTCAACTAACAGCGTTATTAGAGCCGTAAGTGTAGTGCATGTTTTTCCTCGGGAGGTGGCAGGGATCTTTCCCTCGCTGTGTGGCGAGGTCCTACAGTCGGCTAGCGGGGCTTTCCCCAACCTGGTTTCTCCCACCGGCGGGGCACCGCCCCAGCCGGGGCAAGCTCGAAGCTCCCGATCGGTCTCACGGCATGTGTGCTTGTGTGTGCGTGTTGGTGTAAGTGTGTGTGTGTAATAAAAGAGGATATGATAAGGAAGAGGTAGGAAAGATTGCGCGCGGTCCGTGGCCCGTTTGGTAGGGTACTGCTCCGGCATTCGCCTGGTGTTGATCGGAGAAACCACGGGAAACTACCGATCAGAGCAGCCGGCCGCTGGAATTCTCGTCCAGACAGCGACTGAATTGTTCCTAGCTGACAAGCTAGTGCCGAAAATCCTGCCTCCGACGGGACTCTAACCTAGGACTTCCCGGTCAGAGGAACTGCAGTGACATCAGTTCATGCCCTGAGCCATCTCTCCCGGTATTCGTGTGTGTGTGTGTGTGTGTGTGTGTGTGTGTGTGCATATGCACGTGCGTATTGTGTAAGGTGATCAGATTAATACTCGGGTATTGTTCTGCGACTAGTTAGGCGTCGTATGTTCGTGAGAATAAGCTGATCTCCTGTTAATAACAATGCATGTTATGTGTTGGTTACGTATGCACATACGCGTGTTGGAAGAGCGTAAATCAAATTATTACTGGTGGTAGGATGCAGGTGAGTCATATTACTAGTTAGGCACCTTTTGTTCGTCGGAATTAATTGTCAATAACTTATTAAGTGAAGGCGATAATCCCTCTCCCGTATGTGAATTGTCACCTTATATTCAAGAAATATTCACTGGTTCACATGCACTTCAGATTAATTTATCTTTTCCTAAAAATATGAATTATTTTATTGTGAAGTTGCCACGTTCTGGTCAGTTCACGAGTGATCAATATCTGCGCTCCTTCTATTAAATCTACTTTATTCTTTCCTCGCGTATAGGAGACGTAGGGATCTCGATTTTCTGTAAATAACTAATAATATTTATGCCGTCAGGACACATGACGTTTTCTTGATAGATTCAGGGATGTTATAGGCGCTGAAGTGACGTTTAGCCACGTTCAGCGGTAATTCAAGAGGCACAGGACTTCGTTATGTTTTACTGAGAAAAGTAGAAATAACATCTTACGGTTTTCTAGTTGTAAAATATTTGGCTTGTCATGTCTTCCTATTCGTGCTGAGAACGCCGCGGCTGCAGTACGCGAGTCATGTCTTGCCGGCAGTATGCGAGAGTCATGTCTTCAGCTAGGGAGTTTCATGAGGAATCTGGGAGTTGTCGGTATGAGTGGTCGTAAGCTGCGTGGTCGAAGTGGTCGAACGATGGCTCGTGGGTTAAAATTGTGATAAATTTAATGTACACTCAGTAGCTCCAAACAATGACTGGTTTGTTTTAAATGTACACCTCTGTACACTCATTTAGTAAATTTCATCTTTGTTTTAAATTCAACGAATTTGATTATGCTGCAAGATGCAGCCTTTAGAATTTGATATTTTATTTGCCCGTCATTATTTACTATAGTAAGTAACTGGACCATAAATTTCGTATAACTAATGATTGTTTTTCTTTAAGTTTGAAAGGTTACAGTAAACATTAATTTGTTTATATGACGTCTGCGTTTTGCACAGAGTTTGCGATTCATTCATGTTTATCTTTTCTCGGTTTCAATCCCCGTATTAGTCATTTTACTGAATTCAGATCGGGAGGTTAATTCCAGGCAATTGGAACTCTGAGCAATATTGTACTAACATATGTAGGCATACGTAATGTGAAGTGAAATCTCCGCTGTCAAAAATAAAATTTAAATCATTAAATTGTCTCTAACAGTTTGTCATTTTCTTTTTCAATAATCGCCGATTTAGTGCATTACTTACTATTAATTACTGTACACCATGTTTGATAATTATAAATTATTTCAGTTGCTCCAACATTAATATCAATTACATTAAATTTTCACACGTATGTACATATCGGCAAGTGTTTATGAAATAGGAACTTATTTGTCAAGTTGACAACTGTGACAAGGTAGTGAATAACAAATACTATTACTAATAGTATTAAAAACAAACTATATTATTATTATTATTATTATTATTATTATTATTGAAAGGCATTGAAGATGTGTTGCGCATGAATATAAAGGGTCCCTTGAGTAACGCTGTGTCTTCTCTCTGCTTGCAGGTGAGGGTCGTCGCCTGCCCGCGCGACGGGGCGCGTCAGGGCGCCCGCAGAGGCCGGGCGAGCTCTGGGCCGCGGCTGACGGCGACGAGCTGAGTCAGCGGACCTCGTTACGCAGGCCCCGTCCCGAGATCACCGCGCGCTCCTTTGCAATCATAAAGGCATTAGGCCTCGCCTCGCCTCGCCTCGTCCTCCCCGCCGCGCCGCGCCGCGCCGCGCCGCGCTGTGTCGAGTCGAGTCGAGTCGAGCTGCGCAGGACGTCACAGTCTCCGCCCCGCGTCTCTTGTCCTCTCTGCCCTCCGTCCGCCGCCGTCCTCTTCCTCCTCGCCACGCGCCTACTCCGCCGTGGCTTATGTGGACGATGCGCAGTGTGACGCGAAGCGAGAAAGGAAAACTCTGGAGGAAAAAATGTGTTCCCACGCAACTTTCGACATTTTGTTGATATACTCGTAGATGCTCTTAATAAAGCCATACTTGAACATTTTAGATCCGGTATATTATTGAGGAGGTTTAGAAGAGTTATTGGAATGATAAAGAGGTATGGAGATTGGGATGCGAGAAACGGCCGAAATAGCTGTAAGACTCGCAAGAAGAATATTTTCGAATAAAAGTTGCACCTTTTATCCGGTTATTGACTGGTAAAACATCGGTGTACGCTGATAACCCAAGTCTTACATTGAATATTTAAGAATTTTTAAGAATATTTACACTGAAGTGAAGCATACTCTTCTAATTCTGATTATTTATAAAGTGATGTAACTTAATTGTGTAATTATTATAAAGCAGTAGACACTCTCAAACTGGATTCATTTCCTGATCAATTTGAAATGAATATCCTGTAGTCGTAGAAACTTATTCAGACACATATACGTCTTTCCGCAAGGCACATTTGATGGATGCCATTTAAAAAATATGCTACTTAACTTAATACAATATTTAAACACTGTATGGTATGATAAAAATACTTTTAGCGATGTGGTTATTTCTTCTATAATTTTATAAAATTTCATTTCATTCATTTTGAGTTTATTTAATTACAATGAAAATAAGAGTTATTATTAATTTCAAAAATGAATATTTCATTCATTCATTCATTCGCTTTGCGGCGCCGCCGCCCGTATCCACCTCGGTGTCGTAAAGGACACTTTCTCTAAAAGCGACATTTGCAAGGGCTGCTACAGGAAAATATAGTCTAATTCAAAATCACATGCCAGAAAGCCAATTTTTATACTCAAATTTCAATGAAAATACTGTTATATAAAACATCATTAGATTCCTCCTTTAATGTTCTGTCCACTGCTGGCGGGAAAAATATACAAATCCATTTAAAAATTAAAGAACATTTAATTCCTCGAAAACTAAAACTGTTTCAAATAATATCTCTTCCGTTTGTTACTTTCCCCATGATTTTGCATTATTGAGCGTAAACTGCATTTCGAATTAGTGACTCGGTTTTTAAATTACGGGGGTGGCTCATAGTTAGTGGGACACGTGTATATTGTCGTCACGTTTAAAAATACAGTCAATAGGAAATTTAAGAAGTATACCTAAAAAGTATAATATCGTATAAAATTAAAAATTCATCAAAAGGCGAATGTCGTAAAATGCGATGTAATTGTATTAATATTCGTGTAAAACATGAAAACAATTTTTGTTTCTAAAGAATTAATATTATAAAAGAGGGAAAAATTGGTACATTTGTAATCACTTCTATGAAAATGATCAAGTTATGAATTTCAAAATTTATCAACCTTCCTTATATATTTCACATTCGAGTGAGAAGATGCTTTGTAGCTTTGTAAATTTCAAACGTCTTGTTCTTTTTAACGAGGGGTTACGCAACCTGCTTGCATGTATTGTGAAGTGTAGGAAATCCCCAGATCCCTCTGACATGTGTAGAGGCTCGCTTCTGGGGTAAAGGTACGTCGCCAACTGTCGTAAAATTACTTAGTTGTATTGCTACGGTGATATTTTACATCAACTGTTATTCTTGACACACTTCCATGAAGTTGAGCAAGTTTTTTTACTATTGCAAGTGGATAAATTTTTTAACACTTCTGGCCATTTGCGATGTCTTCTGAAGCAATTTATTATTAAAGTTGTCTATATCTGTACTTCAGAAAGCTACAATTATGTTTTGTTAAAATGTCACATTATAAGGCAGTTCTTTCAATTATGTTTTCTGCAAGAGAGAGGAATTAGTGTAATTTCCCAATCTAGCAAAAATAATTCAGACACGTTTGTGAGAGACTAACAAATAATTTATTTGATATTTTCTGATGTTACATTAAGTAAAAATGTACCTATTTTGATTTATTTGCGTTTTTTGCTCTATTACAATCTTTAATATATCAAACTTATGTGGTCTTATCACAATATTGCGTTTTATGTATAAGGCGTAATTACTCTTGCGATAAAAAGAATGAGGCTGTCACAGTCACTGGTTTGATTGATGGAACAATAACTGGAGAGCCACGAATCGTCTTTCATCGTTAGAGTGGACAATATTTCAGTTCATTCCGGTTCATGTGTTACAAGGCACAAGTGGATAATGACCATCCTGCTCAATATCTAACGTGAAATATCGATCGTGGCAAATGTGTATGAGAGAGAAATGGGAACTAAGAAACATCGAAACTTCATTCTTCATAGCATCGATCGACTGCTTTAATTCTTCCAAAGGCCATTCAAACTCGGCGCAAGAAGCATAGAACGCTGTTATTTGATATTACTCCGGAGTAGCCAGCGAGGGTATTTCTGCGGCAGCTCGAACAGATGTATTATTCATGCGGGAGAGTATGGAGCAAGCGAGCGGGCGCTTTCTGGAATATCAGGAATTCTGCCGGGCGCTACTTAAACCCGCCGCCCCTGTGGATTTCCGCCTGCTCGCCTGCTATTGCCACGCCCGCGGCCGCAGAGGAGGCGTGGCGAGGGAGGAGTAGGTCGGTGGTATCTGGATGGGGAGAAGTTACGCACCGGGAGGAGAGTTCGAAACGAAGATTGGGGGCAGGGAGAAGACGAGACGGAAAAGACAGGAGACGAGGAGGATGAAGTGGGCGGGGAGGAGAGAGGAGGCGCGTTGTGGGTAGGAGAGAGAAGGCGAGAGGCTGAGAGGAGAGCTTAGGAGAGTGGCGTGGATAAGAGTGTTGGCGAGTGGCGGGGAGGGGGCGTTTGCGAAATGCGGAGAGATGAGCTGAGGCGAGTAGCGTGGAGGAAGGCGGAGACGAGTGGCGTGGATACGAGCGTAGGCGAGTGGCGGAGAGGAGAGAGAAGAGAAAGGAGAAGGGGGAATAGCGGGCTGGGAGAAAATCAGGAAGATGTTTTAGCGGGGTGCGCGAGCGGATCGCGTAAAGCGTGAAGGCAGACTGCCTTGCTTTGTGGAGGAGAAAACAGGCCCTCACGCCCGCGGCCATGATGATAGAGCGAATAGTGGCGTAGTTGCGAAGACGAGGGAAGCCTCGGAGATAACGCGGGCGAAGTTGAAGAAAGTTGCTGAGATGGAAACTGAGATCACTGGAGGTAGAAAAGCCAAAATTCAGGGTATGTGAAGTTGTGAGTGGATTGTGTGAAGTGTGGAAAGGAAAGCGGCTATGATGATGAAAAGTCATGAAGTTGGATAGTATTTTTTGCACCCTTCTTGAATGCAGAATGCTTTCTTGATATAAACGACGTAAAGACGTCTAGATTGTGTTTTCTCTCATGGCAATACAATATTAAGGCATTGGAAAATATAGTAAATAATGTGAACGAGATGAAGGTGAAATTATTTGATTTTTAATTCACTTATTTACATTTAGATCGTTATCGTCTATACTCTACGTATAAGTGCCTCGTGCCTACGCATATCGAAATGTAAATGTAGTCGACGCTCCACTACTATTGTTCTCAAGTTCAATAAATACACCCATTATTGCATTTGTAGGAAAATCTTAATTTTTATACTTGTTTCTCAGAAATATTTTTCAGACGACCTTTGGTTTCTAAAAGAGTCTTCGGACTCCATTAACGCATTTAAAATCACCGAATTTCAATTTTACTTCTCTCGACGTTCTTCCAGTGAGCATTAACCCATTATTCTCATCATCTGCTTCTTTCTCTTTCTTCCTTTTAGCTGAAAGATGAAAAAAAAAAAGTATTATAAAAGTTTTTTTCCAATCAGTTTTCGGGAACAAACAGGAGTTTTTCGCCGAGAAAAGAGAAGAGTAAAAGGGAAGTTTCTGTGGAGGAAACGAATAAGTCTTTGAATGAGTTGCTCCTGAGAGTTCGATTCCTGGAGGCGGGGAGCCGTCGCCGACAGTTCATTTCACCCGTCGCCTATCGGGCCTCGCCCCCGAGCGCTCTTGGCGTTCTTATGACGCCCAGCGCTACGCCGTCGCCAACCGCGAAGATAACGCAAGCGTATTGTTGCTGAAGCGTGGAGTTGTTTCATTGGGACGCACAATATGCTACTTTACCCACCTCTTTTCCCGAACTTGGATGCACTTTCAATCGACAAGGGAGGAACTGCTTGGGGGTGAGATTGTCGCTGAAGTACTGTCACTGCTACTTTTTTAAACGTGTTAATTTCACTTTGATGTAAGAAAAAATGAGCTTGTGTCTGCGGTAAGAGTAGATTGTTATTGTTGTAAATGTAATAATTACATTCGACTGGGGATATATTCACTGTCCATTCGCGAATAGCCTGTAGTGGTGTGTGTTTTCAATCGATTTGCTTTAATTGGTTAACTACTTTCCTATGCGTAACTCATCATCAGTCTACAGTACTAAATTAGACTTTCACGCTCCGTCCATATTGATCTTCGTTCATTTAATCACTTATTATGATATTCAAAAGTGAAATATTTATCATTACTAACCTTTCACGAAATCCCACCAGATCAATATTTCATTTTTATATTTCAATTTAAGAATATATTTGTACTGGAGGTTTGTTGTAGATATGTATAACAACACTCGTTTCATTTTATCAATTCTGTTAGATAAAATGTGTATGTATATGTAGTTGCGTATTTACATTTTGGCTGCCAATCAGGGATTTACTGGTTTTCGGTTATGCAACTTGTCATAGAACGACGCTGGTGGACGCAATATCGCGTTCATTTGAGTGGTACATTTCGTGTGAGGAATGCAAAAAAGTCGGGCTTGGCGCATAGTTCCCGTCGGTCTCCAGTTGCGCCACTCGGGCTTTGGTTGCCTCACGCACACGCCGACAGCTCGTGGCCGCAGAAATAACTCCTGGACGCTTTCGTCGTCTCATCCAGACAGGAAAGACGACTGGAGGTCTGAGGGTTAATGTATGAGGTAGTATTGGATGATTTAAGAGACTATCCACTTCATAACAAAATGGTAAATTAGCTAGAATGTCTTAATTATTTTTGTAGCTAATGATATTCGCTTTTCCGTTACACGGGCATAGTATTTCAATAAATCAATAATTTTCTAATGAATCCGAAATAATCCTAAACTCACAAATACATTTTTGCATTGTATTCTTGGTATGCATCTAATTATATGGATTATATTATTTCTAGTAAGATTTTTTATTGTATAAGTTACGAATAAAAACACATTTAATAACGTAATTTTACATCCTTTTACGAACAAAATAGTAATCTGTTTTTGGTGGTTATAATATGTGTTCGTATGAAAACGCGTCCCATAAAAATAATAATTATTAGATTATTTATATGTGTTAAACAAGCTTTTTTGAAAATATGCGTTTTTTTGGTGGTTTAAAGGATTCTGGTTCTTTACGAACGAGGTCAAACTGCGGGGTAAGAGCGCTTCGCATAGCAACAGAGCGCCGGTGGGCGGGCGCGCGAGCGACAGCGCCAGAGCGCGCGGCGGTGGGCGGGGCGGAGGGATGGGCGGCCGATGACATAATAATGACCGGGGAACGCTTTCGTTGCGCCCAATCAATTGGCCAGTGCGGTCTGCGCAAATGTTGGCCTCTGCAGGCCAATCAAGCCCAATAACCCTGTCCCATTCTCTCCTCCTCTCCCCCTCCTTTCCCTCACGCGTCCGCACGACACGGCCCCCGATGCCGAATTCGCAATTCGCATTTCCCGCAGTACATTTTAGCCCTTTCACGATTTTTTTTCACTTCTTTCTCTTTAACCCTGAAACTTTCCTATGCACCTCTTCTTTTATCTTCAACCTCTCCCTCTCACAACGTCCTCTTCCAAATTCTCCCTAATCCTGTGTCTGATTTTCGACACTAGCTATATACCTAGATACCTAGGTCGAATTCGGCCGCTGACTGGAAGAGAATACTAGCGGCTAGCTGCTCTGGCCGGTAGTTTTCCGTGGTTTCTCCGATTAACACCATGCGAATACCCGAGAAGAACCTTAAGAAACGGGCCACGGTCGGCGCGCGATCGTTCCTTTCTCTTCCTTGTCCTATCCTCACCTCTTAGTTACACAAACATGCATTACACTACCCCACATGCTAGGTGACCGGTCGATAGCTTAGAGTTTGTCTCGACTGGGAGGCGACTCGTTTGTGAGAGATACCTGGTTGGGAAAAACCGCTAGCTAACAGATAGGTCACAGCCAGATCTCATCATCCAGCAGGGGATCACCGCCACTTCCCGCGATAAAACTTTCACTACATTTATGGGAATAATGACCTCATCAGTTGACGCTCCCGGAATTACTAATCAATCTATCAAACCCAATCCCCCGCCATCCTCAACCCTTCCTTCTCCCATCCTCCCATCGTTGTGACCTCCCCTCCCGCTCCACAGTCGGTCCATCGGGCAACGCACTGGCGCTCGTGTTCCTGCCGACTGCAGGAAGAGCTTTGTGCTGGCGGGTGGACGTTGTCGACGCGTGCTGCCCGTCAGTTGTTTCCCTTTTCACATTCGCGCTTGTCTGTCATTCACAGCCGCAACGATGATTTACGCTTGATTAGAAGCATTCAAACGCAACCCGGCTTTTTGAATAGCTAACATTTTTTAAAACGGTCCTTCCGTAAAATATGTTAGCATTTAGACGAGACAGGAAGCTTTAGAAATACAAAAGAATTGCTGTCATTAATTTGAATTTAGTCAGTGTTCAGATTTATTCAGGAGGAACCTTTGTAGACGTAATGTTCGTCGCTTTCATGAAATTTGTACATTGTCGGATTTTATATTCTGTCAGATATTTAAACTAAATCACTCTTTATTAGTTGACAAATGGCGAACACGAATATGAATGAATTTTCCACCAGAATCCTAGAAAAAGTGTTCGTTTTGCATTCGACAACTATTTAAATTTTACTAACGTAATGTGAATTTTCAGTCACATTAGAAAACTACAAGTGTTTAATAAATAATATCGAGCATAAACCATAATGTGGAAGAACGGTAAAACGGTGTGTCTCCGACCGTGCATAGTGGATTGGAGGGGTGGAGGGGCAACGACAACGACCAAGAGGATATCACAACTTTATAAAAATCCCTGATTCTTGATGTATCGTAGGCAAACAATGGAAAAATATTATTAAACTGCAAAATGTACAATATCACTCAGAGAGTTGTCACATTAAGTTTCTCCCTCTCTCTTTCTCTTTCTCGCACTTAGTTTCAACTGAGAAAATTTTCAAATTCAATTGAATATGAGTGGAATTTATATATGTTGAGAATCTGACAGCATAATATTTCACGACAGAAAACAATAAAAAGACGTTGAAGCTTGTGTATAAAAATATGAGATTCGTTAGTAAGGTTATTAATAATTACATTATTATTTTCAAGCAAATATTAGATTAATGTGATTTGAATCCCGTGTGATATTAACCCTTCTCTCATAAGCAAATATCCGATACGTTCCACAATGATTTTTTCACATAGGTGCTAGAAAGCTTATTTTGGAATTTATATTAATACTGAAATGATTAAATATAAATAATTAGAGGTCATAAGATTATAATTAATATATATTTTGTCAAAATAATGTGGTCAAAATAAAAGGCAGTGGAAAGTTACTACTCGTATATTACTTAACACATTTATAAATGATAAATTGTTGATCGCGGTACTATTCTGACTAGAGCAAGTGCCGAGCTATTGAACTATCTAGATCAATGAAATGATCTCTTTCATTGATCTAGATAGTTAAATGGGTTGATACTCGCTCTAGCGCCTCGCAAGATGATGCGACTCTCGACCTATTTCTCCTCGACCTGCTTTGGCTCGACCCCGCGAACACTTGCGCGCAGTTTCGGTACCCCTTTCAAGTGTAGTTGGACGTCCTCGATATCAGCGAAAAAGATGGAATCTAGGAGCGAGGATGGCAAAAAAAAGTGAGAAAGAAGAGAAGAACTCGGTGACCGCAGAACAGGTTCTGCTCTTACAAATGTCACGTGTCGTTGCCCTTGGTTCGAACCTCGGCGAGGCGGAAGCGGGGCCCGCTCGCAGCGGCGTGGGGAGGATAGGCGAAGTGTGCCGGCGCGTCTACGCGTTGGCACCGTGCCACGGAGAATGGAGCTGCCCATGGCGGGAAGGTGGAGAGGGGGCGATGCGGCTGAAAGAGAGGGGAAGATGTGGGAAAAGGGAGTGCAGGGACGAGCTAGGTGGGGCGGAGTCTGGGAATGGGAGGGGCGATGGAGAACGAGTGGTACATGCTGGAAGGGGTGTGCAGCGGGTGGTGGTGGCGTGGACACAAAGGAAGCTGTGGAAACGGTGGAGGTATTGGAGGGAGTGGTTGGTAGAGCCGGCGCAATTAATAGAAGTGGTGGAGGCAATGGAAGCAGTAGAAACTCGAGAATCGATGAAGGTGGCGGAAGGAGAAGAAGCGGTACAAACGGCGGATGCGGAGGAGGCAATGGAAGCGATGGACGCATTAGATACGATGGAAACAGTAGATACGACGGAGGCAATAGATACGATAGAGGCGGTAACTGCTGTCTCCATCGAATCTACCGCCTCCGAGCCTGCCTGTCTACAATGGAGGAAGTTGATATTATGGAATCCATTGAGATAATTGAGGTGGTTACTGCGGTGAAGGCAGTGAAAGTGGTTGATGCTGTAGTGATTGGTGCAGTGATTTTGGCGGCGGAGAAGCTGGCAGAGGCCACGGGAGCAGCAGGAGCTGTGTGGGGCGTGGGTCATAATGTTGCCAAAGGGGAGACGGTTGGCGGCGACTACAAGAGGTGGACGGCGAGAAGCAGGCGGCGGACTGCCTGGCGAACGGGTGTAGGGATGGCTGGGTGGCCGGACGCGTCTGGTGCGAGCTGTGGTCGCCGTCAGGGCGGAGAGATATACGGCGCGGTGAAAATGCGGGCGGTTGCTGTGCAGCTGCTGTGGCTTCGAAGGTCGGCGACTGAAGAGATCATGGGATGGAATAGTCTGAAATTCTGCGGTTTCCGTCGGAGTAATCGGTTTTAAATGTACTATTGAATTTGCACATTACATAGACGCACGGTGTATCTATTAGACAGTCTTGTGCCTCTTAACATGATGAGAAACTAAATACATCAACACATCCATAAAGATTGACGACTGCTTTCAGATGGACAAATGCACATTCGTTTTATGTATATTTTTATTTTTATAGATACTATTTAGATATTATTTTGATTCGCTAATAGTACACTCAGTTTCACCGTGAGCTTATTATGTAGATGCAGTCGCAGATAGATATTGAAATGCTAGTCTCTCACTAGTTGATCTCAAGTAGATAGTGTGAGAGTACTCCGCGTTCTCGTAAGTACAAAAAGATTGATACAGTCTTTTGAATTCTGAAATTCTTCTAAGTTGCCCTTTCATATGTATTTGTACGTTTATGTTTACTTTTAGTTGTATCCTTATCTTTTTCTGTATTTCTAAGCTAGCATCATTAGTACATTTTAAAATTACGCTTATAATTCAGATTAGAGCTGCTTGAAACGCAGTGTACAAAATTAAGTCATTCTGCTTTAAAAAATATTTTTAGTCAGTTTCGCATTAATCTCTGCATGAAGCAGATTGCTTGACCCCTTTTCTCAGTGCGTATCATTGAGACGGTCCAGAAACGGCCCCACTCGTGTTGTTCCGTTCCAGGATCGGTCCCGTAACGACTCTTTCCCCGCCCTTCCCATATACTCTGTGATCCCCTACGCGCGCCGAGGCTCGCGCTAAACGGCGCAAGAAAATAGGTCGATAGAGATCTAGCAGTGATTTTTATGAACCGCTACGTGGCCTCCACAAGGACGGTTCATATACCATTAAACGCACGCAAGCACGCGGTAAGTGGATCTCGTAAAGTTAACCGGATTTTGCAGTGGGGATTGCTGCGTTCCGGGCTTGCTCGGCGGAGATAGTGCGGATAAACTCTTTATCTGCCGGACATAAATCAAGATACGCGGCTGCCGCCGCAGCGGGTTGTATAAGTTTTCATTTTTGTTGGTCGAGCGCGGAAATGAATTTGCAATTCTCGGAGGCAGGCTCTCTCTGGTTTTACCCAAAAGGAGAAAGAAGAGCTAGTAGTTGCACTTGTATTGTTCGGCGTGCTGAACTGGCACTTTGGTGAGTATATGTTTCTACTGCTCCCAAAAATTGGCGTACGTTTCACTTATTTGTATTCATTTGTATGAGCACGTACTTTTTGTGCATGGTTACCAATAGTGTGTTTGTAAATTATGTCCGGAATGAAAGATGGCAGTTGTTCTGTCTGTGCAAAATTACTGTGTTGACGAGAATATTAACTGACTGTCTTAGAAGAATAATTTTAAAAGAGTGCTTGGATTAAAATTTAAACATTGTTTTCATCAGATGGTTTAACTTATGTTTTTTTTCTGGATGATTAGGAATTGTATTCGTAATTTTCATGGTGATTTGGTAAAAAGAGAAGTAATAAAATTGATATTGAAGAAATGCGGAAATAAACGTCCTTGTAATCATTGAAGTGACTCCCCGACACACACACACACATACACACACATACACACACACTTTTTTCTCTTTACTCGAACTTCATGAAATGATGCTCACTGTAGCTTGATATCCAATCATGTTACGATGTGCTAAGTCAGGGGTATCCAACTTCCAAGGCTTCAAGGGCCACAACAAAAAAATTAATACGGCTACGAGACACATTTCCATTACTCTGCTATTCACACGTGGCCTCGTATTGTTGATATCGACAGTTCGCCCGGCTGCTCTGAAACGAGTATGGTGGTGGAACTATGCGTGATATCAGACTCTACAATGCATAACGCATTGTAACGGATTGTAACTGATTTTGAATTTCTGAATTTACAAGAAAAAAATCCTAAAAAGTCTAAAATTAATCTACTTTTGTAACCTAAATTACTTTTAGGAATATATTATAATTAATAGATTTAGAACAGGTAAAGTAATCTTGTCGATAACAAATATGAAAAAATATTAACATCTTCTATTAGTTATTTTAGAAACTTTTTATTAAATTTGCATAAGCTTTATTCAGAGGTAGGAGTTAAACGAAGTAACTTGAAAAAGATGAATACTATTTGGCTGTGGAGTGAGATTAGTCATGCACACGCTAGCCCTTCATCTCTTTGATTTTCATCTAGGTGCATATTACATGATTAATTTCACTCATTTTTATGTATAAGTATTATACTTCAAAATTAAAGCGGGCGATATATCGCAAAATGCGGTTGAATTCATTCAGCAGTAAGTATCTTTGCAATGAAGAACTCTCGCTCCTACCATTTCTCCCCAGAAGCGGTGGAAACCTTAAAGCATTTAAATACATTAAAACATTTAAGTATATGGAGTGAAAAACTGGGTTCTGCGTCCTAGAACGACCATCTAGCCTAGGCGAGAGCTCCGCCTGCTACTTCGCCGCCACCAACGTCGCTATCGATCTTGTCACCGCCGCCGCCGCCGCCGCCGCCGCCGCCGCCGCCGCCGCCGCCGCCACCAACGCCGCCGCCACTGCCGCCACTGCCGCCACCGCCGCCACCGCCGCCACCGCCGCCTCCGCCGCCTCCGCCGCCTCCGCCGCCTCCGCCGCCTCCGCCGCCTCCGCCGCCTCCGCCGCCTCCGCCGTCTCCGCCTTCGGTGCCACCGCCGCTGCTAAGTCCTCCTCCGCCGCCGCCGTCGCCACTACCACCACTCGGGTCGGCGGCAGAAAACGTGCAATATAAGGCACCGTTATGAGCCCTCGCACCGCTCCTAACTCCGCGTATACGGCCTGCCAAGTACTCGGGATCCCGAGTTTTCACAGCTGCTATAATTTAGCGAAACACATTCGAACCGGCGATTATTGGTCCGGGGGTGCCCCTGGCTATCTCGCTCTCCAATTACACAGGAGGCAATAAATTAGTTATAAAACAGTTTTAATTATATCATGACGCCTTTACTTTATCGCTTCTTTTATAACTGTTCGCGATTCCGGATTAAACAAACGGGGAAAGACATGAAGAAAGAAGAAATGGAGAGTAGTTCTTGGGCAAATGCAGACCTTTATTGCATAGTGCTCAAGATAAACGGACCAGTCACAAAATAGAAAATGTAACAGTGATACACTCTAGACGCCATGATATGAAATACGTGACTGTATATTGTTCTTTAAAATTCATTCTTATCGCTTACTGTTGTAAATTTTATAGGAGTGGTGAAGGGGTTCCTCCAAATAAATTATTACTGAACATCCTCGACTTGAAATAAACACGTAAATTGTTCATGTATTTACTACTGCGTAGATATGCACATTTGATCATTTCGATGCACTAAGTGCTAACGTATATTGCGCAAACATAGTCTATAGACAATTATCTTTGCTGGAGTGGTGATTTCAAAAATAATTACTTCAATTATATAAATCGTTTAACATTTGTCTATACGTGATGTAAATTCTAGAAATAGTCTATGTCGTGAGGGAGGACCATGTGTTCGCCTGTCGGTTGATGTAGTTCATGGAAACTCTGTTGCGACTTTGGCAATACAAGCGTGATTTGTGGGTTGCATATATCATGGGCAACGACGTTGTCGACTAACATAACACACAAATATTTCTTTTCACTTAATTTGCACGAACTTACGTCCAAATATTATGAAAGGACCACAGTATATAATATGTTCATCATTTAATAAAAATAAAATATCTAAATTTTGTTACAGTGGTACCAACTGCCTAAACGAATTTAATTCTTGGTCAAGATGATTCATTGAAACTTACGAATTGCTTACTACATTGATAGAATAATTGCTATATTAAAAAGGCACCGCTTTACGGATTATTATACTCAATATTATTAATTTGTTAAATTAAATTAAACAGTACATAACCATGTTCAGAACCTAAAATATAATAGTGCTCATTCTAATAGTGCTACTTGTGTTGTGACGTGCTCTCTTGTACTCGTTAAGATTGCATTCGTCTAAATTATTTGTGACAATTACCTTCAAGTTGCTAAGTTTACATTATTACATAGTTGTACGCTATATACAAATATAAATAGAATTATTTCCTAAATCTGTTTACAGTTTTGTAGATTTTACCCCGTTACATATGCTATCAATAATATCTTCCGTCTTGTTTTCTCTTCCTGTTTTATTTGCATCAAATATGATTTGAAACAATTAAAATAATTGTCTGCCTGAATCCCGAAGTTGAAACGTACTTTTACGAGCAGTAAAATGATGTAATGTTCCGATAGCTTGATATTTCCGGGCACGATGATGAGAAAGGAAAGATTCCGCGCGGGCCGTGGCCCGTTTCTTAGATTATGCGTACGCCCAGCATTGATTCGAGGCACCACGAAAAACTGTCGATCAGAGCCGTCGGCCGCTAGAAGTCCAGCCAGACAGTGGCTGAATCCGACCCAGCTACACAGCTAGTGTCGAAAATCCGCCTCTGTCAGAATTCGAACCAAGGACCTTACGGTCAGAGACACTGCAGTGACAGCGACAATGCAGATTCTGTGCTCAACTTAGCCGGTACTATCTACCGAGATTTTATTTCAAAAGATACGTAAACTGAATCATGTTTTAGTTCACATCGTACGATGCCACTTGATGTGAAACAAACAGAAGTTTTCGAAATTGTTTGTGCAGTTCGATGAAACACACTGGGAAGTGCAATCCTAGTTGCTTCACAAGAGAGGGATGTACTCCTCAAATACAAGTGGTTCGACGTGCCCTTCTGGGACCGCGCCCGCCGAACCGCGCCGCAGTGACCCCTCCTCCCCCCCCCCCACCCCGGCGGCGTAAGCCGGTTAAGAGCGCGCGTCCCGCCTAATCCGAGGGTTGTCTGCGTACGGCTTCCCCGCGCATAGAGGTTTCGCGGCCGTACGCCGTACAAACCTGGATTACTCCTTTGCTCCTTTTTTTAACTTCCGCTGGCGTAGAATACGGCGAAGGCGGTAGCGAGAGTCAGAGCTGTCAATCCATTTCTCCTGGCTATCGAATAGTGCAGCAGATGGTCCGTGGACCTTTCTGTGGTCCGTGAGATGATATTGGTTGTCTGCAGAAAAGTTTGGATACTATTTGAATTTTTATATTTTATTAATTACAGAAGAAAATTCATCTTGTTTCAAACGAGCGGAAAGGAAATCACCGTAAGATGGGTAATGCTTAAGAAGCTTCAGTTCTGTTAAGATCCAACCACTTATTTATCGCGAGTTTAGTTTTTATTGATCATTGACTTCATACTTCATACATGTAGTTTTTAAATAAATAAATGAAAGGTTAAAGTTCTCAATTGTTTAGGATAGTGTGTGAATGGACAAATGAAAAATATCGGGGCATCATGTGACCTTAATGTTCTACACCATTACATGGTATCGGTTACAAGCATGTTAGTGATGCATATCGGCCGTTTTAGTACTCCCAGGTTACAAAGAGCAATGATTTATAAGTGAACGTCTTACTAGTTTACCCTTTTCATTAGTGTTTATTTTCAATTTATGTTTGACCAGACGGCAAAACGAACGTGACTGTGAGGATTAATTATCTTTGCCAACCTGTCTAAAGAGAAATTAATGAAGGAATACATTCTGGCCATCTGGAGGTCGAAGACAGTGTCATAGCTACATCTGTCTCCTCTTGTTATCTTATCTTCCGTGTTGCTGTTTGTTGGTTCTTTTGTTTATTTTAACCCTGCATTTGTGAGATCGAACTGTCCTTGCTTTTCATAATTCCTCCAATACTATCATATACGTCAACAAACGGCACTCCTGTATGTCTGCACAACCAGAAAGTAGAGTTACCATAATGACGAATAACTAATGTTTTCGTTGCCTTCTTTCACAATTCAAGTTTGTTTTTTTGTAATTCTTTATCTGTCCCTTACTACTACTACCCTGTTCACTCGTAAACACTACCACACTATCACAACCACTACTCCCTCCACTCACCCAGTCTCGCCTCTCCCGCCACTCTCAGCCCTCTCCAACCTCCTACCACACCCGCCACTCCTGCCACTCTCACCTCTCCTGCTAATCTCGCCACTTCTGCCAGTTCTGCCATTTCTGCCACTCTCGCCGCTCCCGCACCTCCTACCAGTACCGCCAACTCCGCCATTCCTAGCCCTCCTGCCACACCCGCCACGCTCACCATTCGCTCCACTTCTGCCACTCTCACCACTCTTGCCACTCCCATCACTCCCGCCGCTATCAGCTCTACCAATAATACCAACCCTGCCAACAACACCAGCGTTATCTATACTACCTCACATTACAACATTACCAGCACGCGTCCCCCACCAACACACTCAGCTCTTCAATGACCCTTCCTCAGCCGGCCGTCGTCCCCCGTTCAGAGGCCCGACCCAACACGTGGCGATGCGGCCCCGTCTATTTCGAGCGTCTTCTTTGAAATGTTGTGAACGGCCGCGTAGAACGCTGGCCGCCGCTAAGAATACGCCTCCGCCCAGAATACCGCTCCTCCTGCTCGCACCTCAACTCGGCCGCGCGCCGTCTCTGTCGCTCCCGACGGCACGCGCCGCCCCGCGGAAGATCCTTAACCTTTCCGCGACGCTCGGGCTCGCGCAAATCAAGCCGGACGAGGCGACGATGGTGGAATAAGAGTTTTTCACAGATGGGAAAGGAAACAACTTTCTAGAACGAAAGCTGAATGACTCTATGCGCACGGATAACTACATTCATAAATAAAATTGAAAACATATAATTTGTTATATCTTGGCAGATTGGAGAAATTCCAATGAAGTTCCTTCATTTTAAACATGTGAAACGAGGAATGGATGCCCGGAACTAAAAGAACGTATGGTGTGATAAGTTATCCAGCACTCAACTTTCTGAGACTGGAGCTGACAGATAGCTTAATCCTATAAGAAGAAATAAAAGAACAAGGAGAAGATAATTATAATAATAACATGCTCAGTTCATAGAAGACTTGGGAAATCTCGGCACATCTGAGCCAACGATCTGCCGAGACCACACCGCTACAGTGATGGCTGTGGATCTACATTATGTGTGTGGTGAAATGTAGGTGTTGGTTTGCAAGTTTCTGTTGTGTTCCTTCGTATTTACTGGTAGTTGCTGGATGCAAGGAGGGAGAGAGAGAGAGAGCACATATGTAACGTCCGCAACTGTGTTTATTATTTTACAAAGAGTGTTTAGTGTATTCGTCACCTGCCGGCAGATTAATTGCACGCTGAAAATTTTGGTTTAGCACAGTAACGGAAATTATGACTTTGATGAGATCTTTTACAAACTTTATACTCGTGTATCGCTGATATTTTAATATTAATGGCTTGCAGTGCCTTAAAGCGACAAATGTTTCTGAAACATGGAACGTGAACGTACTCTCCTATTCTTGGCATCTGTCGAGGTTCGTGAACACACTTCCATAAACTGCTAGGAGATACAGCTCCGGTCTTGCTACCTGTCACTTTGCCTTCGAGCCTGCTCCCCCCTTTACATTTTACATTCAGCGCCTTTCCATCTCTCTGGCGGCAGAATGCACGCGCGGACCTACACGAGCCGTATCAAAGATGCAGGGAAAAAGAAGCAGGGGGAAAAAAGTAGCAGGCTGCTACGTTGTCGATCAGGTTTGTCCTTGGTGCGAGGGAGTAGGCGGCGGAGGCTGACACATGGGAGAGGGTAGCAGCGGAGAGGTAGGGGTTGCTGAGGCGCCAGCGGCAGGACGGGGTGGTAAGGATGCTGGAGGGTGGGCGGGAGGTTCGGCTGTTGGAGCGGCGAAGATGAAGACGGTGGTAGGGGCCGCACCGAAGAAACATCATGCATGATTCCCCCGATTGCCTTCTCTGCAGCGCAGACGGCGCCTTTCCGGTAGAGGTGCCGTGAAAAGGCGTGGCAAACACGAGTAAAAAGGAAAATGGGGAACGTTAAGATGTGAGTTGAAACGAATGTTTTCTTCTTGTTGTGAATATGCAGGATGTCTCAGAATAAATGTTAGAAACTTCTAGGGCAGGCAGAGGAGTAAAAAATGATAACATTTTGAATGTGGTGGGAAATTTTATTACACAGAGTTACACATGTGAGTTTTCTCCTTGCTATTTAGGAAAATTCTCAAGCTCAGATTTTCAACAGATCACGTTCTGACGCCGTCAATGAGATTTCATGTGTCTGTGGAACATCTGCGCGCAAGACATTGCCTATCAATCAGGGGAAAATCTCGAAAAAAGTATGCACATAATGTATTGCTTTTTTAGAATGAATAACTATAAAACCAATCATTTCTCGGCGGCTAGAGCAGGCTCTTCCTAGATTTATTAGGATGCTAATGACAAAAGTTTCAACTTATATTCCTCTCTATTTTCAATTTAATGTCAACTTTTTTGAACTTATAATGGATTTCTGCATTTGAAAGATCAATCTTGCAAGTCGCTGATGCTCAATGAAAAGAAATACAACAAAATTTTATAAAATGAGAAGCTACCCCCATGTGATTACCATCTGATTACCTGATTACCCGCCTCTAAACTAACATTTCTACAGATACCAGCGCTACCTCAGTTACCACCGCCACTACGGTCGTTACTGTCCTCACTCTTACCATCGCCACCTAGGTTACCTCTGCCATTACTGTTGCTGTCATCAGCACTGCCACCACCATCGCCGCCGCCGCCGCCGCCGCCGCCGCCACCGTTGCCACCACATACTACCGCCTACACCGTTACCCCTCATTGCCCTTTACCGTAATTTCCAACGCGTGTGAGGTTTACTCTGCCGTTACCAGCGTTTACCCATTTCCCTCCGTTACCTCATTTTCCATTGTTGCCATGGCCACCAAAGTTTCCACTGCCGCTACCGTTAGTATCGTCATACCACCATTGCCCCCAGTACCACTATTTTCATCGCCATTATCCACCAACCACCGCTGTCCTGTACACATCTAACGGCACCCACCGGGGGGATGGCGCAGGGCGTCAACTGATGTCACTGCAATAGCTCTGACCGGGAAGTCCTAGGTTCTAGTGCCGACGTTGGCAGACTTTTCGACACTAGCTTGTCAGCTAGGTCGAATCTAGGCGCAGTCCGGAGGAGAATTATAGCGCTCTGACTGGTAGTTTCCATGGTTTCTCCGATCAACAACAGGCGAATGCCGGAGCAATACTCTAATAAATGTGCAACGGACCTCGCACGATCTTTCCTACCCCTTCCTTGTCCTATCGTCACCTCTTATACTAACATGCACTACACTACCACACCTGCAGGGGAACTGGACTGGAGCTTAGAGCTTGTCCCGGCTGGAGCGATACCTCTCTAATGGGAGATACATGGTTGGGGTAAACCCCGCTAGGCGACGATAGGTCAGCGCCGGATCTCGCCATCCAGCGGAGGAAAATCACTGCCTTCTCCCTAGGAAACATGTACTACACTTGCGGGACCAATGACCCGCTCATAGTTGACGGGAATGACCCGCTAGTAGTTGAAGACAATCAAAATCAATCAATCCATCGGCGCCACCGCTGACGCCGCCACCTCCTCCGCGCGCGCGCCTGGCCGCGTTGCGTAAGGTTCCGGCCTGCCGCCGCCACGTGCTGCCGCCGGCGCGATCATTGACACGGCCGGCCGCGGCGCGGCGCGGCGCCGCGGCGCCACCGGCCGGGGGCTGCGGGCGGGGCCGTCGACCTGGCAATGGAGTCGCGCCTCTTAGCATTGGCTAGATCAGTGTTTCTCCGGCGCTTCTCCAAGGCCCCGGGCCTAATTTTCGAAACGCTTAACGTCCTCGTGTAAATTTTTATGCGTAAATGCTAAATATTGTTGTTAGGCTGCCAGGTTTTTACATAAGCTCGTCGCTTCTTTCATTAAGAGGCTTTTACGAAGTTGTTTCCATGAAAATGAATTGAATGTGGGACTGAACTGTAGAACGGTAAACGTATTGAATGTTGGAGAGTCATCAACGCAAACTTAACAGTTAGGTTGTCTGAATAAAATATACCTTAAATTGCAAAGCTAATACGTTTTTTTTGAGATGTTGCGCTCATTAATATAAATATATTAATTAATTATTCGCCAAGAATTTTGATCATTGTAAATTAATTTGCCTTACCTTTGCCCAGAAATTTCAATCATTGAAATGTATAACCAATCTCCTAACAAAAATAAAAACAGAATTTTCCTTCTATTTGTTCATTCATATAAATTTTTCATCGAGCTAAAAGCAAAGAATATAAATGAAAATAAACTAATTTTCTGATAATTCATCTTTTGTAACTCTCTTATACTGAGCAGCAATTCTTTAAAATATTTTATTTTTCGCTCTAAACTCTATTTTTCTATAATCTGACATTTTATTTCGATGCAATGAAATCATTGATTTTATCAAAGACGCAAGGAAAAATGTGTTAACCATCAAAAAAGGTATTGTGATACGCTCATGCATGTACATTATTCTTTTTCTATTGATAATATCATATATTAAGTTCTTGAAAAATAACTTTGAATGTATTTTGTTTCAGGTAAGTCCGAAGCTAGGAGTTGAACATGTATCTGATGTTTTCAAGTGAGTACAAGAATCTACCTGCACATTTCTTCACTTCGAATACGTCTTGACATACAGGGTACTCATTTTACCACTGGTCGCCCACTGAAGCTAGACTATCAGAATTTAAATTTATCGCACAGTCGTCATACGTAGTGTAGCTCATCTGGGTACTCGAGGACAAATGGCCCACTTGAACAAAATCTCCACCGCTTACATTATCCATTCTCCTGCGTTCACACTCTCCCCTCTCTGCCTCTGCTCCTCTCGGACGGTCTGTTTTGAGGGGTTCGCAGCTCCCCCGCGCCCTCACCGCGTCGCTCCGTCTCCCCCCTCCCCGACCCGTCACCGCGGAGCTCATCCTCGCGCGACGCAGCTCCACGCGCGGGGGCCGCAGATGGCGGAGGGGGGCGGGGTGGGGCGGAGCGGTAGAGGGGAAGGGGGCAGGCCGGGAGCGCTCGGCGCATTCTGCTCACGTAGCGCACCCAAACTGCCGAGTGATTGCGGGTGGCGCGCGAAGACGGAGCCGGCGGTGGCGGCAAGAAGGGGCGGGGGCGGACGGGAAGAGGAGCGAGCGGGGAGGGGAGGAGGAGCAGCAGCAGGACGAGAAGCCGCGGCGACGGGGAAAGCGGGTTGGCAGCAGCAGCAGCAGTTGTAGGGAAATCGGGAAAGGATTAAGCGAAACCCTGGCGTTTAATATCTCACCTTATCATTTCCTCTGCGTCTCGTCTTCCGCGCTCCCCTCCCCCTCCCTCTCCGCCGTGTCGCCTGTCGCTCCGCCTCCCTCCGGCAAATAGCGCCTCCTTCCATCGGCACAGGCTGTCCCCAAAGTCAGGACGCGCTTCGGGGCGGGAGAGGAGGGAAGACCTAAATGTTCAATCACATCTCGTTTTTCAACAGATAAACAAGGAAACATCTGCTTAGGAAACCAGCCATTGATATTCATAAAATACTATCATTGAATAAATAGGGTGCGGCTATGCAATAATGATTTCACAACGTAAGAATGACAACCGATAACAATAATAGTTTATTTCAAATAAGAGCAAAGCACATCGATTAATCTTTCATGATTTGCAATCGATTTAATGAGAGTCGCACCCAAAGGACGCAAGTTAGTGTCTGTGAACGTGTTTTTGACTGTTATTATTACTATTATTATTATTATTATTATTATTATTATTATTATTGTTTTATTAAGATGCCGCAGTTTACCATTAACACTCGAAATTATGTTTTCACAACCAATGTTACACACATGAGGTTCCCTAATAAAATGATTGCAAACTGAGGATCATTCATGTCCATAGCGAAATTCGAACCTACAACTCGTTTGTCAGAGGCGATCTGGCTGACAGTACACGCACTAATCACCTTGGTTATTCAGGCCGTTTTAAATGTTGATTACAGTTAATTCATTATTGATGTGCATGAACCGGTTACTCAAGAAGACTGTTGGATACACGCATCGCGAATAGGATGACGGTTCAGTTCTCAACAAGAGACGTGAAGAGGAACACTGAGTAACGCAGTGATGCATGTATGCTCAACACGTCCTTGGCGAGAGAGAATACCTGTTACGCTAGGCAAACATTTTGTACAGAGACGTCGTCGATAGTGGACAACCATCAAAGGCGTACACTCTGTGTCCGGCAAGAGAGAGAGAGAGCGAGAGAGTAGAAGATGGAGTAAGAGAGAGGGGAGGAGCGCGCGGCAGGCCAGAAGGACAGAAACGCTCGTACAATTAGGAAATCACCAAAAGTAAAATAACCTAGACTTCCATGCTAACATTGAAGAAAGTTGAAAATAAATGCAACATCGAACATTTATTGATTTAAATTCTTTATTCTTGTTCTTCTTCACTTGAAAGCTTCGACGTGTTTCTGTTTGGACGTCTCAAATCTCTCCAACTACTTCTTAGACCTTCGAAACTATCTCATACATCTAAATACAAACCATAAATTAAATGTGTTATATGTTCTTTCAAGGCTTCTGGTTACTATCTGCGTTTTGCTTTCGCAGTGTCAGATATCACGGGTAACAATATTTTCATTAAACGTAAACTTTGAAAAATGTACAGTGATAACGAGTCACTTTTCATGATGCACAAGTTTACAGTTCATCCTTTCAAGAACTTCGAACAATTGTGGTTAATAGTCATCACATAAAATTAGTATTTCATTTCGCGAAGTATTCATTCTTGATATCAGTTTATTATTACTACAAAAATATGTAGTGCATGAAAGTACAAGTTAAATTCTTCTTTACTCTTTTTTTCCTTGCTGTGAACTACAGTTTGTCATGCTTGGTTAGCGAATTTGAAGCTATTAAACACAATGCGAATGAGTGTTGACATCCCGTTATTTTAGTTTGTTTTTCGATGTGTACATCTTAGGGCTTATTTCGATCCAGGGAATGCCAGGCCCTGGCACCTGCTCGTTTCCCGCGCCATCTCACCGAGTCCCTCTCCCTCCGACCCCGGCGAAGCAAAGTGTTGGACGAGGCGGCGCGTCCGCGTGCCACAATATTGAATATTGACCGAGGAGATGGCGATTACGCGGACGAACACCACTCGCCACTCCGACGCTCCTCGGCCTTCTGGACTCTCTCCCTCCCTCCGCGAGGGTCCTTCTCGCCTCTTCCGCTCCCCTCCCCTCCCCCCGCCGCCTCCTCGTCTCGTGACGACTAGTTGTTTTTTTTCTTCTTCTGAGTTCGATGTGCTTCTCGGTAGTGGATTCAAAGGGGAGGGACGATGATGGGAGTTATAGCTTATATTTTCTATTCTGTTCTTCATTTGGGCTTGATGGTCATGTACATAAACCTACTTGCGCCTGGTCATTGGTTGTCTTCAACTTCCTTTTATAGGATATCAGCGCTAATTATTTTAAATTTAATGCTAAGTTCTTTGTTTCTTAATGTGAAATGATTGTAATTCATCTTTGAATATATCTTCAACCGTATTTCTTCGTTTAAATTACGTGTAATTTATGTGTCGGATAGAATTCCCGCTTTTTCCCCATTCATATAATTGAGGCAAGCAGCAAAGCAGTGAAGTCGTGCTTACTTCCTGGTACCCCTGTGCCAAGGCGCGTAGGGGCTTTTCTGAGGAAAAGCATGCTGCACCACGTTGCTCGCCGCGCGGGTGGAAATAATCTCCCCACTAGCGAAGAAAAGCGTCTCACAAGTTCGAAGCAGCCAGGTGGCACCACCTCGCCTCTCCGCCCACCCTCCCCCGGTCGGCACCACGGCTCCGCCTCCGCTCCCGCCCCCGCCCACGCCCACGCCACGCCGCCGTCCCGCTTCACCCGCGTCGCCCTTGAATCCTAATGGCGCGCTCCGGATTTCTTTTTTAAACCGAGACGAACGAGAAAAGTTCTGGAACGGATCCCGCGAGCCGTTGCGTGTCGCGTTCCTCGCTTGCATGACCCGAAGATTATTTCCGAATCTCCCACGTCGCGTCGCAGACGTGGGTGGGACGCGGGCTCTCTCTCACTGAATTCCCCTACGCCGAGGGGAACGCTTCACAAACCGCCGTCATTACGACAACCTCCCCCTTCGCCAAAGGAATCAGCTTCTCTCGGCTCGAACGAAAGTTACATACGGAACGTGACGTACACAGCTTCGCTTTGCAACGGAGAAAGCCTTTTTTTTACTACATTTTCCTTTGTTAATTCTCGACTTTAGATAAACCTATGTACATGTCGCATCTTCCTCTGAGATTTTTATGCGTCATGACGTTTACGTACAGAAATAAAAAAGTTTCATGTTTTTACAGTAGCAGCTCTTTTTCTGAAACTTGTTTGTAATTTAATTTCTTGCTTTCAATCTGTCCAAAACTGAATAAAATAAAGTAGAAACTTAAAAGAGTTTTCATATCTTAACACACGAGAAAGATCGTGAGATAGAGTATAATAAATATTGTAATCCCTCACGGAAATTAAAAGTTAAAAAAGAAGAGCGGAAGAGAGAAAAAAATTAAAGAAGAAACTCCTGTTTCCTTCCTCTCTGGCGGGCGTATAGAAAAGCAGATACGAGCCTCTTTCCTCCGTCCTTTTGTTTTTATTCTTGCGATCTAAATGCGGCCGAGGCTGTGAGTAGCAGTTTCTCCTCTCGGAGCGCCTTTTAAACTCTTCTAACTTTGTACAAATTCCCCGCTAACGCATGTACGGCGGCGAGGAGGAGTTGTGCGCGCCGCGCCGGCCAGAGCCGGGAGAAGCGAGTGGAGGGTGCAAGTGGGGGGAGGGACTGACACTAGTTGCGAGGAGAGGGAGCGGGGCATCGGGAGGAAGGGGGCGGGGAGGCACGGCGGGGAAGAACGATGTGGGACGGAGCAGGATCTAGTGGCGCAGAGCAGCGAGAAGATTAGGGCAGGGCGGGATGGGTTGGGCGGGGCGAAGTCGGGTGGATCGGGAAAGAGTGGTAGGGAAGAAAGGGTCACGAAGTAGCCTGCAAAGCGAAACATTTCCCTCCATCTATTCTATTCGAAAACAGATTACAGGGCAAAAAAGGAGTGCAGAGATGAAAGAATTCTGACACTCTTAAGTATTTTTTTGTGTTACTGCGTGTACATTTCCTTGTTGACTCAGAAAATGATGTAATTACGTGTGAAATATGTTATAACTTGTAAACATGTGTTCATTTTCGAAGCTGAAAGCTGTAATGTTCATTTCTAAAGCGCGTTGACGTACGGAAAAATGGGGGGTCGTCAGACTTGTTGATTTAGTAAGCCTATTCATCACACTTCTGTAACTTTATATCGTGTTCGTCTCTTTTGTAGTAGTATCTAAATAAAGGTATTCACTTGCGATCCTGTGCAATGGATGACTTTCCCTCTTCTTTTAAATTGAAAATAACGCAACTTCATTCAGCCTTCGCCAAAATGTTTACGACGAAATTCAAAGAGGTTTTGTATCGACAATATGATAGATGAATGCCCTCTTGCCTTCAGTTATGACACAATATCATTAGTGAAATACAAAGAATGTATTTCAGGTCTCGTTTTTGTAGATAATATAATTGAATTCTCAAACACATGACAGTATCAACACTAGTTGAAAGCTACATTTTCGAAAGGTGTTTTGAGTTGAGACCTAATATCTTGCCTAACCCCATTCCATATACATGACTGACGATTATTGCTTTTCAACTTGACGATGATTGGCGAGCACATAATATCCTTACAGTAGGTTGTCGGTCATAAATTTTAGTTCGAATCGGAACGCCGGCAGTTTGTAGTGCGCCTGTGGACAGCGCTTCCTTTGGCCAAACGGGAGCCATCTGCCCGCGTGTGTCAAACGACAGCTGGAGCTGTTCCGACTTGTGGCGTATTTCGAGGTGATGTGCTGCGGCGCACAGTGGTTCAAGATGCAAGGAAACAGGAACAATTCGGTGAATTGAATGTACTGCTAGATATTTGTGGCTACGAGATATATTGGTTTTTGAGTTCACTAAACGACAACTGAATTATCCATCACATTGTAGAATACAAACTGGCAAAATCAATAATATAAACTGAATAAATTATAAAGAAATTGCCACATTTATCCCGGTCTTCTGTTCCGAAAGTGACGTCCATCCCTATTTCCTGGGTATCAGGTGCCGAGTTTTGATATACGCTCGGCCATCCTCACTGTTGATCTTGTATTGTAATAACTCAGGGGCAATAAAGGCTAGTAGTAGACAATTTCGGTCAAGAAAAAGAACACTGATTGACGTATATTTTATAAACCTGGCCAATCTAGGATTAATGCGCTCCATTTTTTATAGAATTATCATTAAGGAAATTGAATTCTTGAACCTTGAGAAAGCAATTGTGAACATTGTAACTTAATTCATTCTGTTTCTTTTCTTTTATACATTCGATTTCTATTTACTAGTGTAAATTGTAAGTCATTATGTCCAAATAGTTTAAAATTGTATTTTTCTTTCGTTTTCTTTTCTTTATCGAAATTCGAAGTATTCAGAGTAATGTTGTCCTTAAATTAAAATAATACTATGATTAATTTATGGAAGTATAATTATAATTACCCCTGAATTATCTATTGCTATATTTTATATTACTTAGAACGTGACAAAAATGAAAATTAATTCATATTTTGGAGAATTTCCAATTTTTTGGATTATTTATTGATCGTATTTCAGTACTTTGTAATGTGCACCACTAAACATTGATATCATATCTTATCACACAATATTCACAACTTCACAAACACTACGCGTGGTGGTGGCAAAGGCCATTCAATGTGAACCACTGTGCGGCGGGCGTTCGGGCGGCCTCGTCAACACCCGCGCGCGATTTTAGGGCCTCTCAGCGGCGTGCCTCGCCGCCACCGCCCTCGCATGGCCGCCGCCGCCCTCACATTGCCACCGCCGCCGGCAGCGGAAGCGCGCTCCACGCGCCGCCCGTCAGCTCCCGCGCCGCGCCGCGCCGCGCCGCGCCGCGCCGCACCGGCGGAAATAGCGTCCACGCACACGCTCGCGCACGCCCGCTCACACACGCACGGGGGCGATCTTCAAGACTGCCGTCCGCCAGCGGATACGATAAAAAGAAGAACGAAACTGCTACCTCAACATTACTTGAACATTCTCGCGCTGTGGAGGTTTTATGAAGATAATTATATTTAAAAAGGTGTTAAACTTTAAGAATCACATTTTACTTACCTCATCTACTGATCTCAATACCACAACTATGCACACACACGTCATATCTCTCTCTCTGTCTCTATCTGTCTCTCTTTCTACCTCTCTCTCCCTCTCTCCCTCTCTCCCTCTTTCCCTCTCTCCCTCTCTCCCTCTCCCCCTCTCTCTCTCACGCTATCTCTCTCGCTCGCTCGATTTCTCGCTCGCTCACTCACTCGCTCGCTCGTCTACCCTTTCTCTCCCTTTCCAATAGTGTTTTATCATGCTCTTTTTTAACATGTATTGATTAAACTAGGCTTACAGGAGAGTGATGTTAACTTTTTGTCGTCTGCACAGCGTCGTCTTTGCTTTCAGTTAGTGACAGAGTGAAAAACAATCATGCCTCTAAAAGAAAATCCTGTGTGTCCTCCCTGTATGTTCTTCTGTAACGACTGCTATTAGAAACGCCCACCTTCGTATGTATGAAGAAAAAAACTCCAAGCAGGACATTTCGGTTCGGAGAAGCCGAGGTAACATTCGACCACGGTATTTCCCCTGCACAATGTGCTGTTCCTGTTATTCAACGTACTAGGAAGTCATGGTGAAGAGGTGGACTGCCGGGTTGGATGTGCTGACGAAGCTCGCGCGTTGCGCAAAAGGGCCCGTTCTGCGCCAAGATGACGACTCCAGCGGCATCTGCAGTGCACTAATTGCAGAGGGTCGCGTGCTTTAATTGCTGGGGCGCCAACCTTGCGACGCCGATGAAGGTCGCATCAAATACGATTACTAAATGTGATAGTTTAAATATATCTTAAATTGTAGTTCCAGGAATGTTTTAATTTAAAATCGAAGAATAAATGTTTGTGTTGTGGAAGCTAAACCGTTTAATTATAAATGGTGTGTAACTATGATTGTATATAGTTATATCAGTTTACAGAATTTTTATTTCACAACATACTACAGAATATTCTAAATTTAAGTCTGTTGAATTTTTATCCTTAGTTGCCTTGTGTTTTTTACGGAACCTAAACGAAAATTGTGTGCTTCAGTTTTTTCGGTGCGAATATACTCTTAAGTGCAGTTGTTAACATTGTTTTTCTCGTTTAATTCAATATCTTCTGGTTTATGAATGCTACAACAGGGCATTCCCTCACTACTTCCTTCTCTTCATCCGCTATATCTGCTACGAAAAATCCATCACATCAGTAATGCCTTCCGTTTCCCCTCTTCCTTCATCACCTGTAGAATCGCAACATCCACTTTTATTTTCTTCACCTTGATCGTTTTATTCCTTCTCTCTCACCAACTCTTCCACCACGACCTGTTGTAGAAGTAGGATTTTGTGGTTGGAGCACTAGAATTGGCCGTCTAGGCAACTTTCTTGTCAAAGTTTCTGCCATCACGATGCGACCTTCTTCAGAGCGTATGATCGATCATAGAAAGATCACTCGTCGAAATGAATCCATCTTTACCACAACTTCCGTCGCCCCTATCACAACTGCTACCCACACCACCTCTCCTTCCCATTCCTCCGTCGCCGCCATTATCCCCGACACCGTCGCCGCCCCCAACACGCGCTCCGCGGGGCGCCTGCCCTCGCGGGCACTCGCTTGATTGTTTCCGGAGCCTCTGTTTACTGCTGGCGGGCCGCGGCGGGGGCGCCGGCGGGGAGGCGTGGCCGGGGACGGCCGTGGGACGCTGAGCGCCGATAAAATTCCTTTTATCATATTGGCCCCGTAATTGGAACGGAAGGTCCCCGATTGCCATCGCCCGCGCCGCGGCCCCGCCCCCGGCCCCCGCGCTGCCCATGTCGCGGGCGACGCGCTGGGACCCCTGAGGGGGGGGGGGGCGGGCGTTTGGTCCCCGTCTAGGTCAAGGGGCTGCTAGCCAGCGATGAGTGGTGGAAGTTGCGACCACGGGGATGACAAGGCGTTGAATAACTTCAAACATACTTTTCGGGTTGGGTATGTGTGGATTTAAAACGTGTGTTTATTTTCAATGAAATTAGTTTATTGGTGATTTGTCGTTGTCGGTATTACAGATAAAAGAATTAGAGTTGTTGTCTTGTCCAACGCTATTGTTAATGTTGGTCACGACAACGGCTGTAATAATGATAAAAATTTCATTGTTGCATTGTTGAAATTCATATGTAATTCAATGAAAATTTAAAGTTATGCGATGTCAGAGTCTCGCGTGAATTAGAAACTCACGCCGATTTTAATACTGCATAATTGTCTACAATTTACACAACTTTAATGTGTCGGTTTTAGGTTAAAATATTAGTAGTAGTAATTTTCGATGAAGCGTATGACACTGAAGACAGACATTTGACGCCACTTTCACCTGCATCTAAGTGTCTTTGTGGAACTGAAAATGTCAATTCGCTTCAAAATAGGAAAATTGGAGAGTTGGTCGTGTAGTTTTGATGTTCTTTGAAACGTGTACTTCACGGCACCAATGTTTCAACTCAGTCTTTACTCTGTGCCATCTGCTCAATAGTTGTTCAGTAGATATATATATATAAGAAATCTTATAACTGAGGTTACTCTTAACAGCTCTTTACAACCATAGCTGTTTTACTAATCAAAGTGCTTCACCTTTTCAAAGAAAAATGTGATATTATGAGCTGGCGCAATCTTTCTTGACAGAACGCAAAAATGCTTCTACAGTCCTAGGGGTGAGGTCACAATTATTTGGCGTCCGTATTTGCGAAACGTCCTGGTAGCGTACTATTGTCCTTTTGGCTAAGGATAAATGCTTGTTATTTCAATTTCGTTCACGTCATAAAAGCGAAATATTCCCTTGACGTACGTTGCGTTGAAAAATGAAAAATTTGCCTTAAATACCGAAAGTCTTTGTTGGTAGGAATAAGAAGAGACTAAGGAAGAATTACTGGGCTAAATGCGGTATGTGCCTTACACAACCATATACTTACCCATTCTTTTAATTACATTCTAGTCGTTATCATTTTCTACAAGTATTAAATGAATTTTCGAAAATTGAAAGGAAAGTAACACCTCATCTAGATCTTTTTGATAACGTTCACGTTCCCTTTATTCACCATATTCTATCAGAGGATGAAGCAGTTTCATTATTCCCGTGGTAAAGCATCGGGGAACGATTCCACCGCAAAGAAATTATTCGGAGTTTCCACCAAAATTCCGCACCAGCCGCGAGTACCCTATTCTTTGGGCGTAATCGAATACTGCACGTATATTATAACTTAATTTCCGCGTCAAGGTATGTAATCAAAAGTTTCCGTACGGCCCCCGCAAACTACGTGGCCGTGGAAGGGGCGTAATGAAATGAAAAGAACTCTAGGCAAAAAATGTTGGCTCGGGGCCTCCGGATAGGCGTGGCCTCCTCTCATGCAAATCTTATTCTAGCTCCATATGAAGCCGGGGATTACTGGGAGGCAGGGAGCGCCGCAGCGGCGGGGGTGGGGCGGGGCGGGGCGCGGCGTAACGAGCGTCGGGGAAAGGGGCACAGCGGGGGGCGGGGGCGGGGAACAGCGCAGCGCCGGAAGCGGCCGGAAGTTGCAGGGAGGGAAACTCCCGACTCAGCGACTCAGCGGCTCCTGCTTCACCCCGCCCGCTCTCCCTGCTTTCGCTGCGGGCGCCTCGTTGCCGTAGCCGCCCTCCCCTCCCCTCTCCTCCCCCTCCTCCCCCCACTCCCTTCATTTCCCTCCCCGCCGCCTCTCGCCCCTCGCTCCCCCTACATCCTCCGCTCCGCACGGGATTGCGCGGGCGAAATTCGCCGCGTCTGCATTTTTCAACTGTTTTCTATTTACTTTTGTCCTTCTTTTCGGATTAAATAAAATGCCGGGAAAGGGAATCACTGTTGGGCGATCAAAAATAAAACACAAAGAGAACTTCGCGTGTGCGGTACTCTCACGTTTTGCTCGAATGTCGGTGCAACCACTGGTGTATTATTAGATGCCTGGTGAAACTCTCTTTCTAATATTTAGCTTCTGATAAGAACTTTGCCACCTCATGTTGATTCTTAAAACGATGAAAATTTAACTCTCGGAAGACAATACTAGCGCTTAGTGAATAAATTAGCGTGAATGTGTTTTCAACGGAGAAATTAGTTACTGTGTGGAGATTCTGACACACAAAGAGCAACACTACTAATGCTTCGTCTTTCAGCCATTCACAGAGGTTTCTGAACACACTTCGAGCACTCAGACCCAATGAAAACAAGGCAAATTCGTTGACCGACCGTTGGCCTAATCATTCACCCGGTACTCCAACAAAGGATACGTGATTCGGCGATAGATTGCGAACTCCGTCACGTACTTCCAGCGACGACCATACATTTAGCCTGCCCTCGCCGTCCCCGTCCCGTCCACACGCCAGACCTCTTTTCCCCGCCCCTGCCGCTACGGTCAAGCTGTCCCTGACGCCCCCAAGAACCGAATTGTCCCTTTCTCCAATGCCTTCACCGTTCTCTACTGCTGTCACTGCCGTTTCCATCACAGCAGGGACCTCACCGCTTCCACTGATCCTACTGCTACTTAGACTCCCCAGTGCGCACCGCCACCCCTATTACTTCTACCCTTTCTTTCACTCCTATTGTTTCCAACTCCCCCACCGTTTATCGCCATTCCTACACCTTCTACCACCCCATCAACCTCACATTCGCTCTCCTCCTCCCATCCCACACTACCGTCACCGTTTCCACCACACCCACAGCCGCCGCCGCCACCGGTGCGTGGAAGAGCGTCGCAAATGCTGCACAAAGCGCCTGGGATGGACGCGTAAAACGCAGCGCTCGGCGTATCGCACATCGCGATCGCGTACACGGCTCGGCCATTACCGCCTTAGGGCGCGCCGGCGCTCGCGCCGTGCTCCCGCCCCCTGGTTGCCGCCGCCGTGCCGTAATGCGTGTGCGTAATTGATCGCGAAGCGCGTCCGCGCGGCTCCCGGCGAGCGGAACGCGCCCAACGACCTACGCGCTGCCGCGCCGCGCCGCGCCGTCCCTCTTCCTGCGGCCCCGCTGCGGCTCACGCTCGCTCGAGCGCGCCGCGCGCGGCCACCCACGCAGTCTCGCGCCGGGAAGACGGTCGCCGGCCGCCTCCTGCAGGGGCTGCACCTCACACGTCCAAGTGGAAACAGATTTTATACTCCAGAAATACTATCGTACCTGTACCATTTACTTATGTAAATGGGTAAATGTACCATTTACCAATTTATATTACTATGTTTTAAAAAACTTCTTTACCTGCCAAGGCGGCTCAGTGTTCAGCTGATTTCAATAGTGTCCCTGATCGGAAGGACCTAGGGATCGAGTTCTGACAGTCGCAGGATTTTCTACACTAGCGAGACAGCTGGGTAGAATTCAGCCCCTGCCAAAAAAAAATTCTAGCGGCCGGCTCCTCTGGTCGGTATTTTTTCCGTGTTTTCTCCGGGCGTATGTCGGAGCATTACCGTAGCAAACGGGCAACGCACCGCGTGCGTTCTTTCCTTTTCTTCCCTGTTCTATCCTCGCCCTTACTTACATTCTTATAAATACTACCCTATAACTATCTATCGGTAACATGCCGGGAGATCAGTCAAAAGCTTTAGCTTGTGCTTTCTGAGAAGCTGGTGGGGCATACCTGTTTGAAGAAACCGATGAAGATGCCGATGTGTATGTCCGCGCGTGTGCGTGACCTTTGAAAGACAAGTGATGACACTGATAGTAGTTTCCTATGCAATAGAAGCAGCTTTTCCAGCAACGTATTCTATCCAGGTTGCCATCAACTCGAAATGAATAAATGAATGGAATGGAACGTCCAATCAGTAGAGCGCTTCTGCCACGCATTTATGACGTGCAGCATCAAAATTTCACCTCATTAAAAGTATCCACAGAATATAGATAGCGGACTGTGGTTTAGTACAAGACTGAAATCTAGTATTCGCTTTAGATAGTCTGCGAATGATCATGAAACGCTCGGTTATAAAGCGCGGCAAGCTGTCTCTGTCGACGCCCAATTGTCAAGCACAAAAGAGAATGGTGCAATGTACGAGTATATTTTATTTTCCGATCAGGGCATGCGAGAAATACGTTGGGCAACACATTGTTGTTTGATGGTGATAACACATTTCATATATGTTGATATCAGACCGTTTATAAAAATGGAATAATAGAATGGAACAATAATAATGGAAGAATAATATGGAATAATCCGAAAAAGTGTGATTTTCTTCTTTATTTTGTTTTAATTTATGCGTCTCGTCACCATGGTTCTTTTTTGCATGAATTTAATGAGATATTTACATTCGTTATCACTAGAAGAACAATTTGTTCATGACACTATTCAGTCTTCTTTGGTTATGTGTTCAAGAAATGGCGGATGTTGCTTATTAATAAATTAATTTAGTTTTTAATTAATTAATAAATTCAAGGTTAACAAGAACTTCGAAGATCGATGTTTCAAAATTAAAATATTGATGTTTAAGAAAATGTTCAAAAATCATCGATGTTTTTAAACATCCATGTTTTAATAAAACCAATTTAATAGACTAGTAATTTTGGCGCGGAAAAAAAATTAATTCGATTATAGCACATATCCACTAACTTCACGTCACTGCTAGAAACTTGAGTCTGAAAGCCTGAGCGCCGAGGGTGATGTATAAAACATCGATGTTTCTATAAAGTCATCGATGTTTTGAAAACATCGACATCGACCTATCCCTAGTACAGGGATACGCGCCTTGCACCATTCCACGGCCAGCACAAATGCCAGAGGTGCCGTGGGTGAGGCCAAGCTCTCTACGTGCCGTGCCTTCCGCCGCCGACCACCCCCGCCTCCCCGCCACCGCACGCCGCACTTATTCACACTAATGCAACACTTGTGTTTTTAATGCCCCGCTGAGCGTTCCGTTTCGCGCGCTACGCGAGCATTAGTTCAAACCCCAGAGCGCTCGCCGTTAAAGTGCGGTTTTACGCCTGTGTCGCGCGTAAATACCTTACCCCCTCCTCCTTCTCCTCCTCTACCCGGCCGTCCCACGTTTCGTCAGTCTTCTTTCTCTTCGCGTGCTTCTTTTTCGCTCCTTTTTTTCGGCCTCCTACGTTCCGAGCATCACCCGCCCGGGACAGTTTCCTCGTCCTCGCCCACCACGAAAAGGAGCACCTCGCGAGTTGAGTTTTACTGCCGAATCCATTACAAATAACAAATTACTCCTTTAGATGTAAACGAGAAATGGCGGCCAGAGAGCCCCGTCCGGGGATTGTACCGTCCGCCGCCCGGGTTCGCGACTCAAAGGGGAGCTTCCATTGCACTGCGGATCGCCGTAATTAAAACGGCTCCGGTTGAAAAGTTCTGCGCAATCAACGAGGGCGCCGCGCCGCTTCGATGAATCGATGTTTCCGTCGACAAAGGGGCCCTCCAATAAAAATCATACGTAACGTTTATCGTCGGACGCCGTGCCTTCCCTCGGGGATATTGGTTCGCGGAATTCGCTCGCGGCCTCCAAGTAGCCTGTCGTTAGCGTGCGGCACGTCTCGAAGAGTAGCCCCACGGTATTGTGTTCTTTTACTGCTGATTGGGGAATTTGAGAACTAGAGATCGTCTCTTCGATTGAGATGTTTTGTAGAAACGATAGTACTACTTGCAACTCTTACTGTTTTCCGTTTGATGAACGTTTCGGGCATATTGACCTCTTTTGTGTGGACATTTGAAAAAGAAAGACGTGAGCTTAGTAGTATTTTCTATCAAAGAGGAGATATTGACGCAACCTACAAGAGAGTGAAATGCTTAATGTTTCATTGTCACTAATATGCTAATTTAATTCATGATGTCTCAACTTGTTACTATCAATTATTTATCATAACGCCGTGGATCAAAGACCTGGCTTATATTTGGAATTCACCGCTTAATCTAATGAATGACTGCAGTGGGACGAAAGTCGTTCTTTTATAGAAGTTTAATTGCAATATTTGCATTTTGTCGTGAATTATTGAAAGCGATGGTTACTGAAAGTGATGGTTAATATGAACCTCAGTAATTCTTTTCGTCTATTACAGTAAAAAAAGAATGTCTCATATACGTTTTCGGGTGTGTATAAATATTGTATCATGAGATCTCATTGAACAGACGGGACGTTTTAAGATTATGGTGGCAATTGCTCAGTATTTAACCGGCTGAATCGAAACCTGACACTGAGAGTCTGTGGAGCGTCATAGACGTGTTCTGTTCTAGCCTCGTCGTAAATCACCGGTTAAGGAAACACGGGCGATAATAAGGTAGCCGGGCCGCTCTCCCGAAGTGAGACAATGGGCGAGCGCGGAGCGAGATAATACCTAATCCGCATTATCGATCAGCTACACAATACCGCGATAGCGACACGTCCATGCATCAGCCACCAGCGGCAACTATCTCCAGTGCGCTCTATAAACATTCATCTCCAATGCGGCGGCACATGCGCTGGGTGATCACGTGCGCCCCGGGGCTCTTGTCCAACAAGCGGGGGACGAGGGGCGCGTGTGGACATACCGGGCTTTGGAGTGCTAGCCGCTTCGAGTCCGGTGATTGCACCCCTTCATATTGGAACGCTGGAAAACCGAGGATAAGCACTCGACACTTCTTATGGAGCTCCAGGCCAAACCGAGCATTGAGCTGACTACCATGTACTGGAACTACTACATAGATGGGTCGAGATCGGGAGGATCCTATCTGGAGGAAACTTCTAGCGGGATGCTGGATGCTCTGATCTGTAGTGGTTTCTCCGATTGATATCACCCCAACGCTGAAGTAGTACCCTAACAGGCGGGTCACGGACAGCGCGTGATCTTTCCATCCTAATTATTGTGTATATTCTTATATATTAGGTAGACTCGAAATTGGAGCCATTTTGAGAAAATCGTTTTTTTATTGTAAAACAAAAAACGATAAAATCGTACATATTGGTGAAAATATCAAACAAACAATATATTGAGAAAACTTTTTAATATTATACTATTAAAAAGTTGTTATCCGGTGATAGCATATCGAAAGGATTTTAATTTCCAAACGATATATTCAGTTATATATGAGGTACTTTAAAAAAAAGGCCCAAAAATGCCATTTTCGAGGTACCCGCGCGTCCTCTAAATATTGTTAAAAACACTTATTATTGTGGTTAACTTCTTGTCTTTAGGAAACTTGATTTTGATAGGTCAGCCTAATATATGTATTATAGGAAACTTGATTTATAAACTTGTCTTAAACTTGTCTTATAGGAAACTTGATTTTTTTGCTCAACCTAATATATGTATTTCATTTACCGATTTATATATTTATGTATTTCTTTTTCGATTTTATGGAGGTGTTAAGACTGTGAGAGAACAATGTTAAAGGATGAATAACCATATTTTCATCTCAATTCACGCCGTTACAATATTATTGATTCTTCACAAGCATTCCACTGCTTCTCGAAATTTCACCGCAGCTTGTGAAATGAAGAAGCATACTTTTCTCGTATTTAATTAATTTTCTTGTGAAGTAGAATTATCGTTACCAAATTGCGTGCAAACTTCGCAGAATTGCTGACAATATAGAGATGATAACAAAATACAATTTCTTAGATGTTCATTATTCCCTTTGGCCCCGTGGCTGCCAACACAATTTAGTGACAGAGTATAAACTCTGCCCTTCTGTTCTACCATGCTTAAAAACACTGTGTTCTCTGTGTTGTTTCTTAGAAATCTCAATCCGCGAGCAGTAGCGTGATAACTAATTCTGAGAATTAATTTCTAAAAATGTCAATATGTCGAACCGTGAGTTTTCTTTGGCAAATTTATGAATTAATAATCACAAATATTTTGTAATGAATTTAATTATTAATATTTTTATTGTGAAATAAAATAATGGTTATTGTAGTTATAAAACACACTGATTAGTTAATTTGGTGGCCTAAATTCTGCGGACGGTAGCGGCGGCTTCTTTTAAACACGGAAAGAAAAGCTGGCGTTCGAATCCTGCGTTATGCTTCAAAATTGTGCCGCGAAAGGTAGTGGTAATCTGCAACGTATGTACTAGCATACAGCATATAAAGAGAAAAATAATTTATTATATCTTTCGAATTTGATCAGTTTTGTAAAATTGACTTCGGACCAGGTGAAACATAGACAACATATATAACATTGCGTTCGTGCCAACTCAATAGCAATACAGCATCGTCCTAATACGTAGGACCTAAGGATGTCGGTTCGATTTCCGCGGCAGACATGCATGTTATCAATATGCGATTGTGAGGGACTAGGATATCATAACACCATGAATTACATCTGAACCATCATATCATTTACAATCAATAATCTCTTGTCGTCCGTGTCATCAACCATTCGGTGGAAACTAAAGGCTGACTGCCTCTGTGATTATTTACGCACAAAAGGGGTGAGCACAATGGCTTGAGTCACCTCCCCCGCGTACACTGGAGGCCAGAGAAGGCATGTGTCAGGCAGATGATTATAATTATTGCGAACATGCAAGCAGGTGATTTTGCATTGTTAGGACTTCTTATCAGACACTGCTGGATGCATTTTTTAAAATAAACCACGTTTTTCTTTCTTTCAACAATTGCTTAGCTCTTGGAAGCTCAGGGTTCCACGCCGCCCTCGCCGCCCCGCAGCCTCCGCGCCCCACACTTCCCCGGGGGCGCGTGACGTCTGCTCGGGTGACGTCACCGCGGTCACCCGAGCCCGCATTAGCATACCGCGCCCATGCAAAGTGGATTACCGTGGCGCAGAGCAGAGCAGAGCAGGGCAGAGCAGAGCAGCGCTGCCCTGGACGCGCGCTCCCCCAAGCTGCTGCCGCCGCCGCCGCTCGCTCTCACCCACCTTCACTCCCTTATGTCGGCCGTCGCCCGCTTTCCCCCGCCGATGCCTCCCCTCGTCCGGCGTTGGTCTTTCTCGTCCATCGTTCCTCGCTTTCCTCCGTTGTTGTTCGTTCTCGTACTTCATCGTTCGCTCTCACCTGCTGTCGCTTGCTCTCGCCCGCCATCTCTCGTTATCACCCGTTGTCTCTGTCTCGCTCGTTGTTGCTCGTTTTCGCCCGTTGTCACTCGTTATTGCTCGCTCTCCGCCGTCCATGCTCGCTCTCGTCCGCTGTCTCTTTTCCTCGCCCGCGATCTCTCTCTCTCTCTCTTTCTCTCTCTCTTTCTCTCCTCTCTCTCTCACTCTCATTCTTGTTGCTCGCTCTCGCCCGCAATCGCTCCCTCTCGCCCGCTGTTACTCGCTCTGGCCAATCGTTGCTCGCTCACGCCCGCTGTCCCTTGCGACCGCCTGTGGCTCCCCCGTGGTCTGATGTCCTCCCCTTCCCACTCACTCAGATTTCTCCGTCAACCTAATTTCATGAAGGCTCTGCATTGCGGTTCGATTTACACTATTTGTGTATCACGTCTAGACCCTTTACAGCGATGCAGTTTGAACCGCATTTCATATAATGTAGATATAATGGAGGGAGTTTTGGTAGATTTTATTTACCGGAGTGGAGCGTAACATGTAAATGTGACAAAATTAGAAGAATGGCGCATTATATTAATTCGATGTGATGATCCCGAAGTCTTCTTAGATTTCACTGTCAACTTCATTAAATCATGGTCGTGCGATGTAGTGGCACTCTCGATATTTCCTTTCTGCATCATTGTCGAAATACTATTGCATACGATGGGAAGGAATGTTTAATTCAATCTTATTAGACTGAGAAAAGTGAATACGAAAGATACTGTGCATTATCTATTTATTTGTAATTCAATGTAACATTTTCAGTATCACAACGAATTAACCCCGTTTTTTATGTTCGTTGTGATAACGATGCATTTTTGACTTACTTAAATCATATCTCTTCACTTTAAACATTTGATATGCCGAAGTGAAAAGTGTTTGAGTTTCGGTCGAGATTCCCGTAGCAGTTGAATGAATTTTCCATGAGGTTGATGCCTCTTATCAATTCTTATTGGCATATTTTTATCCGCTTGAAATGGATATTGCAATCTCTTGCACATGATGAAGGTGAGTCATTACTGCTGCAGAACATTATGATAGTGCCAATTGTTTATAATTTTAATTTGCTCGAGTTGTTACCTGGGAAGAGTTACTGAGAATATCAGGGGCTTAAGACGGAGACTGCAAGAAGTCAGACCCCAGATAATTTTGCGAACTTAATCGAATTATCTGCTTAAAAGACTACACTAGTTATGTATGTGATGATAAAAACATTTATCTGTAATATTATTGACATTTTATTGTAATGTTATTGTTAAAACATGTAGGCAGCGTAGTAGAGTACTGCAGCACCGGTTAGATAGCACGTGGCCTCTTTTGTGCTCGTTGCCAAACGCGCATCGAGGTAACCGTCGTGGCGTCGGTCGACGAAGCGGACGCGCAGACTCAGCATGCGGATGTGCATTTTATTTTTACGTGTGAGCTCTTCGGAGGAGACAAAATCCGTGCTCGGCGGACATACAAAAGTGTAACCAATATTCCTTTACGCCACGAAGCCACTATGAAGACTGGCACAAAAAAAGCTTCGTAAGCAAATTAAATTGTATATTTTCATTTAATATAATGCGTGTACTCTGTTTAACGCGAAGAGAACGAAACCCGTCCTGGCTAAAGGCGCACGTATACCTTTGCTGAATTCCTCATGTTTTCTGTTCATTTTAGAATAATACTCATAGTAAAAATATAGAAGACATTTCGTGGAAATTCCAGATTCGTATTAGCTTCACTTTTGTATTTTCATAGAACTAGAAGACAGAAGTAGATAAAACTAGAGGATAGAACTAGTTTCATAAAACTAGAGGATAATTCTTATTAGTTCTCTGTAATGTCATTTGTTGTAATATTTTTTTCTGTTTATTTCTTTCTTCATAATGAATATATAAACGGTCTATTTTGCACCATTATCACTTCATAGTCTGCAAATATTTGTGTTACCGTTTTATATAAAATCTTGAATTTGAAATTATTTTAAAATATACTAAAGACATTTTTTTTGCAGACTAAGAATCCAGTTGTTATTTTCCGAAAATTTCAATTTATTTTTTCTCATATTTTAGGCTCACAATATAAAACGTAGTAATGTATACCTTTATTCTAATTACTGCAGACTATGACGTAATTAGCTGCACTAACCATGCGGTTAATGAATAGTCCGTTTGTCCAAATAATTGTGTAATTTAATTCCTCAATTTTCTGCGTAATTTATTTACTCATGTAGATCTCTGGAAATTAAAAGTGATTATATATAAAGTAAACTAACCAGTGTAGTGCATAAAGTTAATGTGCTAAATGAAAATTCTGCTAGTTGAAAAAATTCAGATATTTATATCCGAAAATATCCCTCATCACTCTCACTCTCTTATTATCATGCCTGAAGGCAAACATACGCATCATGCTAATGTGTATATTACGCAGTATAGTGCATGAAGTTAGTGTGGTTACTGGAGCTCCCGCTAATCCCATGAGAAGGGTTGCCGGTGACGGGGGCCGGGGAGGGGGAGGGGTTGCTCGAGGCGAGGTGTGGTCAGGGCGCTCGGGGGATGCGGCGAAGGAGCACGTTTGCGCATGCGCAGTGCACTCTCCCTTCCCTGACGAGGGGCACAGCGGCGGCGCAGGTGGCGCGGCGCGCGGCGGAGAGCCGAAGTGGGTGGAGAGGGGCGCTTTAGCCTAATTCCTCCCCCGCCCCGCGTAATGGAGTCGACGGCGCTCTTGTTGCGGCTAAGAAATTACCGGCGCGGGACCGACGACGACGACGACGGCAGCGGCGGCGTCTGCAGCGTCTGCTCCCCTCCCCTTCCATTCCCTCCCCACCCCACTCCTTTCTCTTCACATCGCTCCGTGTTCAGCCGCAGGCGTAGGCGCACTCGCCAGTCGATGTTGCTCTTTTGCCGGCCCCTATAACTCTTCAGACATTTACATGTTGACTGCATCGGCAACTCTGCTACGGATACGTACAGAGAAAGTTAAAGTCCTTTCGACCATTTTCATTATATTGATTAAGAATTTAAGAAAATTATTATTTTTTATTAAAACGTTTATTTTTATTATATGTATTGTTATCATTATCAAACGCAATTGTCTGTCATAATTTGTAGTTGTTTTAGACATCATCTGTTTTCAATTTGTTACCTGATAAGTTGGTTGAAATGATCACGAAACTTTCGAACCGTTTAATGCAATTACAATATTAAATTTCCTGAAGTCATTTGACGCAACCCCAAAGGTATTTCCAAATATTATTAAACTTCTGTATTATATTATTATTATTATTATTATTATTATTATTATTACTATTATTATTATTATTATTATTATTATTATTATCCCCTAGTATTTTTACTACATAAGTGGAACAAATCAATACAATGACAGGTCAAATCATAGGTAAAATATTGAGTTAATTTAATTTCCCCATTGCCACTAATTTTCTAGCAATTCCAGGGATGATTGTGTATTTCTTCTGAACTCTTCATAATTTAAAAGAAGATTTAAGATCTGTAGTCTCACATGCACCGTTTTTGTAGCGACACTATTATTCAATTTTAATATAGTAGTCAGATTATTATTAACCCGTGGCACCTATGCAGTGTTTCTAGAATCGCACGTTAGAAAAATTCGTATTGGCTCTTAGAAAATTAGTTCACTAGAACCTCACACCCTCTTCCCACTGGAGATCCAACAACTTATTCAAAGAGAGAAATTGGATTATTGCTCCGCCCAGGCAACCATAAGTTGAAGCATATTTCGTTTGTCTCCTATGACAACACTATCATCCACGTGTCCGGATAATCATAGTGCCTTGGTTCTCATATCTCAAAACAGCTTCAAACATAGTTCCGAAATAAATGTACAACAAGAGGACGAAGTACTACCCTCTGCTGAACATCTTGACCGACCTTGCTTTTGATGTTGTTTGGTTAGTCTTGCCATCTACCGTCTTGTTTCAGTACTTTTAGAAATTACACGAATTCACCGCCAATACCAATTGATTCGAGAAAAACATTAATTCTTATATAACTAGTAGATTGGGAAATAAATTATTTCTCATTTACTCATCGTACGGCTTGATTACGGAATTCGGGATTCATAGAAATAGTTCTGTTACCCAACTTATATTTTTTTATTATATAATGTCAATGTTTTACTCATTACATTGTTTTCAAATTTCTATGCATTCTTTAAGTGATTGTTTGCATTTCCTTCGACATTACGCTTCCTGTTAGGTTTTGGCATAGAGTGATCATTCTCCTTCGTAATGAGCTTCAGCTTTCTTTTTAGGGATCGTTCAATTAGATTTTCGCTCATTTACTTTTAGCATTTTCTATTTCTCATTATTATTTTATGGTTGGTTCTCTTAGGACTAGCGTGGAATCATTTTGCCAAGAGTTTCTCTAGGCGTGCAATTAAAGAAATGGTGGCAAATTTTCTTGCTTGAGCGTTTAATTTCTGTTAACGACAACTTGCTTGGCACTGCTGTGTTTGTCGTTACGTTTATTAGCCTAGACACTCTCGAGGGAGTGAGCCAATCACGGTAGGAGGTCCCATGATCGTTGCCATCCTCACAGTTTCGTATTGTTTATTTTACTGTGAATTGTTACGTGATTGACACCCATGTTTTGAATGTTCTGTCGTTAACAAGCAATAATGTGTGAAAGAGAATGATTTGCAAGGGAACATTTTTGCTACAGACGTCGACAACCCCAGTGCATGAGAATTTGAAATGCGTCTGAAATTAAATCTTGTAGTTGTGTTGGACAGAAGAATAGAGGAGATTTGCCAGGACCTTGGCAAACGTCGAGTCCTGAGAAAAGGAAAAGCAGGCTGATTCCGACCTTGACTTACTATTTTGTGCTGGCGAAAGTTATATGGGTGTTTGTGTATCTAGACCTTCGTTAATCACCATGTTAATTATTTAAATAAATATTATGGTTTTAATTTTGTGAAATGGAACTAAATTAAATTTATTTTAAAAATTAAGTATTATTTATTCTACAGCTAGTACAGTATGTTTTACGAAATGCAATTATATTTTCACGCAAGAAATTTACGCTCAAGGAAGAACTGTCGTCATCAAAATTGAACTTTCAGTGGGCTGGGAAATTAGGAGGTTGTACAGGAGTCACTACGTAACGAGTTTTATTGCCTGGAAAGACAAGATTAGCTAGATAAAAGTGTAGAGTACAAGATCATATTGTTATCACATTCAACATTTCAAATTTCTAGAAGGTAGAGATTTTCAATTAAAGAAACCCTCCTACCATCGACTGTATTTCCTCGCGCTTCGCTAGTCGCGAGACAAAATTCCAGGGACAGAGCGCTTTGCTCGTGGCTTCGGGACGGGCAGGTGTCGGATGTCGGGGTCGGGTGGGTGGGGACGGGCTGTTAGGCTCCGCCTTCGCCCTCGGTGAGTTCCCTTTAGGCCGATTCGTCTCGTCTGCGCGCAGCGGCGACGCCGAGGGAAACAGAAATTCCCTCCTCTCTCCCGCCGCCACACGTCGCCCACTGCCCCGCGCTCTCCAATGGCCACTCACGTCCTGCATTGGTTAGACGTAAGGTCCATGTAGTAAATTACTATATAATTACACGTATCAACAAATAGTAAACAAATAATTATAAATTAAAATAATTCATAAATAATGTCGTAAGTAATCAGCAATGTAAATTAAAAAATGTTAGTTACTTGCAAATGTTTTAAACTATCTAAATAATGTATATTTAGCAAAATGGATCTGTTCATTAAAAGAACAGTTTTCTTATACGCAATTTGGAGTTCTTAGAATCACAAGTAATAAAAATGAAAATTTTGATATTCTTAATGGAACTATGCTAAGGGGTCCCTGCAATAGAATGGGGTTACCTTTGTGAAATACGCCATGTATCGTGTGAGATAATTTCTGTTATAAGTGGCGATGGGGTTCTTTCTTGATGATTATCTGATTTTTTGATTTTGATTAACTGAAATTTGCCAATATTAAAAATATATACTCAGTATAGGTACATAAATGGTAAATAAACATCAGCAAATAGTACAACTAAAAGGCTTAAGTTACTTCAACTTTTCTTAATTTATTTAATAACGTATATCTAGAGAAGTGGTTTTGTTCATTACTTACCTACAGCCATAGTCATACATAAACCATAGAAGTGCAATTTTCATCTTCAGACATTTGAAGTTCTTAGAATGGCAAGCAAGAAATATGAAAGATGATTTGCATTTCTTAATGGAACTATGTTAAGAGGTCATTGCGTAAAGGAATATATCATTGCAACGGACTCCATTCTCGAGTAAGCGAGTGTATGCTGTAGGTGAGGATGGATGAGAATATTTCTAGAATTGAGTCTCCACTTTCAGTTGAAATTAAATGAAATCTTTAAAAGCGTCATTGAGTGGCGTATTTAATATATTCTAGTATATGAATTCCTTTTTGTTGATTTAAATTATTATTATTATTATTATTATTATTATTATTATTATTATTATTATCAGTGTTATTTCAAAACACGTTAGACGTTTCAAAGAATTCACTGTCTCTTGTAATGTCATCGCCCTGCATGTCGTTCATTTGCTTCTCTGTTGAAGTGGTCCCTTCTTAGAGTAACTTCTCCATACCTAGTTCGGGCTACTCTCTCTGACGGGAATGATGATATATGACTGACATATCTAAGTGGGGAGGGGACAGTGGATTTGTGTGGCAACTCAATACAATCCTGAAGAAAGAAAACTTTCTAGCAGTTTAATAAGTAATTAATTATCTATTTATTAATATTTAGAGAATAATATTGTAACCTTTATTATATATGATGCAAATAAAATGAGTGGCCTCATTATAAACCATCTGACGTTACCTAAACCGTAAACACCTCACTTAGTTCAATTTGTGCCTGAACGCGAGGGGTCTCTAGTAAAAAAAATTACTCGTTCAACCGTTCGTAATGCATTTCGTATTTAAGAATTTTACAAGTTACGTCTTTAATCGAATATTTTATATTTCTATCCTCGATGAAACTAGGGAAGTGTATAAAGTCTTCGCACAAAGGTGAATTATAATTTCACTCGCACCATTCCCCCCCCCCCATGACTTCACACCTCAATTTCTCGTCTCGTGTATGGACCTACCGCACAAAATAATTAATTCCAAAGCGAAAATATTGTTGTATTGGCTGACCCTACAACAACAACGAACACAGCAAGGTCGAGCATGTTTAGAGAATAATTACAATGCAAATATCGCCCCACCAGTTTTAATTTATGAATATGTGCTGACATTTCATTCAAACACTTCTCTTTATTAATCTTGCGTAATGTTTATGCGAATACTCTAATTGCGAATGCACAATTTTACCGCCCCCTATTTCATTCTCAACGTTTCATCTGCGCGTGTGGAGGAGGGCCGCAATTACAAATTGTTTGCACACGCGACACCACGCCCTTCGCGGTCGGTTTGGTATCGCGCGGGGCGGGTGGACTCGTCCGCCCGACGACTCAGAGCAACGAGAGGCGCGCGTGCGAGCGAGCGGCCGGCGGTGAGTGGAATGTCGCAAGAGCTGGGAGGGCGCTTTGGCAAAGGGCTCTGTGCAGCGCGGGTGGGACGGAACGCGACGGGAAGGAACACGCATTCACTTGACGCGGGAGACGAACCGTCTCTGGCAAGGAACGTGACGCGGAGGCTTTCGCAGAGCCAGACAGAGGGTCAAATGAGCCATACAGAGGGCCAAAGCCAGAGGATCGTGAAGTATATTGTTCTGGAATTTTTCTAAGAGTATGTCTCTCAATCCGACAAACATTATTATTATTATTATTATTATTATTATTATTATTATTATTATTATTATTATTATTATTATTATTATTATTGTTATTGTTATTGTTATTGTTATTGTTATTGTTATTGTTATTGTTATTGTTATTGTTATTGTTATTGTTGTTGTTGTTATTGTTGTTGTTATTAATAATTAACATTTCACCACCTTGACCCGGCAATAGCATAGGGATATTTCCCGTTTCACAACAGCCAACGAACTGTTGCGATCCCGGAGCTTCTTACCAGAAGTAATGTTGCAAAGAATTTACTTCCCCAGTCAGGAATCAAAATCGGATCTCCCAGTGTACGCCCAGTTGCTCTAGTCACTTAAACTACTGGGAGTATCAACTGGTGGTATGATTATACTTCACATTACAACAATTGTAAGTTTAATGCTGTTAAGGTTGCAACTGTGACCAGGTGGTTAAATGTAAAGAATAACTGCCACAGCGTCTCTTATCTCCAAATGATTGTTCGAAGAGTTGGCTCAATAGCTGAAGTGGTTAGAGCAACTGGATGTATACCAGGAGATCTGATTTGGATTTTCGGCCAGACTCTATCGGATTCGGATACAGTAGTTCGAACTAGGTAAAACCAATAACTCTAAGAAGAGTTCACGTTGACAGGCCGGGAAACAAATGAACGTCATGCAGGGCTATGACATCGCAAGAGACAGTGATGAAGTCATTTACAAATGAACAACAGTAAGCAAACGCACTGAGAAACAAAGTGCGTGGACATAACTTACAATTATGTCAGGAGTTGCCAAGCTGCAGCTGTCAAAGCGGTCCCTTCTTATAGTAATATTCCTGTACTGTAGTACAGTCACGATTCTACAGAATTTCGCGTCATCGGGATCCCCAGAGAAAGTGCTCCCCCTGCATCGCTGGTCGCCGGTTCCCAGGAGGCGCGCTCTGCCAGGGATGCCCTTCCCTGCCCGGCCGCCCCCGGCGCGCGGTCGCGGCGTGTGTTGCTGTTGGCCAGCGTCCGCCTCGACCTCCGCCTCCGCCGCCGGCGGCGTCGCCTTCGGTCGCTTGTTTTGTAATTAATGACGAGCGTGCTTCATCTGTTTGTAAACACACCGCCCCCTTAATGCAAGAATCCCATGGCGTCACGATCGCGGTGGCCGTGAACGCCCCGGTGGCCACCTCACCACGTTTCTCAGTGCCGGGCGAGGCGACGCGTTGCGGAGACGGGGAGGTGACGCAGGAGAGGTGGAAAAACGAGGAAGGGTCAGGGTTAGGACGTGCGGGGTCTATGTGAGGAGAGAGGGGGGGGATGGACGAAACGGGACCAGGCGGGAAAATGCATGTTGACGCGAGACGACGCGGCCTATGTGAGCGGTGAGGGCGGCGCGGAGCCAGCGAGGAAACGACGCGTGGGTGATTCACGGGGGCGGAGCGGCGTGAGGAACGAAGTGGCGAAACACGATGGGCGATGGCGTGGGGAGACACAAGAGAGGGAGAAGTAGATGTCAGCACGTTGGAGGCGTGGGTGTGACAACGCGCAGCACTGAGTTCGGTGCGTAGGCGTTTTTGGAGATGGTGTGGAGGTGGTATGGGGCGTTGTGCCTGCCGTGGGCGGTTTCAACACCGCCCCCTTAATCCAAGCATTTGATTACGTCACGATCTAGGAGGCCGTGAACGCCCCGCCGGCTGCCGCGCCACAGTTGTAGGTGCCAGACGAGGCGACGCTGAGACAAGAAGGGAGAATAGGTGAGATGGGAGAAATAGGAAGCCTCAGGGCTAGAATTTCGAAGCGCGGGGCCATGTGAAGAGAGAGGGGAGGCTGGGTGAGACAGAGGATGAGGGAAGGGATAGAGGTTGATGCGTGACGGTGCGGCCCATGTGAGCAGTGAGGGCGGCGCGGAGCCAGCGACGAAACGGCGCGTGGGTACCTCAAGGGGGCGGGGCGGCGTGGGGAACGAAGTGGCGAGTCACGAGTCACGAGTCGCGATAGTGTGGAAGGGGACGAGATGGAAAGGAGCGTGTGGAAACGCACAGTACAAGGAGAGGGGTGGGTTAGTGCATCAATTGATGTCGCTGCACTGCCTCGTTCGTGAGGTCTTACATTCAAGACCCGAAAGTAGCAGGATGTTCGACACTAACTTGTCAGGTTTGATTCAGTTGCTGTCTGGAGGAGAATTCTAACGGCCGGCCGCTCTGATCGGTTGTATTCCGTGGTTTCTCCAATGAATATCGGGCGAATGCCGGGTTGTACCCTAACAATCGGGCCATTGAACACGCGTGATCTTTCCTTCGCGTTCCTTGTCCTATCCTACCCGTCACTTATACAAACTTCCATGCACTACACTATCACACATGCCGGGAATCCGGTCGAGATCTTACAGCTTGTTCTAGCTGGGATGGTGCCTCGCTGGTGGGAGATACCTGGTTGGGGAAAACCCCGTATAGTCCCCCCGTATAACCCCGTCGGTAGCCGACAGTAGCGCGAGATCTCACCATTCAGCGGGGAAGATCACCACCACCACCTCACAAGGAAAAACATGTACTACACTTATAGGAATAATGGCCTCAGCCGTTAACGCGCCTGGAATCACTAATCAATAACAAAATCAAATGCAACGCGCAGGAGGCGTGGGTGTGAGACCGGGAGGAACGGCGTTCGGCGCATGGTCGATTTGTGGATGACTGCGCGGGGGTTGGGCGAGGCGTCTGCAGTGGGTGGTTTCAACGCTCCGCCTAGCGCTGTGGTGTCGACTCTGAACAATTGCCCGACTAATGGCTGGAATTTAACGCAATCATTCAACGGGGTTGCGGGGGAACGCGGTGCGTTCGCCGGGTTGTCACGGTCATCTTATCTGGCTTCTGGGAGCTTTGTACTCACCGCTATAAAACCTCCCGCCTCGCCTCCCACCTCCCCCCGTCGTGAATGTTATCGCGTCGAAACGTTCAGCTGCGCGCCCGGAAATGAGTATTATTTTCGTTCGCCGGTTCATTACGCCGGCGGAGCACGCGATGCAGGCGCCTCCGCCTGCTAACTGCTGACAGTGCGCGGCTCTCATTCGTCCAAGTCGCACGTCATAACGCGAGGCGATGGTTTGCGAGCGATTTGGCGGCGCGGCCCGCCCGGGGAAACGCTCTCCGTCGCGCTCTTCTAAATGATTCATCCGCGGAAGTAAAGCACGAGAGGGAATCAGGTTGCGCCTTGCCTTTCCTGACGGGAACTTTGTTTCGGCCGTCTGGAGTTAATTATACGTGTAAAGGAAACGACTTCGTAAAAGAATAATTATGTATTACGGGTCTACCTGTGTACTTTCTTTAGTTAACGGAGTGTAGTAGAATTAGGTAGATATCTTGCTTTCTTGGAAGTATCTGAAAAGAGTCGTTATCAAGTTAGAAACAAATATGGGCCATAAACGTTTGTCGGCATTCATAACATGGTAAGTAATAAGTACGATATGTATTATTAATCTTCACCTGTTGTCTATTATAACCTGAGTAAGAAAATTTTTAAATTGGTGATTAGTTCCACACTCGTTACATTTATACTTATCATTGCATTTTAGTTATTTACATGGACCTGAAGATCTTTTAATGGGATGAATGTGGGAATAAATTATATAATAACAGTAATAGTAGCATTTATACAAACATGCGGTTAAAGGGCTCAGAAGTATCAATCTAGTTTGACAATTACTTTATTTTCGATGCTTATTCCGACAGTGAAACTGATCTCATTGTAAATATTTTACGTTTATGAGGGAGCTAATCCGAAATATTAATGTTTACTTCACTAGGACGTCTGCAGGAGCGTCAAGAAATGATGTTCTGAGGGATGCACTGGATGTGAACGAACTAACAGAATGCGATTTAGCTGGAGTACTGTAGAAAGAGAATAAGGGATATTGGAAAGAAACCACAAGCTCATACGGCGGGGCGTAGAAGAATGATATATAACAGGGACGAAAAGCATGAGCCGATAGTAGCTTGCACTCACGGTACATTACGTCGCTTAGCAGTAAACCCATAAATTACCTTTCTGAAGTGATGTTTTCAACTTTAATGTTCAAACGAACGCGGAATATCTCATGTTAAATGAGTCGAGTCTTTATCAGTAACATAGTGTTAGAACAGTATCGCACTGTAAATGGCTCTAAACTGGAATCGCTGCTGTGAATCGTAATGACTGAATAGGAAATTCAGGAGGTTTCGCTCGCGGGGTCCTAAAAAGTATACGAGTGGGTGCACTTCGTAATTCAGTCTCGCCAAAGTAATTGAGATGGTACGATTTCGCACCCGGCATTTGGGCACGCCACGAGACATACCCTGCCCATTGATCGCTCGCCGTTTGAAGCGCGCGTCTCTTGACAAAAGGCACTCACGGCGCTTTGGGGAATAAAGGATCGTTAGGCGAGACTCGTCCACAGGCCATTTGCTAAAGCTCGTTTTTCTCTTTTTCGGCGCTCCTGGTTTTTCCTTCTTCGCTTCGTCATCTTTATCCATCTCTTTCTTGATTCTGCTCCCTTGACACTTACTGTCATCGAAATTATTCCGCCGTCCGTCCAATTTGTAATAATTAGAAACTAACAAATAATTTTATTATTATTAATATATTGTAATTTACAAACAAAATTTGATTTACACATTTTGTAATATCTTAAAATATTATTTATCTACGCGAAAAATGAAAAATCAAGTTGAGGCGGCAGAAATTTACTTTAGAAGTGAAATATCTTTTATTTGATATGATTTTATTGCTTTCTCACTAATGGTTATACTTTCATTTTCGGTATTTTTACATTAATTTAATATTGATAGTACTCTATTCTTCACATTTTTGCCGTTGTAATTTTTAAAATATTGGTAACATTGGTTTTAATTTTTAAAACAAAGGTGGTATCTAGGTAAACTTTTCTCCTAACGGAGGTGCAATTTCAAAGCATTAGATTTTTTAAAAAATTACCACCGCAGAGGTATGTGTTCATATTTTTATGAAGAAAAGAGTAGGATTTTTTTATTTGAAACGTTTTTGCTGTATTTAATTGGGACGATCGGGTCCATGATACTACATTAATTATCCCTCAACTTCCACGCAGCCTATACGTTCGCTACCTCCAGCAGCGGTGTGCTTTTTTGGCTTCCACGGCTGCTCCCACTGTTAACGTTTCGCTTTTCTTCGAAATGAAACGACTCTGCCGCGGGCGACTTGGCGCTAAAACTTTGAAATATTTTATCGCATCCCAGAGAAAAGGTTTACTATTCACTATCCGGTTTTAATAGTCTCTCGCCTATTTGGCGCAGACCATAAACCGTGACGTTGCGGCTCCGGGAGATGCTGAGTAAACAGGCGCCGCCTTTATTTCTTCGTTAGATCGAATCGCGCCGACAAGTGGGAGAGGAGGGGAAGAGATTGGATGGGAACGGGGACCGGGGGAGGAGGTGGCAGGGGAAGGGAGAGAGTGTAGGGGACGATGGGAGGTTGAAACTTTGGAAATATTCCGTCGATGTGAGGCGCGGACCTGATTGTACGGAGAACATACCAGCAATCTCAGTTCATCTGTGGTAACGGGGAGTCATGCCGCTTATAAATCTTTAGGTATGGTATGCTATACACATGTGTATTAAGACGCATTCGGTGACTATTGACCAGGAAGCTCGATTTTTTGTTTCAGAGCTCACGCACTTGTGTTGTTTTCTCGTGTCTCTTTGTTCTTCGCTCTTGATGTGTAGATGTTGCGTAGATATTTTTACGTGTCAGAATTTCAGACCTACATGTGAAGTACTTATTAAGTCATCAGCCTTATTGACATTGTTTGATTTTTGTGTATGCATTTAATCCTTGATATTAAATGTAGAATCCATAGAGGAGAGATCATGTTCTTATCATATTTTAGTATTGTTTCGTCACATTATCATTGTTATGCCATTCATTGCTATTGTACTGCCATTCGCAATGCAATCATTGTTCATTTTCTTCGACGTTGCCAGTAAAATTCAAAACAATTTCAAGCTTGTCAAATTTCATGAAATGAAATAATTACTACATATATGTACATAGTAAGTTTTCTAATTTTTCTCAAACAACTTTTTTTTCTCTACAGATATCAAATCATCAGTTAGATTTCCGTGAATAAGGAACTGTTTATCTCTTTGGGTTATAATTGTATATGCATAGTTTCTTTGTGTCTCTAGGACGGGTGCAAAAAAATTTATTTTCTTTCCTGGATCTGTAAGGTGCCCAAAGATGAGGTTGTGTTGCAAGGATTTGTGCCAAGCACTGCAAAGAACTCGAAACTGTATGTGCTGCACTGCGGGATAGAATGCCACGTGCAGTAGTGACGTCTCTATGGAGGCCACTATAAGAGCGGGGAAGATTTTTCTGCGGAGCCAACAGAATTCCTCTCTTGATACATAACCGTGGCATGTGCTACCTGAAGCGCTCTGCGACTATTTTATTCGATAAATAATTTCTATCCCACGATTCTGATACTCAGTTGAAGTCTTTGAATACGTTCCGCGTATTCCCGCATACGGTAGGTGGTGTTTTTCTGGATCGTGGAGGAATGAAGATATGCTCTAATGATGGAGAGGGCACAGAATGGAGAAAGAAGGAACGCAAGCGAAAAGTGATTTGTTGTATAGGGAACTTCCTCGACATTCTTCTGGAACAGATAAGAGGAACCCACGAAAGCAACCGATCAGAGTAGGCGTTCTCTTGGCTTCTCTTCCAGATAGTGGCATCTTCTGAAACTAATTCTTATTTGAGTAGATAATCTACTAGCTTTGTAAGTTGAATCTAAATCCTCCCGATCTCCAGTGTTTTTGATACTTATTCGCATGAGCAGTCGTTAACAGATTCTGGATGGTATTATAAATTGCTTTTTACTCAACTTTTGTTGACGATGGGAAATGTTGTGGTAGGAAAGATAATCGAAATTCGTGTGTATCAATATTTTTGGTGCCATACCCAGTATGAAATTACTTTCTAAAAGTATTTTCTCTGGTAAATAACTCCAGAGATGCGGGATATAAAACACGATTCGGTATAGAAAGGAAAAGATTTCATCGAGGTAGCTGGAGATGGACAGGATATTTCAGAGAATTAGTTCTCCGGTGTAGTAAGTCACATCGTAAATCTCCCCCAAATTTATTATCGCGCAACGTTTCCACAGATACACAGATGAAAGGAAGCTTTAGAAAATAGTTTTTTTTACGTTTATTAGATCTTGAGTCGCGATACGATACACCAGCGCGAACAGTTTGAGCAGCCTGATCTCTTGCGATCGTCGTTTCTCATTCATGACACGTGCACGCAGCAACTTGGTAGAACGGTTCCCTCGCGTTCCAGAAATAACTCGTGCCGCTGCCTCAAGTCGTTAATTCGTAGCTCTCTTGGCGCCGGGGGCCGAGCGTCGGTGAGGAACGGTTTATGAGCGCATTACGGGCCACTTGCACAACATTTAGTGGGGATTTGAATCATAGACTTACGTCTTCGCTGAGATGAAGTTTGTTCACACGGAGATAAAGTTTGTCGGAGATGCTTGTTTTGTTTTAAACTTTTGTCGTAGTTACCATCTCTGAATTATGTGATTGGTTTTTCGTTATTTATATCTTTATTATTTAATGATTTGTTCCGTCTTCTGTTGATGTATTAAAATATTGAATAAACAATAATATTGAATTCGTCCATTAACACATACGGAAGGACTGTTTTTTATTTATTTAGAAATTCAAGTGCACAATACAAATCAACCCAGATTTCATTATTCCAAATGAAGAAAAGGTAATGAATTGTTAATGTAATTCGTCCAATATATATATATATATATATATATATATATATATATATATATATATATATTGTGACGTACCTGTTCTAACCTGTTCGGGCGTCAGTTGTGACGTACCTGGTTCTGCCTCAGCTGTGAAGTACTTATCAGTGCATACACTGATCGGACGCCAGCTGCGACGCACCTGTTGGTTGGTACTTTTCACTACAAATTTATAAGTTCTAAAGGTCGGATATCTTGCTCGCGAATGGGTCATCTGAGGAATTTGGTACTATATTGGTGCGTCCAAATAATAATTTTGTATAAGCAAACAAGTACAATTTATTTATAATGGAATGTTCAATACACTTGATTAATTACAAAAAGAACCTCTTTAACTTGGTACCAAGATTTAGTTAACCGTGTAATCTGTCATACCTTTGGGGCCCCATTAACAATTCGGTCGCGGTGATTCCTCACCCCGGCAACTGCAACGGTCGGTCTCCGCCGCGGCTCGGCGTCCTTGGGCTGCCGATGACGTGGACACGTGCTGTGCTGGTCTGCAGAGGCGGCGCTAGAAGTCCCTTGGCCGCACCCTCGGATATTTTCGCCTTCGCTCACACACGCGTAATTACCGGGTCTTGAAAATGTCCGTCACGTTCACACCACGCGCGTGAATTGTTACTGCGCCCCTCCTTGGTTTCGTTCTACTTCTTTCTCGCAACTACTACACTATGAATCATCGGCTTCTAATCAATAATGATACACGTTATACTATTACATGCTTCTCATCATTAGCATGGGTTCACTCTATCTATAACTATTCGTATGTCCTCTGCCACACGCTCTCCGTAATTACCCAACCTTCGCCACTCGGCGTCTGTTCGCCACACCGCGTCTCTCGCAACTCGACCATCTTCTCCGGCCACCTGCCGGCCACTGCTTTTTCAACCGCCACTTGGCGACCCCTTCAACCGTCGAGCATCCCCTCCCCTCGCTGGGCGGCGGCGGCGGTCGCGCTCGCAAATTCCCCACCGCTCGCTCGCACCTGCCGCTGTACTGCGCGGTTCAAATGAGTAATACTACTCTTGTATTAATTATCTGTAATTACGGATGGAAACACTTAGCGTGTTTCAATATATATATATATATATATATATATATATATATATATATATATAAATGTGAATTTTGAAATGTATTCAACTTGTTGGGTGGCTAAAAACCTTCATCATTCTCCTCTCAATTTGCCTAGTGGTTACGAAGGGACGGAATTTGTGTCATAATGCCCGTTTTTATAACAAAGTGATTAACATACGTTAATTCGCCCTCTATTGATGTGAAAGTAACGTTAATTTCAGTTCCTTAGCTCTGTATTGCGTTACATTGCAAGTCTTTAGTTATTAGATCCAGCTAGGTTTTTACCGAAGGCTGTGATAGAGATTTGTTTCGGCACACTTGCCCGTCCATTTCCCTTGACCGCAAACTACGCTCGTCCCTCTCACTCACTTTCTTCCACTTTCCTCTCCTGGATTCCTCACCCGAGAATCCTGTTGCCTATCCACGTAACCGCCCAAAACCCCGTCGTCACCCATAGTTCGTCATCGTTGCCTAACCCTAATGATGTCCCCAACCTCATCGTCGCTGCCCAACCCCTTCGTCGTCGCCAATCTCCATCGTCGCCACCCAACCCCATCGTTGACACTCAACCCCGTCGTCGACACCCAACCTCGTCCTCATAGCTCAACCCCGCCGTCGCAGCTAATCCGCATCGACCAAACGCTCTGCTTACTCCTCACTACTCCGCAATCCCATTCTACCCATGAATCCTACCCTTTAATCCCATCCTCTCATCTCCCGCCCTGCCTCCAGCGCGAACCGGCTCATCCCCACCACCTCAGTCCTCCTCCCCGGCTCCTAACCCTGAGTTCCGCCCCGTCGCTCGGTGGAGGCGCTGGCGGGCGTGGGGGCAGGCGAGGGCGCGGGCGTAGGCGCGGGGGCAGGCGAGGGCGCGGGCGTAGGCGCGGGATAAGGCGCGGGGCAAGGCGCGGGGCAAGGCGCGGGGCAAGGCGCGGGGCAAGGCGCGGGGCAAGGCGCGGGGCAAGGCGCGGGGCAAGGCGCGGGGCAAGGCGCGGGGCAAGGCGCGGGGCAAGGCGCGGGGCAAGGCGCGGGGCAAGGCGCGGGGCAAGGCGCGGGGCAAGGCGCGGGGCAAGGCGCGGGGCAAGGCGCGGGGCAAGGCGCGGGGCAAGGCGCGGGCATGGGCGCGGGCATGGGCGCGGGCGAGGGCGCGGGAGAGGGCGCAGGCGAGGGCACAGGCGAGAGTGCGGCGAGAGCGAGGGCGCGGGTGAAGATGAGGGTGGCGCGGCGCGGCATCTTTAGAGGCAGCGCGTCAGCCGGTGACGCGCGCGTCGACGTCAGCATCCACCGCGGGCGAACGCTCCCCGCCCCCCTGACCCCCTCTCCCGCACGGAGCTGCTCGGAAAGCCGGCGTTGATCGCAAGGGTTGCCGTCAGCACGCGGTCTCTGTAAGATGGCTTTTGGACAGCCTTCCAGAAATATTGGGCAAGAGGTACGTAGAGAATCAAGACTTTGAATGCCAGGATGCGTTTTATCATAAACAAAAAAATTGAATATTTTATAGGAGTGCATTGTTTTGTTATTTTCTACTTCTTTGGAAATTGTCAGCTGTTTGGTCTTTTCCATTTGGAGCAATGTCATGTATTAACGTATATTTATAATGTACACTTTAATTATAATCTATCATTATGAAGTGTCGCAAAAGTTATTTCCAAAGTACAATATAAAGATACCTCTGCATTTCGTTCATATGTATTCATATTGCATTATTTGAATAGTGCACTTCTTTTTGTTGCACCTTATTGTTTGACGATTGTAGTAAAGCAAAACAACAGTTTTATTCGCGTGAATTGCATACACTCCTGCACTACTGCTGAGTGAAATCGGCCGACTTGCTTTATTATAACCGAAATGCTGATGTTGTGTCAATGTATGCTATTGATTGGAGTGATGAGCGTGACGAATTTCCAGCCCTTAGCTTGAAAAGGTTTCCTGTAATCAATCTTCCACAGGGTTTACTTTCGGTGGACGCTTCGTGTTGACGTCATACGTCTTGTAAATTAGGCGGTGCGTGTCCGCTGCAGGCGAGCCATGCATTTCTTCGTATTTATATCCCGGAGGCGGAGAGCATCTCGGGGAAGGCGCGCGGGCCCGCGCCCTGCTTTCTCGATAACTCGCGTCTATCTTTAGAGGCGCTAAGGGGAGGCTGGTTCGGGAAGCCACTATTCATCCGGTCCCATCGGCTATCGTGTCGGAGCATGCTGATGCAGTTCTGGGGCGTCTGTGCATTCCGGAGGTCCAACAGGCGCTCCTATCTCTTTGTTATCCACTTCGGGCACATGGCAGTCATCTACTCTCAATCTGCTTTCTATTTCTTTACGTCCCTTCTATTTTGTCTCCTACAGTTTGTTAATATACGGTGACAGTAATTAATATTTTTTAATGTATGCTCTCAATCCTTCTTTCTTTGTAGTGCATCCATGTGTTGTATGGATACATTATGCATAGCGATCAGTAACTAAAATTTTCTTAACGGTAATACTGTAATTTCTATATTGGGTAAGAAAAACACAAAATAAATTATTATTGCATTGCTATATTTTAGATAATGTACATTTTTTTAAAACCATGTGTTCGAGTGCGACCAAAAGTGGGTGTTTGTTGTTGCCCAAATGAGATTGAAAGAATCAAACTGAGAGAACAAAAACTCCTTCATGAAACGATTTTCATTCCAATTATTCATTTAAGAACATTGAGCAACAGATTTAGTGATGTTCACGTTTTAATAATTTTGCGAGGGTTCAATCCGTACCTACCAAACTTTTACTGCAGTTGTTAACAAGGCAACAGAACAATAAAAAGAACCGAATTCATTGTGGATTTATTGAACTGGGCGTACAAAACCCTGTTCTCTATTTACATATTTTGCGGCTGCCTCGTAGATTCCTAGATACCGCGAGGTTGACAACGGAGAACAATATACATCGCCCGAAAAGCAAATAAAAACCCCAAGACCTGCCATTTATCGGCCTTCGTGCCACTCAACAAAACCCTGCGTTAGGAACGCTCGGGGCGGCCATAACTAGACTGTCCGGCCGGACGTTCAGCTCTGAGGCGGTTGACAGGTTCGGGCAGAATCGGCGTCACGCGCCGATAAAAATTAACGCAAAAAACAAAGCGAGACATTTCCTTTGTCCGCGGCGGCCGGGTACTGGCGAGCGGTGACGGGCAGTGGCGGGCGGCGGCAGGCGGGAGTGGCAGTGGAAGACGGTGGTTGGCACTGGCAGGCGGTAGTGGGCAGTTAGTGGGTGTTGGCGGGCAGGGTTGGACGGTGGTGAGCAGTGGCGAGCAAGCGGTGGAGAGGCATACGTGGGCCCTGCTCAGAAAGGAGACGACGCAGCGTCGACCAGGAGTCGGCGGAGTAGTGTGGAAGCACAAGCCATTGAAAGAGAATACTGTGCCTTTTATGGTAAGAAAGCGTCTGACCAGGAGGTGACCCAAATGTGCGTTGAGAACGGCCACAAAAGACAATTCCGGAACAACTATATTCCCGTATTTCTGCAGAAGAAAAATAAGGCGATGGAAGGGCATGATAGATTTATTGAAGTATGATGAATATATTAGGAGGATGAACGAGGTATTTGAGAATATCATACGTGAAAAAAATAATTTTTAGGTAATAAAAATACTACCAAAAGCTTGATAAATTATCGGCTTAGATAGAGAAAGAGAGCTTGTGTCATTGAAATATACTTGAAAGTGTTGAGAGGTGGTAGAAAAGGTGGTTTTGGGAAAATACTACATGATGAATGAACGTAAGTTGGAGGAAAAGTAATAGTTTTCATTACATCATTACAGATTTTAATGCAATCATTAAATTTTACTTAGCTACAAAGATCCACTATGATCTACTAGCTCCCTAAGCTAATAAGAGAAATAAATGTGCTAGGAATCTGATCAGCCACTTCGGGTTCTGACTACGTTCCAGGTAATACAGAGCTGTGATGCAGAAGTCCGATGTACTCTTTTAAACCATGTACAAGTTTCAACCCCTTTCCCCTTTCCGTATGGAGTAATAAAGACATTGTTAACGTAAACAGTGATAGCGCATACTCTTAACAATGTTATGCACAGAAGAAAGGCAGTTATGATTTTTCACCCTTTACTTCGCCATGTTGGCAAAATGCGTCTTTACTTTATGCCGTTATCGTGAACTTGTTGTTCGCCTGCTGTTCAGAGAACACGTAGCTAGTTTCTTAGTTTCTTAGACGCATCGCGACGTCACACTACCCACACTCCACTCTTCACACTCCACTCTTCACACTCCACACTTCTCACTCCACACTTCTCACTCCACACTTCTCACTCCAGACTTTACTCTCCACACTTCACACTCCACACTTCACATTTCACAAACCGCGAAACACCACACCATACCGCATGACGGCATCCATCATCCACATACTACACACCACATACCACACTAGACACCACACCAGACGCCACACACCACAACACACACCACACTCCACACCAGACACCACACACCACGGCTCCACCACACCACACCACACACCACAGCAGACACCACACATCAAACACCACACATCAAACACCGCACATCAATCACCACACATCAAACACCGAACACCATACCATACCAAGCAAGTCACACCACGCCTCGCCACACCATGCCACACCATGCCACTCTACGCCTTTCATCGTCTCGCCCGGCCTGCTCCGTCCCGACGCGCGCTGCTCTCCACCCGCGCCGGCCATTTCGTCTTCTCTCAGCGCAGCTAATTTCGTTTATTCTCCAGGTTTTTATTTCTTTCCTCCCTCCCCCCCCCCTTCCCGCGGACGTGTTTCGGAGGTCGGTCGCCGCCACTGCCGTAACCACCGCGGCGGCTTTTGCTCTCTCCTGCCTCTGCCCGCCCCCTCCCCGCCCCCTCTCTCACTCTCTCTCTCTCTCTCTCCCTCCCTCCCTCCCTCTCCTCGTCGCGTTGTCGCGCTCTTCGCGTCCGCTGCCACCGCGCCGCTGGCCATAAAAATCTAATTATCCGAGAGCCATTTTGGCTTTCGGCTTTCACCTTTTCCAATTGGTGGTCACGTCTCACGCCCCAGCGCCGGCTGTCTCGGCCGAGCACCGGCCATTCTGTCAACCGACCAACATTCGTAGCGGTCGATTGACGATTTCACAATATGGGTTAATACCCGGTTGATTGCCGAAGGAGTGAATTTGAACCAAGACGGTTTTTTCATAATTTAAAGTAGTACTGTATGATTTTGTCACTAAGTACCTCTTTTGAGATTATATAGAAATTATTATACGTTCCCGCAATTTTGATGCGAAAATACCCTCTGTTGTTCATTTTTTTTTTTGGTACGAACTTTCAATGGTATTGATAGGGCTTGGGCCCACAAGCCCGTACTTTCCAGGGTCTACTTTCGATGTGAAATACGAAAAAGAATTTGTGACTTGCCTTTATCCCTGACCAGGCTCTGTCGTCCGCTCCCACATAAATGCTGGCGATTATGGAATGCTTCGAGAAAGCTTTACATCTTATGCATCGAACTAGTACATTTACATAATTTAGTTATATTCTGCTGATTTAAAGAAAAGGAGTATTTTGAGTGTTATCTTTTAACTTGCCTCGCCCGTCTTTCTTTTTGAGTCCCGTTGACATGGAGGATGAAAACGAGGATCGTCCGAGAGTGCCTCGGAGGGACGGGTTGAAATACACCCACGGAAACGCTTAACCGCTGAAAATGACCACGAATTCACTTTCGCGCTTAGTTAACGCTCGAGTCAAACCATCGCCGGCCTTCGTTTTATGAGCATCCGAATGAGTTGAGCTGCTCTTCAAGACCTGTCCACTTCGCTGCGGTGGTCGGTGGTGTTCATTTTCTTGATTATGGCTGTTGCCTATTTCTCCGCCTTCCATTTTTTGTTTCAAGCTTGAATGTACGTTTTATGGCTGACAGAATTAACTCAATATTTTTCTTGTAGAAATATCCACTAGTATTTTAACAATAATATAGTATTAAACTTTTTAATTACACATAAAACACCGATATTGCGAACTGTAAAGGAATTAAGTATTACAAAATTGCTTTGAGGAATGTAGAAGAATTTATTGTAGACAGTTTCACAACACCAAACAGTGACATTTCAATGTGAATGAATGTTATCGCAGTACTCGTCTCAATACTCTGAAGAGCCATCCCGTGCTTGGAGTGATGAAAAAGCCATTGGCAGTGCTGTCGATCGCCAGCATCGTACGGAGCAGCCTGGATTCCAGAGTCTGCCGCCGCGCAATCGCCTTGAGCAATCCAGATGGCACATTCGCACTGCGGGCTATTTGCGCTAATCGGTCGTTTGTATTCGAGCACCGATAACGCCCTGGAATTCCGCCGGAGTCGGGGATGCGTCCGAGGGCTGCACAGGGCGTCTGGCCAGTCGTGTCCAGCCGGCGCCCATTGTTAGGGGATTCCTCGCTGTGCGCAGCGCGTCCCCGCCTCGGAGAGGCGACCACTTAAAAAGGCAGCGGGTCGGCATGCGATGTGAAGAAGATACCCAGCCGATTGGAACACGTCCCGTGCAGCGACGCTTTGGTGAAGCTGTCATGCTGGTTCCAGCAGCTGAAGCGCGCAAAACCTGCCCGCCGGAAGGCGCTGACGAGTGAGTTGTCGAGCGCAAGTCGTTCGGGCACATCTGTGTCATTGCGTCTGTGAGCTGTTTTGTGGTATGCAGAAACATTGTCTCAAACTTTCCCCTTTGACAACCACTGTGGTTTTCATTAAGAAATTCCATCAGTTAGTATTTCATATGAAAATATTTAAACGAATTGCTTGAATTTCAAGTGCCAAAGTTTCAATTCCTTTTTTGTAATTAAATTTGCTTTTGTAAATTCTAATTTTTGCTTCGTAGTTTTGTATTTTTACAGTGTAGAAATGGAAATTAACTTTTTTAAGTCTTCTTCCGAACTGTAATAAACGAGAAACTCGTAGTATTTGTAAAACAATCTTTCAATGTGTAATACGTTATTCTTACATGTTTGTAGAAAATGTTCTTGTTCCTTTACATTTTAAATCGCGAATCAGAGATTTGTGAAACTTGCTGTGTTCGACAGGAAAAAACTTTTGCTGACAAGAATAATGTATTATTCTTGCACTAACGATGCATCCCGCAGATTTTATCCAGAACATGTCGAATCTTTCCACAAAGCGCGTGCGAAAAATTCCAGAAACTTCGCGAGCGTTGAGCACGTGCACGTGCATGTGCACGTGGCACGGCGCGGCGCGGAACGCAGCCCGTTCCAATGCGAGGTTACGCGTCCTCTCACACGGCGGCGCACGCGCCGTCACGTCCTTCGCGAGAAGCCATTAGGGCGCTCATTGTGGCGGCTTCTTGCGACGCACGGAGCATATCGCGGACACGGGCGCGGCGCGCTGGCGGCGGGCGGGGCAGGGCTATGCAAGGCGGTGTAGGGAGTGGGACGCGACGAGACGGAGCTGGACGGGATGGGACGAGGCGAAGCCGGACGGAACGGAGTGAGGCGGGACAGGGTGGGAAAATTGAGGCAGAGAGAAATGCGAGTGTGGAGTAGCATTAAGCTAAACAGTGCGGGCAGAGCGGGGCGGGATGGGGGAGTGGGGAGGGGCAAAGTGGGGAGGGGCAAAGTGGGGCGGGGTGGCGGAGCGGAGCGGGGAGGGGCTGAGTGGGGCGGGGTGGTTCAGCTGTGTGGGAAGGGGTGGAGCGGTGCGGGGTGGCGGACTGGCAGAGCGGGGTGGGGAGGGGGTGGGTCAGAGCGGGTTCGAGCGGGGCGAGGCGGGGCGGGGCGGGGCGGAGCGGGGCGGAGCGGGGCGGAGCGGGGCGGAACGGGGCGGTTTTGATGAGGGCAAAGTGGGAAAATAGGGGTGACCCGGTGGGGTGCGGCACGGCGAACACGTGGAGCGGAGCGGCTCCGAAGGACGTGGCGCACGTGCTGTGGGCCTCCTCTTCACAAAGTCACATGTCTCTGGCAGCTGCCCCGCTTGCAAATGGGAGATAAAGGTTCGGTGTGGGCACGGTTTCCAGAAAATAATCGATGCAACGATGCTGCGACTTGAGAGAATAATGAGAAATAAATAAAATATCTCTAACGAAATATATTGTGCATCACCAAATAATTCTACCTGTATTAACTTACATCAAAGGTGACCACTCTGTTTGCACAACCTTCACTTGCATTCCCCACTGCGCACCGTCTTCACCCTCATTCTCTTTACCCCCTCATCAACTGATGTCACTGCTGAAACGCTGGTCGGGAGGTCCTAGTGTTCGAGTCCGGACGATGGCAGGAGTTTCGACATTAGCATGATAGCCATGACGAATTCAACCGCTGAATGAAGTATAATTCTAGTGGCCGACTGTTCTGATCGGTAGTTTTCCGTGGTTTCTCCGATGAACACCAGGGGAATAAGTCCCGCAACAGTACCCGAACGAAAGGGCTCGGACCGCGCGCGATCTTTTGTTCCTCTTTTTTGTTGTATATCCACCCCTTACTGACACATATTTACATGCACTACTCTACCACACATGTCGGGAGACTGGTCAGAAGCTCAGAGCTTGCACCAGCTGAGTCTAAGCCGCGCTGATGGGAGATACTTGAACGGAGAAAACCCTGATTCTCGACAGGTAGGTTGATGCCGTATTTCTCCATCCAGAGGGGAACCGACACCACTTGATATGCTCCTGCCATGATAAAAAACATGCACTACACATACGGCACTAATGACCATAGCAGTTGACAGACCCGGACACGCAAAATAGTGAATCTTTGTCCAGTGTCTCTGCTTCCGTTCCCCTCCCCGCTCGCGAGACCCTTTCGGCCCGCGGCGACGTCGCGTCGTCGCGGGGAGCGTGCCTGGGTGTCCAGTGGCCGCGACCCTCTCGGAATATGTAATTCGATAATCTCAATTACGGGGAGCATACTTGGGTAACGACGACGACGACGGTGGCGGCGGTGGCGGCGGCGGTGGCGGCGGCGGCGGCGGCGGCGGCGGCGGCGGCGACGCGCACCGCGTTCCGGGAACCTTTGGGAGCCGCACGCACGCACGCGCGCGCGCGAGCACGGAGGCGGGCCGGCGCGCAATTAGAGGGGAATCAAGTTGCCCTGGTAATTGCACAGGTAACGACGCGGCGGGGGCGGGGGCGGGGGCGGGCGCGGGCGCGCGACGCGCTGCGGAAAGGGAAAGAGGAATCGGCATGAAAGTGGACGCGGAACGACGGCGAGTAGAAAGGGAAAGTGAGGCGCGCAAGAGAAATAAAAACGCGGGCTAGAATTGTCAGGAAATGTGCAGTAGAGAACTGTGGGGAGGAAGGTCAAAGCAAAATTGAATTATCCCACATGAAACCACGAAATGTACCAACGAGAAAAAATTGCCTAGGAAACATGTGAGGTGAAACTGGTTCTGAATATAGAGCATACTATACATTTAAAAGTATTAGGCATTAAGGTAGATAAAGAGCACAAAATAAAGATTCGTAAGAAAGACAAAATTTTAAAATTAGGTTTTGCAACTGTTGTGATTGAATAATAAATTCATATTTAAAATAGATTATGAATAGGTTATTAACATTAATTTACATACTATTTGCGGTCAGTAATAGCTACCGTAAATAAAATTATTTTTTACCGTATAAAATTATTTTATCGATCTCTGCCAAAAATACTGGCAAATTATGAAGTTTGAAAACAAAATTATGAAGAAGCAAAGAGACAAAACAAAAAATGAGGAATAAGAGAAATATTGCGAAGACCAGGTAGAAATATTCAGTAAAGAAATATTAAGATAATGGGAGAAACGCTGGAGTAAGAATGTAATGAATTCAAGAGACCTTAAGGACAAGTGAGAAAATGGAACGTTGGACGTGTCAGGAGAGGGGCGGAGAGGAAGGGCGGGGCGGAGCGGAGCGGAGTGGAGCGGAGCGGAGCGGAGTGGAGCGGAGGAGGCCAAGGCGAGCGGCCGAGGGCGGGGCGAGCGTGACGAGTGTACCGAGCGGCGACTCGCGCGGATTCCTGTCCCGATCGATTGACAAATTCTCGAGAAATATCGCCATTGTTGGCTGGCTCGCCGTCGGCGGCGCCGGAGACGTGCAAACAAAACAAAGACGGCGCCGCGCGAGAGAAAATTCCTGCGTTACGTGCGGCGAATCCGAGAGGGCGTGTCCCTCTCGAGCTGCCCTCCATCCCCGCCGCCCGCGTCGTCCCCGCTACCCTGCCACGCCCTCCGTTCCCCGCCGCCTCAGTCTCCAGCCGTCTTTGACTCTCCCGCCACCCCGCCTCCTGCCAACCTGTCTCAGTCCTTCCTTCCTGTCCACTCTTGGTCCAAAAACGGTCCCTACCGACCCTGCCTACTACCTTCCCTCAACATTTTACCGTTTGTGCTTTCCCACTGATCTTGACACCAAAATCACTCTTTCGCTGCCGTTCCTGTGGCTTCTCCGGCCCCTGACATTGTAACTATCCCTCTACTGCCGCCCTCGCAATACTCACAACCCACCTACCCACTGCCCCCTTCTTCTCCGTTCCTGTTGCCAGTCCGTGGCATTTCTGCATCGTAGACCGACTACCCGTTATCCCCGACATCCATTCACAAATCACTATTTCTCTTCGATTTCCACAATGTTATGTTTGTTTTTGTAGTTTTTTGGCCATATGTTGCATCACTGCTATGCCTCTGTCCTTTCACACTGTTTTCTTCGCTTTTGCTCCTGCACAACACACTCCTCCATCGCTTTTTCACCTTTCATCCTTCATCACTAGATTTACCACCTTCATTTTTTACCCCACACACCATCACCACTACCTCTATCACCTTTTTGTCACCCCCTTTTCATCACCACCACCACCACCAAAACCTACTTCATTAACCCCACATCTTCATTTCAGCTATCTTCACCACCTGCGTTTTCACCTGCACCGTCATCACCTTCGTTTTCCACATTACCCCGCCTCACCATCTGCACGTACGAGCCCCTCTACGAGTGCCACTTCCAAAGTGCTCCTCGCCTCCTCGTTGTCACTCCGTTCGTTGTGCCGTCGCATTTCCCGCTCCGCTACACCCGCCCCCTCGCGCCGCCTACGCAGCCGCCGCCCCCTCCTGCCCCGCAGAGGGGCTGCCTTTTAGGCGCGCGGGTGTTAATTTGAATGCGTTGATTGAATGCAAGCGCCGCGCCGCGAATGCTTTAGTAGGACTAAAGGTGGAGTAGTCCTCTGTGTTAAGTCTGGTTTGTTAGGAACCCCACACGTAAAAATCTTTGTTTTCCGTCTTTTCAAGAGGAATATTTTTCAATATTTCGTCGGTATCAAATTCACGTTCTAGTTGTAATAAAAAGTTCATAGGAGAATGTTTTAATGAAACTATTGAAAGATTTGATAATCATGTATTGTTGTGGGTTAATGCCCTGAAATATGACGAATACGCGACAACACAATTCAACGAGAAATTCGGAACGATGTATTCCTTTTTTTAAATGTACGTGACGTATTTAAGATATTTACGACAAAACATGTTCTTTAATTATTCTCAGACGTTTACATTATTCTACAAACTTCATGCTCATTATTTTCCTTACTCGCATGATAAAATATGTTAAGTTCATACCACAGGGTTTTTTTTGTTCTCCAATATTACTTTGCAATTAGGGATAGGAAATTTTCTTTATTACAAAAAATACCTTAACCGTCAAGTTGTTGCTATGTGATAGTTGCATTAACAGTTTTTTTCAGACGCTTCCTTACGGATGTAGAAGAAAAGAGTTTTTGTTTATTTTACAGTATCTTCATATCCGTAAACAAAGTTTCATTATTAGAAAGTACTTAGAAACCCTTGTAGCTTGCAAAGGATGTATTAAGTATTTAACGTTCGATGTTTCCAATTTATTTCTACGCTAAGCGAAAATCACTTTCTTTTTACTCTTCGTAATGTAAAGAAAAATGACCGGAGGCTTCTTTTTTAAACTTTTATAAAACGCGAAGGCCGCCTCTAAGCCCCCGTCCGTACGTAGTCGCCCGCAACGACGCGCCGGGGAGATTGCGGTGGTCCAGGTGGTTCGGGGCGCGCCCAGATAAACACGCCCGTTTCCGCCCGGCGCGGCGCGGTGCGGCGCGGCGCGGAGGCAGCGTCGAGCGAAAAGCCCCGCGCCGCGCCACCTGCGCCTTCGGAGAAGCCCCCGCGCGCCGCCGCCACCATCGCCAGAAAGAGACAGCCCGGGGGCGGCGTCACACCTGGGGAGACGTCTGTGGCGTCGCCGGGAATTGCGGTCGCCTGGGAGCGGCGTTGCCCTAACGCGCGCCGTTCTCGCTTCTGCCAGCCTGGCTTACCGCGCCGGCCCCAGCCACGCTCGATGCCTACATCGTCCCGCCCCTGCTTCATGTGACACCAACAACGACGTCGTTCTATCGCCTGTCCGCGCTTGCCGCCACGCTCGCCAACACCATGCACGCTGCCACACTCGCCGCCACGCTCGCTGCCACACTGGACGTCCCGCACGCCGCCGCCCCGCTCGCCGCTACATTCTCAATCACGCTTTCCGCCACGCTCCCTGCCAAGCTAGCCGCCACGTTGACCGCCGCGCTTGCTAGCACGCTCGCCACAACACTCGCTGCAACGCTCGCCGCAACGTTCGCTGTCACACTCACCATCGCGCTCGACGTTAAGCTTGGCGTTGTAACTGCTGTTGCCGCCTTCGCCATTATCCCTTGTCGCCATACCTGCCACCAAATCTGCCGCTTCTGTCTCCCGCCTCTCTCCTCCCTTTCCGTTTCCGCTCCCCAATGACGCTGGCGTCTCCTTCTCCAGTGGCTTCGCCGCTGCCGCCTCCGCCTCCGCCACCGCCGCGGGCGCGTCGCGGCGTCTTTTGTTCTGTTTTGCGCGACGGCACTCTTTCTTCCTCGGCCTCTCCTGGCGCTCCCCGCCCCTCCCTTCGTCTTCCGGGCCTTCCCCTCCCGCGCCGTCGTGTCCCCGCGGTATTTTGCTGAAATAAATATGGGGATCTCCTTGTTGAAGAGGGGGCGCGACACGAGCCGCCCGCCCCTCCTCCGCTCCGCCCACGTCGCCCCTCCTCTTAGCGAGCTCCTCCACCTCCGCTCCTTGCGATGTCGCCGCGTTCTGATGCCTGGATTTGTGCGTGCTTTTGAGTGTCGGGCTACAGGCTCGCCTCGCGATGCTTCCCTCCGCCCGTTTGCCCGTCTTTCTCCCTCGGCCTGATCCGCCGCTCCCTCTCCCTCTCTCCCCCTCTCTTTCTCTCTCTCTCATGCCCTCTTGCGCGCTCAGCGGCGCTTTCCTTTTCGCTTCTTTTGCCCCCCCCCCCCATCCCGCTGCGCCGCCCGCGCGCCCGCCCCCGCCCGTAGGAATTCGACTGTTTATAGCCCGGAGGCTGCGAGCCCTTTATTGGTATCGCGTAGCTGCGCCACCGCCCACCGGATGGGGGAGGGCGATCAGAAAGTCGCTCGTGCGCGCGACGCACAGTGGGGCCTAGGCGCTTCGTGGAGGTGGAGTTTCGTACTTCCGGGTTAATTTCAAAGCTGGGTTTTCTTGGGAAAGTTGTACTAAAACACCTTCTTACAGGAAACCTGCAGCTATATCCGAAGGGGAGTACATAAGCTTAGGTTCTTACAAAGATGATGTTTGTAGGGATGTGATATGGGAATTCCTACAGTGCGATACGTGAAGTTTCAGACCCCCCCCCCCCCCGCCTGGAACGTGATACAGCTTTCAGAAATTCGACCACGGAAGTATTTTGGCGCAATAATTCAGTTTACATTAAAATAGTACGTGTTACAGGTTGGTTATTGTGAATCTTGTAAACGGATGACTAGAGGCTCACCGCCAACTGGGATGTGAGTGATGGAAGAACGTGAAAATGCCTCTAAAATTGTTTTGCAAATTACAAGCTATATATATATATATATATATATATATATATATATATATATATATATAAATTTAAAAATTTACATTCCTTCATTACTCAAAAAAAATGTGCAGGATACGATTTTGTAGGGGAGCATAACCGAAACAATTCTTAGAAATTAACAAAGCTTATTTGTAGTTAAATCATATTTCAAATTTATGATATTGTATGCATGTACTTTGTTACAACAGCTCTTTAGGGCCTAAGGCCTGCCACCCGCGTCGCGGCCTTGCGGCCGTGGGTTAAGGTGTACGTGTGGTTAGCACATAGCCACGCTGTATTTCAACAGGTCTGCTCAACCTGTGAAGTGAGCTTTCTCATCGTCACGGCTATAGACATTGCATTATGGGGGCATTGCAAAGAAAGCACACAATTAATTCTTGTCCCGACAGGGAAATGAACTTGGGGTTGCGCCGTGGAAAGCGAGAACGCTAACGAACAAGCCACCGACTGCTTTGTGGTACTGTATCATAAAAATAAATTTTCACGTTGATTATAATTATCTTGGCACCATTTTTTCTGAAAAAGTTCAAAATTTACAGAATTGCCATTGTCACAAATCATCGTGTAGAGACAATGTGTTTATAACGAAAGATTTAACTAACGTTTGACTCGAGGAGTTGGAGTAGGAGTAGTTGGTGTTTTAAGCAGTGGTAATTTTAGATTGACACCGCATCTTCTTTGTACCAGAAAAAATTCTTAACATGATGGAATATTGATAACACAACACTCATTAAAAATCGAAGTTCATTTTTATTTCTTTTTATTTCCTGTTTTTGACACTTTTTCCAATTTCCTCCCACTGTGTGGTAGGTGGGGGTTTCGCGCCGCCTGGGGAGCCGTGGAAAGGGAGGGTGTGCAGAACGCGCTTCGCGCGGTGTCTTCGCCGGCGTGTTGCGCTAAGGCGCGAGTGCGCATCTTCTAAGACGGTGTTCTGTAAACGGCGTTGTTCCGGAACGCCGCCAGTGAGGTTTGGGAGCCACGCGGGCGCCGCGCCGCGCCGCGCCGTTGACTGATGCGACTCGCGATTTAACAGAAAGGATCGGGATGTTCAGTTGGATCGTTTGCCTTTGTGCGTCTGAGTATTGCATCCCACGAACACGCTTTCGAGCTGTTCCCCGGAGTGTTTCGAATCGAATCGTTTCGATAAGAGGGCACTGGATTACGCGCGAGGGGGATCGCCGCAGTGTTGCATTTGATATATATTTCGAAGAAAATCGGATTAGAAAAAACGTTAATTTTTATAGAATAAAACAAATACCTTACAGATTAAAATAGCAAGTTTGATCTTTGGAATATTTTGTAATAAACTATTCTTGGAAGAGTAGCAGGAAATTGTCGGATTAATCCAACCTCCGGTTTGATAGACGTGTTTGATAATATCAAGAAAACAGAGGAAACAAATCTGATGACTTTGGTTTTGTTTTTTTTCGTGTCCAGTAGCTCACTCATTTGAATCGTCACTGTAATATCGCTGTTTACACCATATACCAGTAGACGCTCACTATCGCAAAGGGTATAAATGTTAGATAAACCAATAATATTCGATTCGCCAAGAAATAGGAATTATTATTTTGTTATTAAGCCATAGGATAACCTGTTTTCTTCTTATCTTCTAGGTATAAATCTGTGATATCCACTATTTCTGTGATCTTATCGAACGCAAGCGGAGTTCACTTGTTTATCGAAGCGTTCTTCTTTTTGTTCAGCAATTCTTTGCTTAATTCTCCGTCAAACTTCGGTGTCCGATTCGCTGCCTCTCGTGCGTGGCTTCTGTAGTAAGCTGGATCGTGAGCTCGCTCGCTCACCGCTCTTTGCTCACTCCGCCTCGTGCCTGGCAACGTTCATCGGCGGCGGCGGCAGCGGCTCCGCCCACTTCCGGCGATCGTCCGCGGGAACCGAACCGCGCAGCGACCGGAACGGGCCGTTCACGCGACGCGAGTCGCAGTCCCACCCGCGGTTTCCCTCTCACGTCCTTCGCTCCTGCGACCCTGGTGGGCACGGTCGCAGCGACGCGCAGCCTCCGTCTCCATCTCCGTTTCCGTGATCATGTCAGTGTTCGTGTCTGGTCTGTGTTATTGTCCTTGCCTGTGACCGAGTCCCTGTCCGAGTCCCTGTCCGAGTCCCTGTCCGAGTCCCTGTCCGAGTCCCTGTCCGAGTCCCTGTCCGAGTCCCTGTCCGAGTCCCTGTCCGAGTCCCTGTCCGAGTCCCTGTCCGAGTCCCTGTCCGAGTCCCTGTCCGAGTCCCTGTCCGAGTCCCTGTCCGAGTCCCTGTCCGAGTCCCTGTCCGAGTCCCTGTCCGAGTCCCTGTCCGAGTCCCTGTCCGAGTCCCTGTCCGAGTCCCTGTCCGAGTCCCTGTCCGAGTCCCTCTCCGAGTCCCTGTCCGAGTCCCTGTCCGAGTCCCTGTCCGAGTCCCTGTCCGAGTCCCTGTCCGAGTCCCTGTCCGAGTCCCTGTCCGAGTCCCTGTCCGAGTCCCTGTCCGAGTCCCTGTCCGAGTCCCTGTCCGAGTCCCTGTCAGAGTTCCTGTCAGAGTTCCTGTCAGAGTCCCTGTCAGAGTCCCTGTCAGAGTCCCTGTCAGAGTCCCTGTCAGAGTCCCTGTCAGAGTCCCTGTCAGAGTCCCTGTCAGAGTCCCTGTCAGAGTCCCTGTCAGAGTCCCTGTCAGAGTCCCTGTCAGAGTCCCTGTCAGAGTCCCTGTCAGAGTCCCTGTCAGAGTCCCTGTCAGAGTCCCTGTCAGAGTCCCTGTCAGAGTCCCTGTCAGAGTCCCTGTCAGAGTCCCTGTCAGAGTCCCTGTCAGAGTCCCTGTCAGAGTCCCTCTCCGAGTCCCTCTCCGAGTCCCTCTCCGAGTCCCTGTCCGAGTCCCTGTCCGAGTCCCTCTCCGAGTCCCTGTCCCCGTCCCTGTCCCCGCCCCTGTCCCCGTCCCCGTCTCCGTCTCCGTCTTCTCGTCCGTCTCCGTCTTCTCGTCCGTCTCCGCGTCTGTCAACCTTCTGTCAGCCTACTGTCTCCGCGACTTCTCCGCCCCTGTCTCCGCGTCTGCCTCCGCGTGTATTTCCACTTCTGTTTCGACTACCGTATCCGTGTCGACCTCCGTCTCCTCTTCCTTCCTCCGCCTCCGCTTCCGTCTCCTCCATCTCCGCCTGTGCCGGAGAGGAAAACGTGGGCATGGGATACGAGATGGTTGGGCTTACTGAAGACGAGGGGCGGGAACAGAAGTTGTTCCGGGAATGGAAACATCGCAGCTACAGCGAGTTGCTTGACGAATTAACGTGGAAAGTTTTAGAAATGGTCGTGTGAGTGGAGGGCATGGGAACAAGATATTGCGAGTTTTATTGGCACTAAGAAGCGTAAGCGAAGCCAGCGTATAGCACGAAGAAGCGAAGTGTAGGGTCGAGTAGATTTGATCAGAGTAGGGTACGGGCATTGAACTATCTGGGTTGCAGGAATGAATGAGTTGAAGTGAGTTAGGCATTATTTTTTTAATTTATAGGAAAACCACAATCGGAAAATGACTGCAGAACTAATGCCAAAACCAGTGAAAAGACAAGTTCTTTTATTTATCCTAGAAATGAATTCAAATTTCGAATGAAATTATGTGAACGGTATATAAAAGCATATAAAAATTTTCAGTAGGGACATTTCATGCAACGCAATGAATGATAGGAGTAACTAATTGATAGCAAAGAACAGGAGGTAGTAAGGTTGTTTGAGGGTTTGTTTTATATAAATAAAAAACCTTTCAGCTTCCACAAAACCACAGCTTCACAAAGTCAGAAGTACTGTTGTAGCAGAAAAGGGAGATGGATCAGTTGAATTAAAGAGGTCGGATATTTCTGTGCACACCGACCGCGACGTTCACTTCTTTGTTTTATGAGTAGTCCAGTGGTTATTGGTTTTGGCACATCGTATTCTGTTAAGCCCCGCTGCACTGGTTTACTGACGTGTTGTCATGAACGACTGTTTCGGTCGCTGTAGATGGCACCCATACATTTCAGCTTATCCTGTTTCTCTATGTTTCTTGATGAGTAACATCCGTGGTGTTGTTTGCTTCAGTAGTCGTCATTTCCGGCAGTGTACAGCCAGTTTTATTGCATCTGTCCTGGATATAATGTTTACGATTTGTAGCGGACGCACAACGTTTCTTGTTCAGTACTCATTCATTATTGCTTCTAATACAGTAAGCTCCCACGCTATTTATTGTTTCTGAACATTCCTTTCTTCCCTACCCTTTTATTACTTTTTCTTTCGTTTTAAGGCATCCATATTTCTATAACCTTTCTTTCCTGACTTTAATTGAGTGTCGGTTTTTATCACCACATTTTTTGCTTAGCATTTATTTATCCATTATTATGAAACAACGTGTTTTATGCCCTGTTCCCCCTTCACTATTCAAGAAACTTTTTTTTTGTGTGTGCACAACATTTCAGATGAATTGGGTATATAGAATCAAATGCATAACCTTCTTTAACATGTTCACTGAACGAAGTTCAACATCTGTTCGACTTGTTTGTAATAAGCCCAGACATTCTTTAATTCTTACGTACAATGTAAAACATAGTTTTTATAATTAGTTTTTATAATTTGTTTCTGAAATAAAATGTTGTACTAAAATTTGGATAAGCAAATATCTCAAAATCGCCTATAATATGAATAATATCTATTGAATAAGTCTTTCTTTCTGAGTCAAAAATGTGTTTCAAGGCAGAGAATACCTCCTCTCCTCTCGCCATTGCGTCCTTGTTGCGTCCTCTCGCCGCGCTCGCTGTCTGGCGTAAGCGTCGGATGCCACCGGAGCCCCGAAGCGGCGCAGCGGCGGCGCCGGCGGCTGATCGAGATAATCGCTCGTGGCCCCACGCCCATCCGGAGGCGCGCCGGGCGGCGACAAGGGCGCGGGCGAAGGCGGGGGCGGCGGGCGGAACCGGCCCTTCGCGCTCTGCAGCGCCTCCCGACAGCCGCACCCGTTACGCCCGCCCCGGTGAGCCCTGGCCACCCCCCGCCCTGCCCCCGCCCTGCCCCCGCCCTGCCCCCGCCCTGCCCCCGCCCTGCCCCCGCCCTTTCCACGCCCTGCCCCCTCCTTGTTCCAGCCCTGCCACCGCCCTACCCCCACCCTACATCTCCCCAGCTCCTGCCCCTACCCCCTCCTCACCACTCATCCCTGCCCCACCGCTCCCTCGTTCCCTCACCGCCCTTACCACCTCCCCTACACATGACTGCGCCTCATCACCGCCCCGCCCTCCTTCCGCCCTTCCCGCAACATGCGCCCCTACCTCGTCCCCTGCCACCCTTCCCGCTACCCTTGCCTCTCCCGTGCTCTTGCCCCTCCCCCGCCCCCAGGCACTGCCGACAAACAGCAAAAAATTAACTGGAAAGAGGCAAAATGTAATAGGCAAAAGTAGAATTGTACGTCTTCCCTCGTTTGTGTTCGTCGTTCCCTCATTCAGTTCGACAAACGACAATGCAATACATGAGCGTTGTTTTAGGAAATAAATCAATTGGTACCCGGTGCTGTATGTTTCAAGTTAAACGTATGCAGATTTAGGAGAATGACTTTCAAATTGATCGTGAATAATTCCGTAACTGCTACTCGTTAGAAATTTGTAATCTATTTTGCTCCGTAACTAATGAAGCAGCTTTGTTATATTTTCAAACATTACTTTTCATTAATTAAATTTAGAGTTTTTTGGGACTTCATACTAAATTCATAGACTTCTTTAGTTCGGAAATGTGAAATGTATTATGTTACACAATAAAATAGTTCTTCCCAGAAGACGTTTCGTCGAAATCACATAATTTTGATTTTCAGAATTCATCACCACACACAAGCGCTCTGAGAAGTTCAAGGAATATCGTTACTGTCAAACGAAATACTCATTCAGGCTAAGTTCGTAAAGTTCAACATAGTTAAATTGTGAACAACGCTGTACTATTGTGAGACTAATTGGAAAATGGTTTAATCCCTTTTCATTTGAAGAGCGAGGTCTATTGTGGTTACAATAATTGTAATAGGGGAAATAACAGTCTTCATCATTAGCTCTCTAAATGAACTACCACATAGGATTAAAATACATTCATTCTTAATAATTCGATCGCTGACATTATTACATTATTCCATCGTTTCTGTTGGCTGCCTCTCGAGGTAATCCCCACAGTGCGTGCCTCCCCTTCCCGTTTCCCATCGATACACTCTGCATGCGGTGGGTGTTTACAATCGCCCTGTTTGTGTTGCGACGCCACAACATCGCCACTGTTATTTCGAGCGTGACTTGCGTAGTTATGCTAACAGCTACAGTACTTCGCGTAATAACTCGTTCGGTATGCTTCCTCTCCCGCCAGACCCCGCGGTAAGCGCTTTCCTGATTTGAAAAGGCCAACGACGTTTCGTGTTTTCGCCGAAAAACAACCTTGAAATGAAATGCTGGTAGAGTTGTATTTAACCTGGTATGAAATTAAGAAAATATGAGTTATTTAAGCGAAAGTAAATGCGGTTGAAAGATCGTGGAACAGGAATTTCTACGAAGAATTTTGTATTGACTTAATCATGTAGTCAAAAACGAGAGAAATGGATTTCACATTTTAAAGTATGTAGAATTAGCAATTGACAACTCGTATTCAATGTAGTAAAATATATTGTACAGCCTGACTATGACTTATGGTGATAGAATCAGTCAGGCTAGCCGTTAAAAAATTGTCAAAATTTGTAGTGCTCGTACCTACGTGAGCAAGATCACATCATATATTTGAAATTTATTTTTGTCATGTATGTTTGTAATTCAGTTTAATACTCGCACTGGTAAGATTTGGAAATTGTTGTTGAAAACATATTTGGAAACCATTTCAAGTTCTATCTGTTGAATATGGTCAACGTGCACAACTGAAATATTGTCTGTACATGGAAGGAGGATGCAAGAGTGGAAGCACTTGGTCAAAATAGGGCAAATACCATTCGTTTTTGTCATTGCGCATCTTTGTCCTCGACGTTGAAGATAGTTGAAGCAATGCTAGGAAAATCAAAGATCTTTCGTCCAACGCGTTCAAGGATGCAGAATGACAGATGGAGGTCACTTTAAAACAAGATCAATTGGTTACAATTTGGGATTCTAGATAACAGCTCCAGTAGTTTGTGTAATAATTCTTCCGATTTTGATTGACTAATGAACTGTGCCCCAAAAATTTCGTACCATGTGTGACTAATAATTTTCACAACATTTACATTCGGTTCAGAGAATCACATTACTTGATTTTCGGCGGGGTTAATAATAATCTCTCATTTTCATGCATTTCACTTGAAGTGTTATATTTCATTGAAATACAGCCTGCAGTGCATGTAGATATTTCTTCACGAGGTGATTTACCGGAAGAATTTCATAATATTGTGCAGATTCATTTCAGGATCCAGTTTATATCATTTTTGCGTAAGTTTTGAAAACATACTGCATTTTATTACTGTAATTGACTTATGAAATAAATTTGTGAAGTTAAACAAATCATCAAAGATTGATAGTAATTCTTCTAAGCTACATATTCTAGTCTTTGGGCTTATTCGCAAAAGGGTGGCTAGTGCCGCATGACGGAGCTGCTCATTGCAAAATTGGGTGCCGGACTGCATGCGGTGACCCGCTGTAGTGGACCGCGTGCCGCTCGTCTTTCACTAAACTGAAGCCGATCGCGCTCGAGCGTCACCCTTCCTCTCAAAGGGCGGGCTTAATAAGCAGCGAGCCACGCCGGTGGCACGCTGATAAGTGGAGAGCCAGGACACGAGAAGTAGACCATCAGTGCTGCTGGTATAATACATGCAGCCATATGGTTTCCGGATAGGATGGAAGTGATGTGGAATCTGGTCTGCAAAGGGTTTTCGATGCTCCTCGAGCGAGAAAATCGGTACGGCCCGGCCGGGCTCGGCTGGAGCTCGCGGTGCTGACAACGGCGTCGACTGACCGGCTGCGGCAGTGGCGGAGGCGATGGCAGCGGTGGCGGCAGTGGCGGTGGTAAAGGCGGTGGCGGTAGTGGTGGTGGTAGATGCAGGGGCGGATGCAGCGCTAGAGGCGGTGGCAGTGGCGTAGGCAGGTGTGGTGGCGACGGCAGCGATGACGGCGGTGACGGCGCTGATGGCGGCAGTGGTGATGGAGGCTGTGGTGGCGGTGGCGGCCGTGCTGGCGGCGTTGCCTTCGCAGCTCATCAGCGCCACTTAGCTCCGTGACGTCCCGCGACAGCGCTAACTGGGCGCTGCGGCCGCGCGCCTCACTGACGCAATCCCCTCCCCCTCCCCCTCCCCTCCCACCCGCCCTCACTCAACTGCGCAAGTGGCTGTCGATAAGTGGCCAACACGGTTACAGAGCGTCCCGAGTTCACACTATAGCATCGTGGTTTTAACGCTAGCATTTACAGTTACTGCCCTGAAATATATCTTTCTGAATAAAACCTGCAGCTTCAAATTGTACAATAACAAGTAACTTGATTTTTATTGCACATATTATAGCCTAATGCTTTGTTTACGTAGGTCCTAATTATGACGATATAGATTCTTGAGTACTCATGTCTCCTTATATTGATGTTTACTCAGGAATCATCAGAAGAAACTCCAACATCGATCATTCCAACATTGAAGGTAGACACTGCCTAAACAGTTACACGATACGTGACTTCAAATGACCCAAAACATTTGAGCTACTGCAGTGATAGGGAACAAAACTTTACATGAATCATGAATATTACTTACGTTTGTTTGTACATTTCAACACTGAAATGTTTGCGCGTGTTGCTACTACTAATATATAAAACAGATACATGAATTTGAGTTTAATCTTGCAATTGACTAAACAATGTACATTTTTTGCTGTTTATCGTTAGATCTGTTTTGCTTCACCATTTCTCTAAATCTTCAGTGTTAGTGAAGAACGAGATATTAACAATCGAAGCGCATATAATATTTTGAGCGTTTTTACCAGTCAATGCGAAATTTCAAATGAAGTGTTTTGAAATTTTCCATTAATACAGCAATTATGATTTATTAACCATGTACCTGTAGCCGACTTACAATGCCAATGCTAATGCCAAATAGGATTTTTCATATATCTGTACTACATTCACAGAAATTAATAATGGATACTAATGCTCCACGTAGGTCTATATCTGATACATTATGTACTTCCAATGCCATTACATGACTCCGGGCTTAGATCCTGTGAATCGGAAGTGGTGATCAAGAGATGAATAAGCAAATGGATCCGAAATAGCGTGATGCTGTAAAGCATTTCAGAGCGACATGCCTGCTTTATTGGAATTAAATTTAATGGGTTTTGTAAATGCCGCCTCTATTTGACTATCAGTAGGCTTAATGCAAGCATACGTAATAATTTTCAGATGTAGTAAATAAAGAATAAGTTTGAAGAAATTTTGATATTTTTAATATCACTTCACCAACTAACATAATAAAGAATCTGTATTCATAGTTAGTCATCTGGTAAGTGTATGCAGTTTTTTTTTGTTAACCCTTCCCATCCAGTATCACGAAAGATGAGTAGCGATCCGAAATCTCTCTCGCACGCATGGTCATCGGCCGGTTAGTTCTCGCGCCAGCCGCTAGGGGCGTGGTGGGGCGGGGCTTAACGGCACCGCAAATTGCCACTGCCGGTTGTGTACGTAATAAAAAGTAGCGCGAACGAAAATACTCTTTTGGCAGCTCTGCAGAAGGGCGATGAAGCTTCCTTGCGCGTGCCTGGCCTAGCGCAACACGGATCTGCTGGGAGAGGTCGGCCCGCGGGCACCCTAGCGGGGCCCCGCGAAGCCTGTTCTGCTCGGGCCGCCCCGCCTCCGCGCTCTACCCCGTCGCACTAAATCTTCTCCGTTCTTACGATCTTCATTCCTCCCCTCAGCGAGATATTCAGCTGAGGCTTTGTCTGTTTGTCTGTACTTCTTTTTTAAAAATTTTATTTATGATTTAGTTTACATTGATCAATTTACAGATTATGTATTGTATATAAAACGACAAAGTGGTTTTCTATTCTCTTGTTTCCCAATGATCTGGTCGCTACCAACATAAATGCAATTTTTAGTAGGAATCCGTGGTTTGGCTCAGTGCGGACAGACTTTCGTGGCGCACTGTATTATAATTTTCCTATTGTGCCAATGTTTGATGATAGTAATCTAGCTAATGAGACACGAAGCACCTCTGATAAGTATTATTCCAGGTTTGCAAACATTTGGTGGAATGAATGTTCGTAATTCTAGTTTGATAATTGAAGTTTTGTAAAGAAAGTGTGTGCGACACAGGCTGAATGTGTTTTATTGTATTTATTTTAAAATAATTGTGCAGTTAATTGTAAATGGTGATTTATGGTGCTTCTGTAATTAATCTTAAAGATTTTTTCTATCTCTTGCATTTTGTTTTAGGTTGGTTTTGGAGGTTTGGTTTGGTATTGTTATTGGTTTTTCTTCCTGTACGAATCTCTCCATTCGCATCACCAATGTCCATCCTGGCGTACTCCTCCCTATTCCTTCCCTATCTTACACATCCCGTTTTTCTCATCTCTTTCCTTACACCACTCCACCCCGCTCCTCACTCTGATTTACCACTCTTCTCAATCCTCTCCTTTTCCGCCTGCTTTACCCCTCTCCTCTTCTTCTCGTCCCGCCCCGCTCCACTCCACTACTCCCCTCTTCGTTTACCTCCTATCCTTCCAGACTCGCTTGGTTCTTTGCTGCTTCCCCATCTCTCCACCCCACCTTGATTTAGCTTTTGGAGTAATTCCAGCCAAATTTTGCAGGAATACTTTCGAACACATTCAAAACCTAGAAGGATTCAAAATGTGGTTACAAAATATGATTTTTTGTCCAAATTTTCGATAAATACAAAACCCAATCCATAAAGGCGGCATTGTTTCCGACTGACGTGGGGCAGGTCGAACGTGACTGGGTGGGACTAGCAGAACGCACGGAACCATGAGGGACGGGAAGAGCAGTGGGAGGATCGGGAAATGGAGGTGAAGAAGCGGGAGGGACATGAGAGGATGGAACGGATGGAACGGAACGGAATTTCTTATTGGAGTCATCAAAATTCAAATACTTATTTAAAATAACAAATGTACCATAAATACACATTGATAGACGACCTTTAACTTCGATGGAAACGTAACTTGTATAGTAGCTTGCAAAGTTTAATATTATTGTTAACTACGTCCACACGAGATGTAAATTTCACTTTGTTTTGCTTTCCTCGCATTATACACGTTTTCTGACATGTTACAGATGTACACTTTACGTCCTTTTACGAATGTCTTCTGTAAGCTAGATGTCTGCTTTATTCTCGTTTCACAATTGCAGCTTTTTTTATTCATTTCTGAGCTGAAACATTTACGATGTACTTTGTGCTTTTACGGCACGTTTCCTGGAACTCCGATTCAACATGTGACCTAGAAAAACTAACGAATCAATTTGGAATTGTATGGATTAATATTTATGAAGTACATTCCGGGTGTAACAATAACTCATCGGATTGCAGAGAGGGAAATAGGTAAAAAAAAAAGAAGGAAAAAAACTCGAAATGAAAGGGATTTTCACGGTCATCACTCTCGGAAAATTGAAAAGCTTTCTGAAGCGGAACCACCCCCTCCCTTTTTCGTTGTTTTATTATTTTACCTGGGAGCGAGAGATAACGCCCGCTTGCGCTACCTCTCAGCGACACAAGCGCTCCACGTGGACAGTGCTGGAACTGGAGCGTATTTCGCTTAAGACGTTCGATGGGAGCTGCCGAAAAAAGAAAGCTGTTAAATGGAAAAAATCATTTTATATTTTCGTAAAGGGGAAATTGAATTATTTTCAACTTTTTTTTTATTTGGTTCAATACAATTTTGCTATTCTTTCTTTCTGTTTGATAATGTAGAGCAAATTTGAATCCACAGTAGTGTGCGGTAAACTATTAGGTTAATATGAGCATTTCTAACATTATGTTTCACTATTAGAGTATATTTCTCCATGTTTGTGATTATCATTGAGTATTGTATTACAAGCATTTTTTTATATTACAAAATGAAATAAAATGGTTGATGTATTTCATTGTAATATTTTTTTTCAAAACCTAAAATGTTGTCCTGGTGGTTGTTTATTACGTGAATTCCAGGAAAGTAATTAAGCAAGCGTATGATATATTTATATTTCATGTGAATGTTAACATTACAACAAGCCGTTCTCTATGTGTCGGAGTTATATTCAGACCTGGTCTCAATGCTAACCATTTGTTCGCTCGTCTCGATAGTAGCACCAGTAGTGGAGGTGGCCTCATCGCAAAAACACGGCAGTGGCAGGCGCGGCGGCGGCGGCTGCGGGGGCGGGGGCAGCTGCGGCCGATGCAACGCTCGCGCGGGTGACATATCTGGCCACTCGATTATTCGAGGGATTACGGGCGTCGCGAGCGGAGCGCAGGGTAATTGGCCGGTGGCCCGCGCTCGCGATTGGTCGCGCGGTTATCGCTGGCGCGCAGCGTGGTAGCGCATCACGCTGGAGTCTTCCCGTCCCCGCCCCCGACCCCGCGCCCTACCCCGCTTCAGTCCCTGGGCTTGTTCCCGCACCGGCCCCCGCCCCCGCCCCCGCCCCCGCCTCCAGCCTTCGATCCTGTCGACTGACCCGCTCCTCTCCGGGCACCGATTGCGCCCTCGCTCCCTGCAGGCTCTTGACTCTGTTCTGCACCCCGCCGCGTACCCCCACCCCTGCCCCCGGCCATTTTTTCCCCTGGCCCCGCTCATAATTTTGATCCCGCTCCCGACTCCCTACCTGCTTCCTTTCCGCCCCTTCCCATTCTTGCTCCCATCTCTTTCCCCGTCCCCATCCCCGTGACCTTCCCCGCTTCAGTCCCTGAGCATGTTCCTGCGCTGATCCACACCCACGTCCCGTCGATCCCGTCGATCAACCTGCTCCTCTCCGGGCACCGATGCGGCCCCCGCACCCCCTCCAGACCCCGCTCTCCTCCCCGCTTTCATCCTGACCTTACTTCGTCTTTTCCACCATTTTACTGCTCTCACCCCGCTCATAATTTTGATCCCGCTCCCGACTCCTTGCTTTCCGTCCCTCTCCCATTCTTGCTCCCTTCCCCGTCCCTCCACTTGACTTCGATCCGTCTGCGATTCGAATACCATACCTATTGACCCCGCTTCACTCTCCGCGCTAGTCCCCGCATCCGATGCGCGTCAGTTTTCCGTCTGGCCGCTGCCACCTACGCGTCGCCCTCTGACGCTAATTCGCGTGATCTGCGAGCTCTCGCTTGATCTCTTTTTGCTGAGCGCTTGCAGGTGCGAATTGGCGGAACGGGGTGAGTGAAGGGAGGGGAGGGGGGCCGACGCGCGTCAGCCGGCGATCGAGAGTTCACGTGAAAGGTGGGCGCGGATCTGCGTAAATAAGCGAGAGAGAGATTGACATTGTCACGAGTACAATTTGGAAGTTCGCGATGATTTTCGGGATTGCCGCCTGGCATGCGCGGGAGCCTTTTTTTCACGTTCTCGACCTCTCACGACTGCTGAATCCACGCGCTGTGACTGCAATTCTGATACTCTTCTATCACCCTCCCATTTCATTGCTCCGTCATGAAATATGGAAGTGCGATTGGGCCTCATCCTATTAATATCTATTGTCGTTGTGAAATTGAGGATGGGTATTAGATCTCAAGAGAGAGAAAGTTAATTTATTGTTGTTTCAAAAGTAACGCAAATTTGGAGCTTGCAAGATGCAATGCCGTGAACTTATTTTATATTAAGTGAAATGAAAGTATTCCCTTATACTGCATTTTTGGGGAAGGAAGTATATGGTATTTAATTTTTTTTAAATATGTGAACTAATGATTCTATACCAACTAATATTAATACTAATGAAAAGAAAGTTATGTTCATTTCACGACTACAATTTCCTGGAACTTCGTGTGCAGCATCTCGTTTGCATAGGTTTCTCAGAACACCTAGTGACGTCTTCAGTGTTCAAGGGTTCTGACATCTGTCGGTGGATGAGGGACTGTACTGACTGATTCCCACTACTTGATTTTAGAGTGAACGTTCCTTCCTGCAGGTAAGAACAATTCCTCGCTTTCATCAAATTCCGAGAACAGCTGCGCTCACCAATGATTTCTAGGCGCTCTAAAGAGGCGGCGAGACTGAGAGTGCAAAGGCAGCACTAACAATAGCTTAGAGACTGCTGTAGCGGGTACGTTGGAATCTGAAGCGAGGATTCATTTTCAAATCCGACATCTGCAACGAGTCACGTGCTCCATTTCAGTAGGATGCACGTTGGCAAGCAACAATTACATTTTTTTCTTTGTGTATTATTTTTCTTTATTGTTGGTGCCGGAAACAAACTTGCAAGTAAAATGGCAATTATACAGTTTTAAGAGCACACATTTTTGCCACCAGTATTTTCAAATAATAGTGAAGCTGTTATCTTTACGTGCATACCAATAACTTTCTAATATTCTATATTTTACTGCTCAATTATAATATTAATTAACGTTTGTACATATTATACTTCCGAATTACGTAGATTTATAGAACTTAATTCAACATGTTTTCTACAAATACTTATTTAAGGGTATTCTTTCAATGTAAATAAATAAAATAAAATGAATACGAACCACTGTAAAGATCTATCAGCTGTGATCTCTGTACATTGCATACAAACCATGTTTCATACCTAGAAGAGAATCTATGAGGTGTCATGGTTTCTTCAACCTTTGTATTAGTGTATATTTATGTTAAGTTGTAATTGTTAAGCCACCTATACATATGTGAAGTTCTGTGTAACTGATCTATGGAGTTATATTTTGTTACAAAATAAATAATACTTATTTTTTTTTAAAAAGCCGTGACGGAAGAAAAGATTCAGGGTTCATATACATTTGTCAGGGAAAAAGACCTGTCCTTCCTTCCGCATTCTGATTTCTGCGTGTTGTATTTTGCAAGTACAGTTCGCTTGAAAGAAATGTGTGACATGTGATTATTTGCATTCTCTCAACATGATTTATGTTATATTTTCCTAGAACCTTCACGTTTATGCAGGAAAGTGTTTTCTTTGGGTCAAGTAATTTGTATATTACGCTTATGGTTATAGGCGTGTGCTAACATTCGAATAAAATGAAATCCATTTACTTCACGGTCAGCCTCTGCTGATCATTGACGACCTCTTCACTTGCCAGCCTTTGCATTTCATACACCATGCACCCCGTTTAATGCGTATTCTTCGACATAATGTTCATGCTCAATTTAAACTTCATTACACACAAAGCTTCATTGAATGTCGGTAAACGCCTCGCCTCGGTCGCACAGGGCTTGGAGCAACATCCAAGTACGTCGAGCCTGAGTCCGTCATAGCCTGAAGCTTCCAATTCCGCAAAGGGCATGGGTGTTTTCATCACGCACTTGAGCGTGATTAGATTATCGCATATTCCATCGGAATATCGTACCAGCCACTCTCAGGCATCAAACGTTATTCTGCTCTTATGATCACCCATCCGTCCTTCAGAGAGCGGAAGGCAAAGGTTAAATTTCTATTGCGATCATTTACTCAGGGAAGGAAAGGACATGCAGACGTAACTTTTCTCTTTCGCCATCGTTTAGAAATTAGTATGGAATTCATTACTCAACAACTACGTAAAAAAACACTATATCTGGTATAAATGTGTTGCGAATTTCTCGTTGGCTGGATCCAAGGATGTCTTATGTTTATTGCAGGGGCCGATGGCCGGAGCCTCGCCGTCAACTTGGAAATGCGCGAGCAAAGCGAGTCCTTTTAGTCGCATCAAATAAGAGAGTAGTAACTTAACAGACTACCTAAATAGGAACTATTTTTTTAAACACTACCCAATATACATCACATTCCACTCGAGCTCCATTTACGTATTTGCTCTAGCTGTGAGTCAAAAAATATCCGCATCTTCTTCGTAATAGCATTCAATAGCTGCCGATGAACGTGTCACACGTGTGACGACGACGGCGGCGGCGGCATCACGGCGCTGGCATCAGCCCGTGGAGGTGCGTTATTTCGGGCAGTGCCGCCGCCGGGCTTCGCTCGCGGCCTCTCGCGGAGGGCACAGTTCGCGAGGGCGCCTAAGTGGAGTATATTTGTCCGGTGCAGCGGCTGCGCCGACCGACGCACCACCACCGCCGCCGTCGCCGCTACCGCCACCGCCGCCACCGCCAGTGCCACCGCCAGCGCCACCGCCAGTGCCGCTGCCACCGCCACTGCCGCCTTCGCCGCCGCCACCGCCGCCACCACTGCCGCCGCCGCCGCCACCCCCACCACCACCACCGTCACCGCCACCGCCTCCGGACATCGGTGGCGTAACAATAGTCGCCGCGTGGCAGTGCGCCACAGTCCCGGGTTCGGATGACAAAAAAGCTGTGGACGATGGATAGGGCTCTTAAATGGAAAATAGTTTGGTTCCTCTCTGAGGTACAGGATTCACACGTGATGTAGATTACTGCGCGTTCTGTGAGGTGAGACACTGGCAAGACGCCGGCGGCGACATTTTGTAACAAAGGAAAGCGAAATGCTGACGGTGAAAGCAGACGTAGTTGCGAGAAGCTTACGCCAAGAGTAGTAATAGAAGTCTTTGTGGCAAACGAGAAGTTGTTTTGTGCTTGAAGAGGGAAGTGGGATCGGTGAATCCAATGTAATGTAGTAATCGGTTGTCCGATGGGAACAAATTTGTCATTGTAAATGTGACATAAGATTTGACATCATACAAAGTTTTCGCAAGTAAAATTACTAATTTTATGTTCGTGTGCTCGGATAGTTATTTGCGTATTTGTGAACTTGTTAAGAAAATTTTCCATTCACATATTTAAAATTGTATATTCAAGTTACAACAATACGAGAAATACATTCTTATCAAAATTCTTGTTGTTAAATTTTAAGCCATCATTTCGTTTTGTATGTAAAAGCAGTTGCGTATTGCTTCTTCTTAAAAACACCCGAAACTTACTTCTACGAATCTTCAGAAAAACTAGAAATACAGAGATGAAAAAATGTGTTTGAATTGTCACTTGTTTGTACAATCTTAACCGGTATACCTAAACTGTCTTGTAGTCTGACAATGATTGTTTGTAACGGACAGTTAATAATATTTTCAGACGTTTGTTCATCATATTTTGTAATTATATTCACAAGTGTACAACATGGAATTCTACAATTTCTAGGTAGACCAAAACCCCTCTTTGTTGGATAAGCTTTAATTCACCGATGATATTTCATTCAAATCTTTCGAGAGAAATGTAACGAAACTGATTAAATTTACGGCTTCATTAAAAGTGGTTCAATTTGATATGTCATTGAACTGCTGAGCAAAAACTTCAAAGATTTATTCGAGCTAATACTACAGAGGTCAGCGGAAATACAGTTTCGAAGGGGATAAGAAAAAAGAAATTGAAAATTATTAGAATGGTTTGGTGAACTCAATCATATGGCTCGATAATCTCGAGAAGATAAATTTACTTCTGATAGGAGCGTTTGGCCATACCTTTATTCGTCTTAGAAAATAATAGGTTTGACGGAAGAATGACCTATTATAGTGAAGTATATTTGTCCCGAACGTCACGGAATCTAAACTTATTACCTTTTAAACATTCACTGAAAAGTGCACTCCAACATTCTTTCCCCACTACGTTGTACTCTGTTTTAGAACTGGTTGCGCTCCGCCTCAACTGTTTCCTCTCCAAATGCATTGCGGCAAGGGCGAAATTCTCCGGTGACATTTCTTCCAACGTTTATTGAGACAATACGAGGAAAGGTCGCGTGGAGGTGGTGCCGAACACGCGGGGGCAGCAGAGAGAGGCATAGGGCGAGGTGAGCGCTGTCGCCGAGAACGGTCGGAGTTGGTGTGAACTGGGTTGGTGCGAAGCGCGGCGGGGGCGGGAAAGGTGGAAGGTGGAGAGAGTCGGGAGCAAGCAGACGATTCGGTCCGGGAAATGGATGACAAGACATTGGAACCTGACGGGCAGGGCTTGAAGGTTTGGAACGGGGCGGAGTAAAACGGAACAGAAACGGGTCGGGCCGGAACTGATAGGAGCGGGTCAGGAAGGGATGTAACGGGACGGGACTGGTCGGAGCGGGACGGGACGGGTCAGAGCAGGACGGGATGAGAGGGGCGGAGGTCAGGGCGTCGTAGGGCGGAGTGGTACATGTGGTATCGGAGCGGGGCGGGGTTGGCACGGTGAGGAGCGGAAGTGCTGGGGTGGGGCGGGGCGGGGCGAGGCGGAGTGGGCCTGGCCGAAGCAGGGCGAGAGTGACCAATCAGGGTCGGGATAGCTCAGGACTGTGGGAGGGGGAGCGATGCGTCGCTTAGAATCTGAGGATGCTTGCAAAGATGCGGGGCGGTGCGAAGCGGCCGGTGGGGTGGCGATGGCGCCGGGCGACGCGAGGGCGAGCGAGGCTGCGGCGGGGGGCGGGGAGGCCAGGTCCGGGGCGAGCGCCGGTGCGCTTCTGCCGCGAGCGTTCGGCCCCTGACCTTTTGCGCTTGGCGCGTGCGTGGCGTGCGTGCTGGGAGACGCGGCGCCGGCGCAAGGGCTGGATGCGTGCCACATCTCGCGCCACCGCCACCGCCGCCGCCGCCGCCGCCGCCGCCGCCACCTCCTCCGCCACCGCCTCCGCCTCCACCTCCGCCTCCGCCTCCGTACAGCCTCCGCCTCTGCCTCCGCCTCCGCCACCGCCTCCGCCACCGCCTCCGCCTCCGCCTCCACCTCCGCCTCCGCCTCCGCACAGCCTCCGCACAGCCTCCGCCTCTGCCTCCGCCTCCGCCACCGCCTCCGCCTCTGCCTCCTCTTCCGCCACCGCCACCGCCACCGCCACCGCCACTGCCACCGCCACCGCCACCATCACCGCCACCGCCTCCGCCTCCGTCTTTGCCTCCGTCTTTGCCACCGCCTCCGCCACTGTCACAGCCACAGCCACCGCCGCTGCTGCCGCAGAAATCCGGGAGGAAGCGCCGTCGGCCAGTAGTTACGCGACTAACGAGAGGTTGCAAGCAGCGCACGAAAGGGAGGAGTTCTGAAGAAGAGCGAACAGCAACCTTTTAGCCAGTGCATGTGGGATTTCAGCCCAACAGAAATACACATTTTTGTTTAAATTTATCGATAATAACGATGACTATTATAGATCATTTTAATGATTATATAAAGGAAAATTACTCCCGTTAATGATGCATTACTAGTCTTAACTGGGAAGCTAATCTACTATCCTGGAACAATAAATTTGTTGATTTTCTTCGCCAATCACTGATTCTGATATCTTCCCTATGAGAACCTAAAAACTCTTTGCGATTAGGGTTTTGAGGGAGATGTTCGTTTAACTTACGATCTTACGGTGCTTCAGCTGCATTTAACTTACCTGGTATGGAAACGCCCGCTTTAAATTTAAAGGAAAATGGAGACTAACATTGTTTGAGAAATACTGAAAACTATAATTTTTCGTTCATAACGTTTTAGAGCATACAAAGCTGTCAGGCACTCTATTTTCATTATCGTCTGCATTTTGCTTTCCCTTTTCAGATTTTGGCTGTGACGGAAAATTCGTGGTGTTGCCCTCAATGTCTCACATGTTCATCCTGACGTTATATAAATAACCTAGGTTTTATAAAAATATCTACTAAATATGCTATATTCTGATAATTGTTGTATTGACTTTTTAATTCGAACTAAGTTTAAGATGTAAACTACCATTTAGTCCTTGTCCAAGAGTGAAAATGAAATTCTGTAACTGGTAATGAAAGTTGAGATGATGAGCTTACAAAATGTGAATACAAAAGTCAGTTGTGTACCACATTTCATAAACCATACTGTTTTTACCTTCAAAAATGTCTATGCGTTCATGTGATATTCGTTTGTCTAACAAAAATCTTTCTGTTGCAGGTGAGATGAACATTTGAATTTTTCCTGGGCTCATTTGTCATGCAACGTTCGGTGAGTTGAATTTTCTACCGCCTTTCCAAAATGAAGGGACAAATGCAATGTACTCTTTCAAAAACGTCCAGTAATTTAAGGGATCATCAATTCAACAATTTTTCATTTTTTTCATTTTCTCGTAAAGAATACTAAAGAATACTAATTTAATATTTTTTATTTATATGTTTGATTTCGCTTCATTACCCCTTTTGTCGATCATATTTGTTTCACATGTAATAAAATCACTAACATTTCTGCTAGTTGATCGTAATGAAAAATCTAATGAGAAATATTGATATTATCGAATTTAGCTCTTATACTAGAAATATTATTATTATGACCAAACATTTATAAATGATTTCAAGAATAAGGTTTAAAAACTCGTTCTTAGTTGAGAATGGATCTTTGATTTTTTTTTCATTCCACGCTATTGGTCTTTTACCTTTTGAGAAATGTATATTCATGTCGTCATTCAGTACAGTTTTGCATTTACAGTTACATTCCCTGTTATCAAACGGAACTCTCAGTGATACATACTAGAACATGATGGAGTCTGAAATGACGTTAAAACCCCTTATTTAGCGGTATACCCCAAACCCTCAGTCTTTCTCCTAAGTGTACTGGTAGATGGGTGGTCGTTCCCCGCGTCTTTTTGCCTACAAAAGGGAAGCATTTGGACGGAGCGCTCCATAAGGCTGTAAATGGTTGCATCTTTCAGCAAACCGGAAGAAGATCCGCGAAGCAGTAGGATGATCGTTTTTAACGCTCGCTCCCCACCCGCCCTCTTTCTCTCTCCCTTTGCTAGGGCCGTCGCCACCGCCGCCTCTTCCCGCGTCGGCCATTTTCAGCCCCTTGAGAGTCGTTTGTACTGGGACCTCTTTCGCCGGTCCCCAGACCCAGCGCCTCTCCCTTAAACGCTACTTGATGTTGCTAAGTGTAAAACAATGAGCTGGAGCCACTCGCGAGTAATGCACTTTTAATTACGAAGCGATGTTAAGAGGAAGCAGATGTACATCGCGGCGCTTCCCGATGCATTAGCATAAGCCCGCGTCATTTTCGACTTTCCAGAGGACGCGCGCGCACGCAAAAACTTGCTTAAATTGATTTATCTCCGTCCCTTTTTAGTCCTCTTCCGGAGACAAGGGGGTTGGGCGCCACTTCATCCATCGAGTGGCGTTTGCCAGAAGAGTCTTCTCTGGTAACACGAAATTACTGTACACACTGACGGTTAGCACGCAGGTTAGACGTTCTCATCCTGGTGTGTATTTTTGATGTGTATGTTTCAGTTTGCTATTACCGCTACTCTAGGTGCTGAGCATGTAGATCAAGCTACTCTAGGTGTTGAGCATGTAGGTTAAAAATGAATAGGATATGTAAGGAAGTGCGTAGGTGTCTTACATATGCTTCAGTGAGTTCGTGGTATTTACTAAGCATACAATTCCGAATAAAAGTATTTTAAAGCAGTGATCAAATGTCGTGTGTGAAATTCCTAAACAGTAACACAACAAGAGAGCTTTCAAATATGTTGATAAAGAAATGCAAAAATATTACTCACGGAATATTGAGTAGAGCTTATAAAAGTCGTTCTTTGTGTCAAATATATACATTCTGGAATAATTACATATTTGTTGTGATTCGTTTTAGAGCGCTGTTTAACTTGCCGAAAATTTTGCCGAAAATTTGCCTCATGCACTTGATGTAATGTGAAAGTCTGGAAAAGGTCTCGAAAAATAAAGGAGCACATACTTTGCACGCGAGTGAGCATTTTGTTTCATCTACTGCTCTGCGTTCCTGAATCGCACGAGAGAAGTTGCAGGCGCCGTATTTACACATTTTCTACGTACCTGCCCTTCTGCTAGCGTATCATTTCCGGATGATTTACCCCATTCGTCCATTTTCCTGCAACTTCGTTCCCTTCCCAGTCCGTGCGGACTAATTCCTATTATACTTGCTCCGTCATCATCTCTCCGTAACTACCCCGTCACCGCCATGTCGCCACCCGGCCAACGTACGGCTACCACCTGGTAAGCGTCCCTTCACTGCTCGACGAACGCCTCATCACCGGCCAGCTGAAAACCTATCACCATATGCCGACGCCCCGTCACCGCCTGGTAAACGTGCCGTCTCCGGCAGAACAACTCCCAGAAGACCGCTCCGCTGAAGCCACTCCCATTACCGGCAATACCTCATCACCAACCAACGTCTAGCCCCATTCCTGCGATCCCTCCTCTCCAGCTCCATTCCCGCTCTTCCTGCCATTTCATTTTCAAAACCTAATCAGATATTTCCAGAAAATAATTTTAATAAAATTTTAATATTCGTAAAATTTTAGCCATATATGTAAAATATGCAATACAGTACAAAATATATAAATCTACGTAAAGAGAAGTTTAGAAAATGAGATTAGATAGGACTGCAAAGATCGCCTAGATAATTTAACTGCGCGTAGAAAGTAAAAAAAAAGTACTAATATAAGAATCCTGGCTCTACGCATCCTGTTTTTTTCACTTCAGTTTCGAGACCCGCACGTGATTCCGTTCTCGCCCTCGCGGCTGCGCCGCAGCGTCGCGCCAGGCACACGCGGCGGCATCACACGAATGCGAGATTCGCGTGTTTGTTGTGTATTCAGGTTCCCCCACCCCCTAAACGCCCACCAAAGGCCGCGATTTGCGGCAGGGGCTGGGTCATGGCGGAGGCAGGAGGCACGAAGACTGCGCGCAGGGAGAGGTGAGGGAGGGGTGAAGTGGCGAGGAGGCACGGCGAGGAGGGTGGCGCGTCGGAACTACAGGGCAGGAGGGAGATGCCGCTTGCAGCAGCTGCAACTGCATTTACCATTTGCTGCTTCACTTGCACATCGCTCTCCGTCTATACAATCGCCCACCGCCGACTCCACACCACACCGCCCACTCCATCGCTCACTGTTTATTCCGCCGCTCATCATTTATTCCACCGCTCACGGTTTATTCCACTGGCACACCGAATATTTCACTGCGACATTGGTTATTTCACCTCTAGTAATTTATTCAACTGATCGTCATTTATTCTACAACTTACCATTTATTCCATCGCTTACCATTTATTCCACCGCTCACTCTTTATTTCACTCTCTCACCGTTTGTTCCACCGCTAATATTTTATTCCAGTGCTCACCGGTTAGTCCTCCACTCACCGTTTATTTCATCGCTCACAGTTTATTCCCATACTCACCGACTTCTCCACCTCTCATCGCCTATTTCAGCGCTCACCACTTACTCCAAAGTTCACTGCCTACGCCATCGTTCACCACTTCCTTATCAGATCTTCGCAACATCTACCATTCACAAAACTCTCCTCACAAGTACGGTCTGATCATCTTTTGTTTCTTGCAAAGGCCGCCTGTATACTCTGGGAACCTAACCTAATACGTCCTAAAAGTTCATGAAATTTGGAACGGATAATCCGAAACCGGCGTAGGTTTTACTTTGAAAATTATTTTCACTTTTTATTATGAGACTTAACATAAGGAAATTTATCGCCTCATTTAAATTTTGAAATCATTTTTCTTAATTAATACGGCAGTTGGGAGAGAACGCAGGATCCGTCGAGTATCGACCATTTACCATTTACCATTTTCCTTAAACAGGTTTTCTAGGGTGAGTAGGTTGTGCTGCGTTATGTATATTAGAAGCGTACATCTCATCGAACGTGAAATTGCAGTAGCCGCTTACAAGCGTCACCTTCTCCACCATCACCGTACGGCCAGTCTTTACAAACATTATTGCAGTCCGTGATCTATCACCTTAACCGCTGCGAGTCTCGCTGTCTGCATCGCAGCTCTTTCACGCTCAGTATTTATTACCTTAATTGCACTGGCCGTGAGGAAGCGCCGGCTGCAGAAACAGCCTACTACCAGAGACACCGACAACCGGAACGCGACGCCCGCTTTCCGTATGCAGCGCTAAAGTGGCGTAGATCAGTGGGAAATCGACCCCGACTGCACAACCTCTTTTTGTTCGTAGCCGCAAGCTGTCTAGCAATGGCACGAGAGGGGACGATGACGTATGTAAATATGTGACGTCAACCAAAGCCGTAATCCCTGATTTAACTTAGTAATAGAAAAATTGCCTTGCGGACAAGTTTGATCTTACCCACGACAAGAAAAAATAAATACATTTCTCTCTCGTGTCTTTGGAGTTTGGCCCGACATCCATGAAGTCTAACCACGTTTTTAGACATGACAATGTGCCGTATGAGGATGGGGTTTAACTCATCGGTCGTCACGAAGACAGGAGTAGAGGCAGGTTTGAGAGGAAGTATCGACGAGGGCCTTTGCCTTTTTTAAAGGTACTCCTCTGGTGTCCATCTGGAATTGTATGGAGAACCTCGGGTCAATTACGAATCAGAGCGACTACATGTTTCATTAATGCAGAGGTATTAACAGATTCCGGTAATTGATTGCAAACAGCAGTCTGGGATCGAACCAACGTTTGTTCGGTTTAAGAAACGACACTTTCCGGTCCTCAACGATTACTACAGATATACCAACGTAAAGGTCTGTAATAAATAAATAGAAGTGCCTATATACTATGTAGGTATTTGTAGCGGGGATTCATACTATCTAGGATGATTAAGGTATGCCTTGTCCTGGAGAAAGGTAACATTTTTGCCGACACATTCCAACAATTTTCAGAGTGTATTGCTACAAGAAAGGACATTTTATGTTATTGAAAGAAAGAAGAGTTGAATGAATCGCAAATTAAATCGAATCTGATGATTTCGTGATGTTACATTTTTCGGTCAGTTAAATTACCAATAAGCTTCCTTTTATGAACTACGGTCAACGGTGTAATTCCTCTGAATTTCATAATAAAACATTTTCACAGCTTTCTTTTCAATTTTGACCTACTTCTACAGACGTAAGTCACCTGTGGGTTAACTTTTCACCTTCGTCTTCAATTTTCATGTTATTCGCAACGTCAAACTTATACTCTTCTTGTATCGCCATTTTATTTCCGCATTTTCCTGTCATTTCTTCCTCGGCTTCTTTGTAGGTCACGTAGTTTTCTTTTTGTGGAAGATTTCCTGAATTGCTTATTTTCTACCCGTAGTACATCATGATTATTTTTCTCATTTCATGGTTTCCTGACAGCGATCTTCTTGTTCAATGATGTATTGAATTTACAACGCATCACCGCGTCGTATTATTTCGCATCGGAGGGCAAACACCGCGTAATAGAAATTGAGGTGTCACGTGCAGTCTTCAAGAAGAAAAAGAAAAGAACGAACCGAGAAGATGATAAGAGAATAAAGCAACATCGAGGAAAGAGGAGAGGAAAATCGAAGCCATGTTCTCCCCCTCGCCAACACAGCGGAGTGCTTGGCGCCGATTACCTCTCTCTAGTCGGATGTTGGCCATGTACCGTCTCCTCTCTCCGCCTCGAAGAGCAACGTATTCTCCTCCCTCCCCTCTTTTACCCCCCCCCCCACTCTCCCTGGCCGGCGCGACTCCCGCGCAAGGAGTCACGAATGCGTATGTAAATTGCGAGCGGGCTCCTAATACGTCGACTCGCCGCTCCTCTCGGCGGAGCTCCTGGGAAGCGCCGTACGTGTTGCCTTAAGAGGCCGATCGGCGCGCGATTTAAGGAACACTCGAAGGCGAAGGAGAGACACGCCGCGCCGCGAGCGTGTGCTCGCGCTGATGTACGTACTTCGCTCGGCCGCCCTTGCGATCGCTTCTGTCGCCGAGTGCACCTGCCGACGGGTCGTGGGCGACTTGAGAATAGTCCTCGCCAGCGCGCGTTCAGATAAGAATGTAATTTTCCGAACCATTTCGGATGCGGAAAGTCATGAGGTGTCTAATTTCAAGATGTAACGAATAGTAATGTGGAGGTGTAATCCGAATAGTAATGATTGTAGTCAAAGTAGAGGTAATATAAGACTACTTTTATGAGTAATTATAATTGTAGCCAAGAGTTTTGTGAAAATCAATCAATATAATATTTTTGTGAGGATTACCGAATATGTAATGCGGTTAGTTGTATAAAATGTCACTTCTGTGAACATCACGACAGACCCGTTTCGAAATATCTCAGAATTCATTAGGTACGAAATGCTGTAATTTATTCTTGACTAGTCCTAGAAGGAATGTTTCTCAATAATGATGTTTCAAATTTCAAAATGCTAATTCTTTAAGTACTGCAAGGCATATTAATATTAATATTAATATTAGTAGAGACAAATAATAAACTAAATATGAACGAACATAATCAGGTATATGGTTGCAAATAAGTGTACTAAAATCTACTCTCAATATTGCCAGTACACATAATATACCATTATCTCATTAGTAGGTGTGGTATAAAAAAAAACTTCACCACCACCGTAACGAGTATTTTTACGTTGCGGTTGATTCATGCGGTCAGAAAAGTGCGGCTCGGCGTGTGCACCGTTGCGAGCACCCGTTTATCCCCACTCAGTCGATAACAACCGGTCGATAATGCGGAACGCGTCGTCACTTGTCCCGTGCGTCGCCCCGCTCCAATTCGTTGCATCTCTCCCATTGTCGTTCCCTCCATATCCTCCTCGTCTCGCTGCGCTTCTCCTCTCCCCGCCAAGCCTTGATGCTTCCCGTCCCTCCCTGCGCCGTCGCGTCGCCTCCATTTCTCCCCGCGTCGCTCCGTCTCGCCCCGTCTTACCCCGCATCTCCCCGCCACGACTCACCCCATCTCTCCCCGTCTCGCTCTGTCGCCGCTGCGACGCCCCCGCCTCTCCCCGCTCCCTTCTGCGTCAACTCCCCCACCCCACCACGCCTCGCCTCACCTCGCCCCGTCCCACCCCACAGTCTCATCCTGCCTCGCCTCTCCTCACCCCACCCCGCCTTGCCTCACCCCACTTTACCCATGCATCCCCTCCTCTACCCGCTCCTTCACGGCCTGCCCGGTCCAGCCGAATCTGGTCCCAACACGACCCGTCCAATCTTGCAGATCCACCCCCTGATGCCAACGTCCTATCCCACCTTCCTCACTGCTCCCATTCAATCCTTCCCCGCCTCCCCGCCCCGGCTCGCTACCGCAGCTACCCGCCTCGTCGTTCTCGAGAAGTCTCACGTCGACTGTATCGATATGTAACGGTAATGGGGTTGTTTTTGCTCGCGGACGTTAATGAGGATGAACGACTTCACTCGCGCCCAGCGAGTGCGCAAGGAGAGGCCACGCCGCGAGTGCCCCCTGGCCGGCGGGCGATGAACCCCGGACTGGGCGTCGGAGGCCACCTGCAGCGGAGCGAAGGCGCTGGAAAACACGGAAGGGCGCAGTTTTGCGCATATCTCAGTTGGACAGCCTGTTAACACTCAGGGTGCGATCAAATTAGTCGCGATTAGGCATTCCTAATGTTTTCATCTGCACTCTTAGTATGTAAAGTAGTAAAACGACAACATGACCTATAATGTCATACATTCACTTTATTATTATTATTATTATTATTATTATTATTATTATTATTATTATTATTACTATTATTATTATTACTATTATTATTATTACTATTATTATTATTATTATTATTATTGTATTATACGTATTATGAATTGTATTATTGCACTGTACCAATAATCTCTGCTATTATTGGGGATATTATTTGAATTTAATGTAATGTTAATTTTTTTGTATGTGAAGTATCATTGATATCTCTAATGTGTATTAATATCTGTAAGGTAATTAATTAATACCTGCAGGGGAACCAAATATTAAGTCTGCAAAGACTTATTTGGACCCATAACCAAATGGAGAAATTCAATGAAATTATTATTATTATTATTATTATTATTATTATTATTATTATTATTATTATTATTATGATAGTTGAGATTATAAATATTCTTAGAAAAAAGATCTACGATTTTTTAAACAAACCCAATATATTTTTTTTTTTTTTGGAAATACAGAAAATCTTCATTAAATCAAAAAATATCGTTGTTTATGACAGATAAAGTCTATTTTTATATTTTGGGAAATGTTCTGCATTTCTCATTCTTCAAAGTTCAAGGTTTGAAATGTGCGTGTGCTGGCAAGGCCCCCAAACAACGCGCCGCTGTGCCACAGAGCCGCACTTGGCAAGCCGCGCCCGCACCTCTGCGCTCCGCTCGGGGTGTGGTGGAGGGGCGTTGAACCCGGGGCCTGAAGATCGGAGCGCCCAGCGAGTGGGCCGGCGGCGTCGGAGGGCAGCGGTGGCGGTGGCGGTGGAGGCGTCGTCGTCGTCGTCGTCGTCGTCGTCGTCGACGACGACGACGAACGTCGTTACCGCGTTGCCAGGCAACGGCGCGTGTTTGTTTTCAAGGAGACCGCGGGCGGACGGGCGGGTGGCGGGTCTCGCGAGCGCGAACGCCCTCGCCCCGAGGGCGTCTCTCGCCCGCCCCGTCCGCGCCGTCCTCGCCCGCCGTCCTCGCCGCCGCGCCGCCTCTCCGGCCGCGCAGATAAGGGACCGTGCCGAGGAATGAAGATGCGAGATAAGAGGGCCGCCGCGCCGGGCAGTGCCTGGGGCGAGCGCCAGCCTCTATCGAGTCCGACGCCTTCGTCCGCCCTCGTCCTACCACGCCCCCGTCGCCCCTCGGCCCTTCGTTTGCTCTCCTCGGCTTCGATTTCTCTGACCACCAGCTCACCCCCTGGCCTTCCCGCGAAATTCAGAAGAGGTTGTTTCTCGGCGCTCTTCGTCATCGCCAATTCCTTTCTTATCTTCCTTTTTTCTCTTCAATCGTCATCTTGTTTAAAATTCCGGAGTATTTTTCCCGTTCCTCTGCCATGCTATCGAAGCAATTTCGAACTCATATGCTACTTCTTTCTCATCATTTTTGTAGATACATTCTTCCTGGATTGTCTATCTCATCTTCGCCTTTTTTATTTTTGACTTTTATCAGTTCTCCACCTCCCACAAGGAACTTTTCGGTGTCTTTCGTTTTATAGTTAATATGCTCTCCTCGTCTTGATTTTCATCTTCTGGACAATTATTATTCCCTATTTTCTTTTTCGATCAGTCCTCTCTTTCGAAATACTTGGTATCTTCCTTACCATTTCTATGTCAGTATCTTAGAAGTTACATCCTAACTACCGGATTGCAACGCAGCATTCTTAAGTTCTTTGGGTTTACTATTTGTGCAACTTGTTAACTGTTCTGTGAACCTGTTTATAAATTTGACAAAAATAGTTCGCTACTAATAAGATACTCCTAACTAATAATTCCAGAGCATGTGGCTCTTGAACCTTATATTTCACGTTTTATCAAGACTCATTTTGCTTTTTCATTCTTCTGTTTTTATTCTTCACTTTTTGCTTTGTATCTTCTACATCCTCCACCGCTTCTTGAGGTTCTCATTTCGTAGATACGTACTTATCTTCCGTCACTCCTGAGCGTACTCCACCGTCCCGACGACCTCTTCTCCGCAAAGCGTATATGCGTCGCGCCCCTGTCGCTCCCCTCTCGTTGTCATCCAGATCCCGTCGCAAACGATGGAGAGAACTCGAGGGCCTTGTGGATTTCGCGACGGATTGGATCAGACGCTAATGGCTCTCTTCGAGAAGGAAGGGACTGCGCCGGTCGTAAGCCCGTTGTCCTGTTGATGGCCGGCAGCGCGAGCAAAGCCCTTGTTGATCCCTCACTCGGCGAAGTTCTGGTCACAAGAGTAGGAGCTCATATTCCGTAATTGCATCAACGCAAATAGAATTCTGAGTAAAATCGATGTGAACTCGCGTTGGATTGGATCGTTAATACTCCTAGTGATGTTTGCGATGCAGATTTGTACATTCTTTTTGTTCTTTACGAGTGTTCGCAGAGCTGATAGTTATCTGTCAATATCTCGATTGACTTATTGTCTCTGTGAACGGTAATACTCTGAAATTCAGTTTAAAATAACGATATTTAACTCAAATAAGGCAGTACCAATGAAATTCCAATTGTTCAAATTACAAGTAGGAGGGACGAACACGTATTGATTTAGTACAGGTATATGGTAATCTAACTCGAAAAATTGAACTGTTGTTCAAAAAGTATTTTCCAAGGCGGATTCCGAATTATTGATGCATCACACTGTTGAGAAGTTACGTATGTTGTTATCCATTGACTGATATTAACCTGGAAACTGTATCTTTGTGATTAAACAGCAAGAAATTTTCAAAAAAATTAACACGGTTGCTATTCAGATTCCATGTGTAAGTAATATGGCAATGGGTGTACGAAAGTTGTTAAAATCGCAAAGTAGTGAGTTCCGTTTTCCTTATATTGTTAATAATTGCTGGATTTTACAGTTCGCATTTTGCCATAATGACAAGGTAAATAGAAAAAAAACAAACTTGCTTTGAAATATATTCAGAAGATTCTTAGAAGAACGCTTCCTGTCCCGTTAGAACGGCGTATTTCTGTAAATACGCTTAGACTACCCGCGCGCGCTCAGTTTGCTATGCGGTTTTCCATTCTCTGTCACTGCACGTTCTCTTTTCCTCGTCTCTTCTTCCAGCGAAGAGCGCTCCACACAAGACGTTTCTCACCTCGCTCAATGCCGTATTCAGCGTTCGCGGGAGGCGATGCGCAAGTACAAGTGTTCGTCTTCCTCATTTGCACACTACGTGCCACACACTAACTAGTCCCGGGTCAACGCACTTCTACGATGGCGGCATACAATGGTCCGAATTGGGTGATTGAGATGACAAAAACATCGATCTTCATTAATATGTAATTCACATTTACAACTTAGCAGTCCAGGAGATCGTAGGTTCGTCCGTACGATAACAAATTTTTGCGAGCAGTTACTTTCGAGTGTTTGTATCGGAAGTCGACCGTTGTCTAGATGGAAGTTCTGGTAAATTATTTATTGATTACTCATTTCTGTACGGTCCTCTCCTTAATTCTAACCAAAGTTCAAACAGTATCATTAAACAATGGACCATTTACCGCATGAGATCATATATTTTTACCTCATCTAGAACTTTGAATTACAAGCTAAGGGGAAGTTACATTGTTAGCAGAAATAGGAAGAAAGCCCTCAATAACACACCCCTAATATTATTTTGGAATAGAGTACAAGTTTTATATATATACATATGTGTACATTTATTAAGTGCAGAAACGGTATTATTCTTCCAGTAGATTTATCTTGAGAAAACTATTTCTTTCAAATATGAAAGCGTGAACTATTTTAGTGAAACATTGTCAGAAAGTATTGAGTAGTAAGGGATGAAAATACGATTTCGTGACATTATGAATCCTTATTGAGAAATACGGAACGAAAAATAATTGAAGGTACGTATAATATTATTCTCTTCATTTCTGCTTGAAAAATGTAAATTGAACAGTTTGTTCAATGAACAGAAAAAAATGTTTATGATAGGAGTGGTAAAAACACTAACCACGTGTGTCATACACTGTTTTTAGACTGCATTAGAGACTCATTTTATTTTAATTCAAGTATACAAATCACTAAATGGGTACATTAAGATCAGTTGTAGTTGATCAAACGAAAGTATTTTGTTTTCTTTGTTGCATTCACAGTTTTATCCAAACACTTCAGCATTGTCTCACTTGCAGCACTAGTTCTAAAAATTGATCATTTCGCCTGCTATGTATGCCCTGAAAGAACAGCTTTTAAAAGTGGTTCTCTAAAAAGTAAATTTTGTCTGCTTTTACATCGTTCGAACCACCGTGCAACGGCGATGAGAAACAGCGCGCCTACGACCGGCCTAACATGGAGCCCTGGCGTGGGTGGCGACTCTCCTGCACGGATATCGGCGAGTTGATGTGCAACTTGACCACCTCCGCGATACGCCTCGTGCACACTGCTACGTGAGCGAACTGGCTGATGCGTAATTTGCTTGGCAAGAATAAGACTCATATGCAAATGAAAGCACTTCATGAAGCGGATATTCCACGGGCGCTCTTGAATTGTAATTAGTAAATGAAGGAGAAGCTAATGACATTTTGTCTAATTTTTGGATCGTGGTGGATATTGGACATTAGATGTAGAGTGCAGTTGTTGGTCGTGTATTGTGCAGTTGTAGATTGAAATTTAAGGGTGAAATATATTTCATCTTTACTTGATACTACGCACCAACGGTTTCATTTTTCATGACGTTGACTAGAAAGGGAGCACAAACTCGTAGTTGTCTAAAACGCGAGTTAATTTCTATTAATATTTTATTTATTATATTACGACTGATATGTAAAATATAGTAATTTTTCTCAGTTTTTATATTGATGTGTTTTCTGAAGTAAAAGTAATGTTAGTGTAATGAAGATTAACTTGTTTGATTCATCACGATTGTAATTACTATTAATTACGATTATATTTTAACATATAAGCCTTTTAATGTTAATGAAAACGTCATAAAAACGCGCTGGCATTTGAATAGCATTTACGTATACGAGGGCCATTACAATCGAGCGTCGTGTGTGTTATTTCAAAAGAACGCACGCTAGTTGTCAACTGTGGAAAGACACCAATGAAGATTGAAAGGATACGAACGTTCCAATTGCGCAATGTGGACATACAGTCGTGTCATTGGTGTTTCATTTCATTTCGTTCTGAGCACTCGTTTGTTCGAATTATCGAGGAAAGGACGTGGACATGTGATGTACATTTCCAACCGTTCTTTTCTTGTATATTGCAGTGCACTGTCTTGTAACGTCCGATTTCACAACTCGTTTGTTAAGTTGTAAGGGAACTGCATACTTCATATAGGCGGCTGCAATTCAGAAAACCCGTTCTCGGCGAGGCGCAGTGATTGTGGTGCATTGATTCGGTCTAGGAGGCCGGCGTTTTTCCTTCTTTCGGTCGCTTGTTTTCCGTCTCCGTGTCGAATGGTCGGTGAATTTATTTACTATTCCGCGGAGGGAATTTTCAGAGGTTGCGAGACGCGGATAGAAGTAAAGGAAAGAGAAGAGGGGCGGTTGCGACGGACGGAGAAAAACTACTGGATTTATCGCATCGTCTACAAATTGTCGTGTCCTCGTAATACATCCTTTATATGTTCGAGGGCATATTTATTATTTGTGATCTGTGGAAACGCGATGCCACGTGGAAAAGGTCGGGGCGGAGTTCTGTATAAAATTGGATACAAATTGAACCTCGTCGCTGGGTAAATGCAGTCGTCGCCCATTATCCGGAAAGAATGTTTCTGCCTCGTCCACCTTCAATTGGAAGAACGATGGAATACATATCTTTTATACAATTATCTCCTTTTTTAAATTCATCTCGGATTCCGAATCAACGATCCTTTCCCCTTTAATAGATTTCCATGATGTCATGTCAACCCTTTGCGTCGCTTCAGTTTGTTTTGAAGTATTTTATACTGAATGGTAATGCACACCTTGTAAGTCCTTATTGATGGAAATTGTTCGTGGGTGTAGCAAATTGTACTGTACTTAGGAAATACATTAATAATGTTAGTGAGTATAAAAGTCGCACGCATCCTAGAAAAATACAATTCTTACAGTCTTGTGTTATCCGTCGTAGTCATGAAATATATTGCCATTGAACACGAATTTGTACTTAGTTATAACATCAATATAAATACATCTGTTGTAAAGTATAAAATTCCTTAAGCTTATTTTTATTTATCAATTGCCAGTTCTTTAAAAATTCTGTTGCATTGTTATAGTGATCTTTTACTTGATGTGAGAAGGCGGAGTATGAAGATGATGTAGTAAGGATGTTCTATGTAGAGGATACTGACTATTTTAAATATTTATACGCGAACAAAAATGGCACGATGAAATCATAGCCCAAACAGATCCGTCAATATATACAGTGTTTGTTGTAAGAAAATAAATTGAGAAATGACATGCATTTCTTAAAAATATCTCGGAACTATTCTCTATTTATTTCACAAATGAAAAGAAATATACTACAGTCGAACTTAAAAGCAAACATTTCAAGGGTATGGAGAGAAATCGAGACTTTTAGACATTACTTCACCCATGAAAAATTTGTGGTGAATAGAAAGCCCCTGGGATCATTTTTATCGGTTTCTCGGGATTCTCCAGTTTACCCTTCCACAATTTTGCTACATCACTTTTCTTATCATTATTATTTCTGCCATCTACTCATTACATCGTCACTTATAAACTTCAATAATTTCTACTGGTCAAAGGCCCATGAAAACAAAGATATACATACATCCCAAGTGAGACGATATTAAGATAGAGTAAATCGATCTATTTTCTCTTACTGGAATTTGAAAAAAATATTTAATCTCGAATGGTTATCATCTCATATTCTTACACATTTTATGAAAATAGGAATAAAAGTGGGATCTAATGTAGATTCTTGAGGTCAGAAAACAGAATGTTATGTATTCATATTTTTGTAAGAGGTTCTTTAGGAGCGCTGTAAACGCGATACGACAGAAATACCGAAAACTCGAAATCGGTTTTGCAAGGAAACGAGATAATGCTTACTTCGAGGTTGACAAGCGAACAGTTACAAATAATTAAGGAATTGCGTAATGTAATTTTTTGAAGGTAATCAGATATTTGAGTTTGAGAAAAATATTAAAATATAGATTCAGTTCTAGAAGTAGAAATCTAAGTCATGGTAGTTCTCCCAATACATATTGCAACCTACCATTTTCATGTCCTTCGCTTAAGTACCCTGAAGTTCTGTTTAACAACGAACATTCCTCCTGGAGAATGTTGCGCTCACCTGCTCTGTAAATATGCGCTTCTTTATCCTTCTCCTCCGCGTCTCTACTCCTTATCTCCCATGAACTTCTTTCGTTCCAACCGAGTGCCCTCAGCGCGTCTGAGAAGGCTGAGGACGTTCCCGCATGGTTTTTGCTCCCCGCGAACGGGTCCGCAACGAACGGGTCGCGAACGAGTTTCGCCAAGCGCTATTAGCTGGTCGATTGCAGCCCCGAAGAGAGGGGAAAAACAGCATCTAGTAATGAGGTTTCTATAGGCTGCGACCGACGTGCGTTTCGAACGGAAACTGCAAAAATCGTTAGGGGTAAAGCTGAGATACTGATCACCGGTGGGACCGGGTGTGCTGCTCGTAATGCAAGCAAAGTGGTGGGGCATGTTTGGAATCGGAGTCTAGTCGTGAATAGATAATTTGTAGATAGATGGAAGACATGTAGATGCATTGATATAGGAAAAGTAAATCGAAATATTTTTTACTTGCTGAACATTTGCGTTTTAATGAGAATACGTATATATGATGTTTTAAGAGGGGAAGGGGGCAGAGTTCAGGAAATTTTCCTCCATGCAAAAGACAATTCGTATTATATGACGGTTGTAGTAAATATTACAATTACGAAATGATTTAAAGATATTAATATTAATCGTTCAGTAACACGCAACACCATACTCCTGTAACTAGAGTCAGGAAGTTTCGGCATTTATTCGACCTAAAATAGGCAGGCAAATTGGCAGTTATCTTTATTAAAATCTGCATGTAAAATACATTTATTCTGGCAATAGTAGAGGTACATAAAGGCATGTAAACAATGAAAAATAACTTTTAAAACGAAATATTGTAAAAAATAATAATTATATTAATTCATACTTCTATCCTGACTCTAAAATTTACATCTGCGTTTAAGTGTAAGGATTCGATATTTTCTTTGTAATTTTGATTCCATATGACTTCCCGGTATGATGGGTACGAATTTGTTTTACTCGCAATGCTGATTCCTAGAAAAACTATTGTGCACTCCCGTTTGCGTCTTGAAATGGCATCAGTAAAAACGGAATTATGTTTTTTGTTCTTCGCACTTGAATGATCGCCATTGAGAAGGGCATATCGTATTCCAAGAGCTGTCCTCAAAAGGGACCGGAGGTCTTACTCAAAAGTAGGATAGGATTATTCGTGAGCGAACAAAGCCTGTCGACATAAAAAAAATAATAAAATAGTCTTCATTGGTATCACATTTCTTTTTCCTTTTGATTTTAAAAACTACATGGTCTTGGAACCTTCGCTTCCACAAAAAGACAAAACACGACTGTGTCTTCGTGTTGTCAAGGCTTGCAGGTATATTTCCAGCTTGATTGAGATTAGTGTCAGGAGGAAAATAGCAAATTAATGACTAAAAATGCAGAAAAGGTAAAAAATACCGAAAATGGCCATCAGACGGTAAAATAGGCAAAAAAAGCAAAAGCAAAATGAAAATCTACTAAAACAACTCAACAAGTACAATTAACCGATCCCTATTGTTAAAGTCAATGGACTAGTACAAACCAAACATACGGGCTCTACAAGTAACATATATCAATAATGTTACGGATGGAAATAAAATTTAAATAATACTTAGTATTGCTTTAATTCATATTCGCCTTTTATTAACCATTATCTCTGAAATATTATCTGCAATACTGGCCTTGGTATTATATGGATGCCGTTAGGAGGGCTACAAGCGTTATTTTATTGCAATCTTATAGAGACATGCCAAGATGCGATTTACGCAGACACTTGAATAACAAAGTATCAATTTCTCCGCGTGAAAGCGTACCATTATCTAGCGCGGTTATTGCCCTCCTCGCTCTCTGTAGCATCTCTGGCTCCAGCCATTGATATCCGCCATCCTTTAGCAAGCACCTTCTAATAGCGCTGCAAGCACTCCAGAGAGCTAGCGCCACTCCAATATGGCCGGGTCTCATTGACCGGCGGTAAATACAGGGCTTAGGTGACGCCGAGAATCAAACGAGAAGATGCAAACGGGAGGTGCCGGTCCGCACACTCGGCCGCCGAGGCGCAGCACTGCAGGTCGAGAGAAGGGGGCGGAGTACAGTGGGCCGAAACGAAACTAAATATGGATGTATACTGTTTTCTGGAAGTTTCCAAGGAAACGATTCATTGGACGTTAGAGATGTGAGTGTAATTCGCCTAGGAGGTAATATGTCAATAAGGAACTGTGTGATAGGAGGGCGACGGGAATTTTATGTGGCCTCTGTGAAGCAGCAGACAACACTGACAGGGTGCTTGATTTTGTATTTTCTAAGTACACATTTCATCAAACTCTTTTCAACATCTTTTCTGGAACGTATGTCATAACCAATGTAAAATCAAACAATATGCAATTAATATTTTTCGTTTCTCGACTTTCAGAAGTGTTACTTTCTGAGTTTATTGTCACAATGAGATATGTCTGAAGGTTACTCGAAGCAATATTTCCCTACTTAAATGCAAAACGAAGCGAATTAATGAAGGATGAACCCCCTTTTCTCTCTATCCACTTGAAGTAACATGAAGAATTGCGATGTTCCTTTTTCGATCTTGTCATATTCATTGATCCGGAAGTAACTCAGTAGTTAGAATTTTTCCTCAATAAATTAATAACTCTACTTCGCAGCGCATTTCACAATCTTTTCACAGACTTTTCATCTAAAAAAAACACCAATTGACAGTCTTTTTGCAATACATCACATGAACGCACGAAATTTCTTTTATTCGCGAGCGCGTTTCGACCCACTGCGCCGGCGGGGGCGGGCGGTGCGCGGCGATTGCGCCGTAAATTACTCCCCGCGTCGCGACGGGCAGTCAGCGCCACCCGCGGCCCATGCGTCAGCGCCGCTGTATGCATTGCGCGTCCACTACATACATGCGGACGCGCACGCGCTGCCCAAACACGATACCCAGAGGTCGCTCCACGCCCTCGCGCTGGCATAACATTGACCTGCGCGGGACACGAGTCGCCCACCCGCCCGCCCATTCGTCCTAACGCCCGCCCGCCTCGTCTTGCCGCCTCGCTAGGTGAGAACGGTGATGTTGGGACGGTGTTCTTGAGAACGGTGATGTCTCTGCACATGTCTCTGGAAGCGGTTTAGCTTCCTACGCGAAAATGGTATGTACATGCTTATGTGAAAGAGAATTTTGCGAACACGTCTTTTATGGAATTTAGATATAGAATTTTAATAGTGTTCAACTGGCGTCTTTTTAGAGAGTACTATCAGTTTATCAAATTATTTAGACATGAATATCAATTGTTGGTTTTTGTGTGTATTTTATTTTGGGTTTTCAAAAGTATTTTCTCTCACTAAGTTTCTACTCACTTAAAGGATATCGTACGTTCATGGGATGATTTGACAGATGCGCCAATGGCCTTAGTTGGTAAAGGTATTTACAAGAAGAGACAGGCTTTTGCTATTCCCGTTGAGAGTTCATCAACCCCAAAACTACTTAAAACAATCATTACAAATACCTAAGAAAGTAATGAGACGATGCGAAAGTCTCGGTCCAGTCGCCTTTACATATCGAACTGGAAATAGAATGTCCTTAAAAACAAGTTACAGGCCACTATGATCGGTGATCAAGCGTGTTTAAACGAAGCTCCATTCTTCTACTTAAAAACCTAACATTACTTCTTCGCCTCCCTTCAGAGAATCACTACCCTAATTATGCGCTCAAGATTGTTTTAACAACAAGAAAGGATATGTGTTCTCTCCTCGAGGAGCTAAATGCTCTGAGCGAAAGACAATAGCGAGCTGCCCGGGAGGGACACCAGCGAACACGAAGCGTTGGTGCACTGGTGCACGTGAAACGGGCGCACGTGACGCCCGCTCGCTGGGCACAGCACGTGGCAGTCGCGGCACGTGGCGCGTGGCTCACCGACACGCGTCTGCTTTTGGGGAACCTGAATAAGAAATCGATACATTGGACTGTCAGAATCGATTCCTTGAACCACATTTTTGTAGAGAATTTGGATTTTGTTCTAATATTGTTATAAATTCACTGTGGTTTTCGATGCCAATATCGTATCAGTTACTTCACGGATAATAATATCCGTTCTCGTAATATGAATGAAACTATTAGTAGTGCGTATGATTTGATGAAATTTATTCTATTGGACTATTTCAGTAGTACTTCTTTCCTACTGTACAGTGCGATGAGCACTCCTAAATATCTCTTATCCTTTTACGTTTCATTTGGTATCAATTTCGCATGTTGAATACTTTTATTCCACTTGCAAAGCTGTTACTGTCGCAGCGTAGTTAACTGGCAACTGTTTAATTTTAACAAGAGATTTATTTACTTAATAATAGGTTATTTTCGTAATAATTTACTTTATAAACTTATTCGTTGTAAGTTGTAAAAATCTCACCGAAAGATAAAACAGTACTTTAGGAAATTCAATAAGACAATCGGCGTATTATGCTAAGAATATACACTACGCATGGAAACATTGAAGACGAAGAGATGGTTGAATTGTCAACCACTTCTCAGCAACAAACTTGTACAAGTAGTATACATTGCAGACATGACAATTCTAACTTTTGTAACTTCGTTTGAAAATTACGTTTTATTCTAGGAGGAACCCGGAGATAAAGAGCGTGCTGCAAGTAGAAGAGCGTTCATGAAATATAGCAGTGGCTCACTAGTATGGCATTTTGTTCCTCTGTGATATGAACTCATTCTAATGCTGTTGTGAAGTATTGTATTACAAATGAGTACGTACAACAATGCTTGTGTAATACTTCCCTGAGATCTATTAAGGCGATCTCTGTCGTTTTTCATCCTATTCTTAAACGAATTGCGGGAAAGCAATTTGTGTATTAAATCAATGATCGTTCGCTTCGACTAAGTGATTTAATAACAGAGAGTGGTCGATGTAGAAGTTACACAACCGTCAGTGGAAACTTGTTTGTAACAAATGTGAGCACGTTTTCAGCTGGCAAGCCATCTTTTTGTCGTTCTGATGTATCTAGTTGATTTACCTTTCATTGCGCGCTACCTACTTAATACGGCATGTTGTGAACGTTTCTGGTAACGGAGGCAAGAGAAGTTTAGTTTTACTATTTCAAACTTTTTAAGAGACAATCTTCCAACCAACGTCTTAGTTACAGCAACTTGTTGACGAACAAATTATTTTAGAGTCGCTAAAAGTATAAATCAACTAGAAAGAGTATCGGATCATTTCGCAAATGAGGGTTTTAATAACTGCTCGTATTAATTAGGGAAATAAAATTCGAATTTTTTACATGACAGCACACGACAACATACATTAGGAGAGGTAACAAAATCTCAACGATCCCAAGGAAGAAAAAAAATCGGTATACAGGCAATTTTATTTATTTATTCTATATTATCTTCTCTTACCCGTTAGTGATACACTATGTAGTCCATGTTAGTAATACACTATGTTTAATTTTAATTGCTTTTTTGATACGATATACATTCATAATACAGAACAGAAGGCAATAATAACAGAGAAACTTTCAAAAAATTATTCTAAATAACTAAAATGATGTACACACCGAAAGTAGACGTTAAAAGTTGTGGTGTTTTAATGACGCCATCCCAAAGTAGTCTCCGTGAGGCTATTGCTACAATTACACAAGTGGTAACGTGCAAAAGGGAATGCATATACAAAAATGCTACGGAAGCGTCTGCCAGAAAAGATGAGCGGAGTGGGCTGTGGAGAGGAGTGGAGCGAGGGTGTGAGCGGAGCGTAAGGCTGGCTGCGGGAGGCGATGGGTGCGGCGTGGGCGTGGGCGTGGGCGACGAAGCGGGGAGTGCGCACCCGTCCTCCTCTCCCTCCGTTCGCTCGCTCCCTCTCTCGCCGCTGCGCGCGCAGACAATGTCTCGTTCATCTCGCTTCGACGCGCATCGCCGTTTTTTGCAGCGGCCGCCGCAACGCGCCTCGCTCGCCTCGGCGTTCGCTCGCGGGGAGGGCGTGCGCAGCGGTGTTCGGGAAAGACGGCCCCGCGCCGCCCTTCTTCGCTCGTTTTCTTCTGCCTCCTTTTCGTCGTCTCCTCCCTCGGCCCCCGCCGCGCGCACCTCCTTCCCTTTTTCTCCGCACGTCCTTTTTTCGCCCTTTGAATGCGCACGCGATAGTCGGCTGCGGGTGCCGCCCACCGGCGCCGCCCCTGCCGTGCACGCCCGCTTTCCCCGCTGTGCCGCGAGGCCACCCTCTCTGCTTTCACGTAGTCTTGGGTGCCTCCATCGCCCCGCCCAGCTCCCTGCATCACAATCCCCTGCACCTCATCGCATTTCACCGTACCCACACCGCCTCTCACACCACATCATCTCGCTGCCTCTCTCGTCACCCTTTGCAGCCCCTGCACCGCCCATCACACCACCCACCGCGCCACCCACCGTGCCGCCCCCCGCATCGGCCTCCGCACCGCCCCCGCTCCGCCCCCTGCACCGCGCCCCGCACCGTTCCCCGCACCACCCTTCGCACCGCCCTCTCAGCAAATTTCGCACAGTACTCGCGTTGCCCCCACGCTGTCAGTGTACAGTGCCGCCTCCGCCCCGACCTCTCACGCGGCTCGCAAGCCTCCGCCCCCTCGCATCACCCTTCACCGTCCCCTCCCCGCTACATCTCGCTCCACTCCATCCCTCCCAGCGGCCAATCCGTCTGGCACGTACTCACCCTTCAGTCGGTCTGCCCCATCCACACCTTTCCCGCCACGCGTCGCACTGTATCGCCTCCAACACCATCCCTTCCCGTGAACCCCGCTGCGCTGCTCGCCCACTCTCCTCCCAGCATTCACCCTACTTCACTGTTCCTGCCTCCCCCGTGCGCCGGCCGCCGGCCTTGGAATACCGCTCTTTTCTCTCGGCGCCCCCGCCCGCCGCTTCCATATTTCATATTTCGTGCATTTGCCGCCTTACTTTGAAGTATTCGGAAGGAGAGCCATTACGCCATTTTCATCCCGGCCCCCCTGCGCGGCGCCGCTCCTTCTGTATAGCGCCGGCGTCTTTGGAAGGAACGGGCGCGTCGGGTTTTTATCCCCCAAAAATGAACGGTTTTGTCGTCGGAAATGACGTATTTACTCACCACTCCCCTCTTTTGTCAGTGTTTTGCGTAAATTTATCCCGGAAAAAGTTGTCTGGCAGCAACAGTGCCAGTCGAAGTTCCGAGAAATGCTCTGTGTCTTTTCGTGTTTTAAGTAAATTACAAAAGGAATCGTGGAGAGTCCGATATTTTTCCTGTAATAAACCTAAAATTCGAAGTAATGTTGACGACGAATCCTTGTGTGTGTTACATTGGAAAATTAGAATTTCAATTTCAACAATGTAGGTTGTAGGTTTTCGTGCTCATCAAACTTCTAATTCTTTTTGGTGTTGATAGTCTTTTGACATATTTTAATTCTTCCTATTCAATTTGGCTAACGTATCAATATCGCGGTTTTGGGGCCCTGAAAGTTTAAAAAATTAATTGATTAGTATATTATTTTTAGTTTAAATGATGTGCTTGGTATACTGTAGAAAGGAGTCTGTTCTTGTTTGTTCTGAGCAGAAAACTCGAGAAAAGTGCCTCTGACCATTTGGGGCTCTAACATATGCCAGCAAACGGTTCAATTCAATATCTATAAAGCCGTTACTCTCTTTACTGAAGTTTCTTGCGCTTTTCATACGCCCCGTCGTTACGAAGTCATAAAATTAATGTCAACCTCTTTGTCGCTTGAATTCCCCGCCGTTACCACTATGAATGCTTCAGGCTGAGATTCTGAAAGCGAAATAAGTAGACATACATTTGTACAAATTATCACTTGCCTGAATTTCTTGGGTGCAATTTATTCAGAAACGATGTTCGCATTTCCCATGTGCTAAGATTTTGGCACTTTTAAATTTGAATTTTGTCAAAAGTGTACTGGTGTGTAGAGCATCAACGTGATATAATTTGGTAATAAAAGGATGTGTATGGATTATTAGAGAATGGAACATTAACTACGAATATTTGATGTCGCATTTTATTCTGAATTGATTCATATTTATTCTTTACATTAAATTCTGGTAACATCCAAAGTTTCCCGAAGCTTTCAGATTGTCAGTATATAATAAATAGTAATAAACTTTAATTGTGCCAGAGTGAATACTTGATGTAAAGTATTGTAGAAACAGAGATTGTGTAAAAGGTTGACTCAAAAACCTGCAAAGGGTAAAAATTTTCGAAGTAAATACACTTAAACCCACTTCAACCGTCAAAAAATACGAATACTCTCGTGCATTAATGCCCAGGGATATACTGCAAATGATCGCAGATGCATTAATGAAGCGTGAAGAGTGGAAAGTGTTATTTCCGTAATGAGGCCCTAAAATGTTCAGGATATGTAGCAGTTTTACCCGTGCAGGTGTGCGCAACTTGTATTGTATCTTATTTTGATGATGTCCCGAAGCCCAGTATTGCTCCTCCGAGTGCTAAGGGAGAAATTTCACTTTCTCAGGTTTAATTATTCTATACACGAAACACGTTTATGAACACAGACGTTCACTACACGGTCTACTCAAAATATCATATTGACTACTTTTGCGCTTTTTTGTAAGATGTTTTTGAAAGAGTGATGTTGAGTTTTGCATAGATTCAAGGTTCCTAGAGGTGAAGAAACAATGAAGGTTGTGTCGCAAAAGAACTGTCTCGATTTTGCGTAGCTCGATGACGGCCTCGAAAAGTACTGTGATATTGCATTTAAAATTTACGAAAAATTATTTGAACTTCTATATTGTGTGTTTCGGATGTAAAGAGTGAGGAAAAGTAGTTTATACTCAAAATTGATGAGAGCAGATACAAACTATTAAATTGAATACTGAACTCCAGTTGTATGCATCGGATACTGACCGCTAGAGATATGAATGCAAATATTTTTTTTTACTTGAAAGAACTAATTTAGTTAGTTTACTGAAGAAATAATACATATTCGCGCTATCTTTGGATTGATGAAAACATCAAAGTCGAATCGCGTAGGCTTCTGCGGCTAGTCAGTAGAAACGTGCCTGTCTGGGAGAGTTGTTATTGGCCAACGCAGAACTCCTTATTTTTCTGGAACATGTTGAATAGTGCAGACCTTGAAATAAAGTTCCGAGAGACGTCACTAGCCCATCGGAGCACAATGCACCGCCATGTTGATAGCACCGCGCCGTGCCGCGCTAGGGAGCGGCGCGGCGCGCCGGCAGCTGCGGCTGCATTCCGTGCGGTGCCTGCCACTTAGCGGAGGTTAATCGCAATTGATCTCTTTGGAATCGACGGCCACTCGAGGCTCCGACGCCACTCCGCTCCACTCCCTCCGCCCCACCCTGCTCCGCACCACTCCACTCCACTCCGCCCCGCTCCGCCCCGCCCTGCGCGGGGCGCCGTCAGTGCCAGCCCTCCTTCGAAGAGGCCTCCGCGGATCTAGATCGCGACACTCGAGACGCGAGCTAAAAGCGACTAACATTCTCCTCGGAGCTGAGCACGATTTCTCCGGGATAAAGCCTGATGTAAAATGTTTAGAAGTGAGAGCAGACACTTGATAGTTTGTACTATTGAAGGAACTATCGCAGATGCAGTTTTCTGAGCTAAATTCGTTTTGTGGTAATACAATCGTGCGTCGAATATTAAATTTATTAAATACGTTTTCATGTTGTTTTGTAAGACACAACTTACACAGTTAAATATTTTATTTTTATTGTTGTTGTTGTTAGATATGACAAAAGAAGTTATGAAAGTTGATGATTTTTGTGCCAAAGCAAAAGTATTTTCACAAGACTAATAATGCTGTTTTGAATACAAATGCAAAAATTTGTGGATAATGTTTGGTAAAATTTATACTTTTAATTTTATGTATCTAATCATATATGATGAAGAACATTTGTTTCATAAAATACATTTTTATGCCATTATTTTAAGTACGTGTATTGGAGACATAACATGATATAACAATTATTTTTCTGTTACAGGTATTGTTCATTTTCCAATTCTGAGGTAATGGTGCTGGATTCGGTGAGTTTTAATTGACGATATTTCGTCAATCACCAGGACGATGATTTGCATCGGAATAGAGCTATTAATAATTTCATCATCAAATCACGGTGAATCTACTTACTTTCCTAATCATCAGTGATCAACATATTTGAATGGCCAATTTCGAATTTCTCTCCTACATTTCCTGTACTACGGACCTAACGTTCCGTGTCTTTCCACTGCCTTCACACGCGTTCTCCTCAAACGGCACTCCCACGTGGCCCTTCCATTTGCGTAAGCGTATGTAGATGCGGCGGCGGGAGAAAGGGCGAATGCAAATCCAAAGGGCGCGCGGCGCCGAAGGACGCTGGGCCCGCAATTCGCGTGGGCGTGTGCGCAGGTGCGTTTCTCACGGGGAGTGTGTGGTGGGTGGGTGGATGGATGGGTGGTATGCCCGCTACGCACGCCCGAAATGCAGCTCTCGCCGCGGAGGCTTCGCTAAGCTGCTCGCCTCGCTACCTCGCCACGCCACCGACGCGCCGGTCGGACATTTGCCTGTTAACGAGCTCGCGACCTGCGCCGTGCGCACCCAAGCCGTTTGGATGCAACGTCTGGGACGCTTTTGGGGGCTAAAAAGAATTTTAATACCTGGCAGTGGGTTGATTGAGGGTTAGGCACATCAGTCGGAAGCTAGTGCTTGGATTTTGTTACTGCTTCAAACACCTTCGTCCTCCACTTCTGGCCTCCTCCCCTTAGTTAGGACTCTGAAGTCGCCGCCACTCAGCTTCCTTCTGTTGCTTCCATCGAACATCTCTTCCAATCTTTGAATGCATCTCTTTTCTCTGACTATGAACACTCACCTTGTCTGAATTGTCAGTTCCCTATTCTTCTCTAATTACGTATCGCGTCTCTTCTAAACCCATACACATTTGTATGTCTCAATCAATATTTAATGCTTTCTCTTTTTCCTGCTACCTTGTGATTTCTCCCCTCTGCCAACTTTTAAACACGAAGATTCATACTTCTTATTCTGTTTCTCACCTCAGACCCATATACCAACAGCAGGCTACGTTTTCTTGTATTCCTTATTCTTTTATCATCGTTCTTCAGTAGCTGTGTAATTTTCTTACGTTTCGGTCACGTTGTACCTTATTTTTTCTACTACATGTAAATTGAAATAATTTGTAGAATTGTTAGTTATTTGTTAGAATTTCGAATGTCATCCGCCCAATCTCCTTACCTAACACCTTTCTCCTATAACCGTATTCCCTGCTTGAATTCATTCCATCTTAAGCTTCAGAATCTGGTCCTCCCATCTGATTGCTACTACTTAAAATATATTTCTTGAATGCAATTTTGTTTCTTATGTTTATTCGTTCTATTTCTATGAACTTTAAGCTAGGTTTCGGGTTCTCCACACTCTTGCATTTTTATTTATTTGCTTAAAGGCAGTAAAAAGTGTGTTTTCCGATGCATTTTTTGTCGCGTGAATGGATCACCTTTCGTTCCGCATTATTGTTCTCTGTTTATCTTTTCGTCCTTTTTTGCGCTTTATATTCATCACCTACTCCTTTCGTATCGCCTCGTCGTTGTGCTCCTTGGCCTTCAGTCGCCCTCCGGGCCCCTGAGCGCATCCAAACACGCCGCGCTGAGCCACCGCTCAAGCGCCTGCCCACCTCGGCCGCCGCCCGACGTAATTCCGCGTCCGCTCATTGCGGCCGAGGCACTGATTAGTGCGACACGTCAGCCGGCGGCGGCGCGCGGGATCCGTCAGGTGACAGCTGCGGCGGCGGCGGCGGCGGCGGTGGCGGCGGTGGCGGCGGTGGCGGCGATGTCGGTGGGAGCGGCGGTGGCTTGGTGGCTACGCTGGGGTAACGGTTGCATTGATGGCGTTGGCGGTTGGAGCGGAGGTGGAGGCAGCGGTGGAAATGGTGCAGGGGACGGTCATACAGGCGTGTAAGTCAGGGGCGGTGGCGCGACGTTCGGGGAGGGTGACGCAATCGCGAACGGGGGTGGGACCGGGGACGGAAAGGTGACGTGGTCAGTGGCGGGAACGGTGGCGGGATCGAGTACGAAAACGGATGCGAGATTGAGAACGGGTGCGTGGTCGTGAACTGGCGGAATCGGGGATTGATTGATTGATTGGCGTTTCCGGGCGCGTCAACTGCTAAGGTTACTAGTCGCGAAACCGTAGTGCACTTTTTTTTTTTATCGCGGGAGATGGCGGTCAACTTCGTCCGCTGAATGGCGAGATCCGGCGCCGCCTACACGTCAGCTCATGAGGTTTTCTCATGCACGGTGGCGAGATTGCCATCGGGAAGGGTGGTTTGGTGGAGACGGGGTCCGAGTCCCGGTTTGTGCTGGGTGATAGGCACGAGAAGTAGAATAGGAACGGTGGCGGAGCAGATGACGGGGTAAGTGCTAGATCTGGAGTCGGCGATGGATGGTGGTGTGGTGGGAACGGCAGGGCGGTGGTGGTAATGATGCATGTGGCAGTGGTGCCAGCTGCAACCTGCAGGTGGGGTTAGGGAAATATTTCAGGGGGTGGGGGTGGTGACTAGTGGTTAATTGAGTATCCGGGCGGAGATGGAATGGGGATTGAGGATGGATGTTCGAGCAATGGCAACGGCAGCGGGGGCTGTGGTAACGGCGATGGTGCTGACGCCAGTGGCGGTGGCGGCGGCTGCAGCGGGCAGGGGTTCTGATTACGACCTCGGTTAATATTTACTGGCCACCGCAACAAGCGGCGTCCGTCGTCAGCCCCCGGCCCCGCGCCGCTTCGCGCCTCCCCGCTCCGCTCCACCCCGCTCCACTCCGCTCCGCTGCGCTCCGGTGCGCGCAGACGCGAAGCACCGACCGTTGGCGTTCTTCGAGCATTTCCCAGGCCGTCTCCTGCCAGGGAGTGCTGTTCTCTTTGCTTTGCAAGGGACGCCCTGCGCCGCGTCGTTTTCATGCTGCTTGCTGAATTCCGGAGGAAAGCGGATCTCAGAGGTGGTTCTAAAGTAAAAAGAATGGAAGTTTTTCGTTTTTGGGGTTTTGTATCCAATCAACTGAATTGTAGTCTAGTAATGTTTTTTCTTCTAGTTGACATTCTTTATTCTTTTATATCTCTACAGTATTGCCAATCTATTCTCGTAATACCGTTCATTTACATTGTTTTTCTTGATCTGCCATTATAGAGTAGTTGGTGAGTATTCTTTGCTAGCTACTTATATATTTCCGGGTTCTCTATTAGTTTGTTATTCAAAAGTATATTTTTGATGCGAAGACTTTTTCTCCGTTTCCTATCTCATATCGTGGATGGTCTAGGGAGGAAGGAGGGTGATAAGTATGGTAAAACGATGCCGGAATTTGAGACACCAATAATAGAAAATTATTTTTTTAATTGCAACTTCGACGTACAGCGAACTCGCGTTACTTGTTCAAAAGCTTCCCTGACGTCGCAAATTCTCGGTTTATCATCGGATCATGAGAAGGACCAGGATCTCTCGCTTTCTGCATTATTTTTCAGTTGGCGTTCAATACCTTGAACGTGGGATGATGCAGCACAGCAAGCTTTCTTGAGGTTACGCTGTCTTCATTGCTTTCGGTATGAAAGGAATGCAATGATTTTTTAAAATTTTTTGTTCAAAAATCATGCCTCTGCCACTTTCATCTTTCAGTACTTTGAAATGATTTTTTTAAATTCCCCTTCAACCTGAAAAGCGACCAGCACAGCCGGCTTGCGTGGGCATGTATTCGATCGGACATCGCCCTTTGCGCTACATACAAGACGTTGCCCGCGCTCCCCTCTCGTCCCTTGCTGCACCGCGAAGGAACCCGCAGCGCGGCCAGCCGGGCAAGCCACGGCTCCCAGGGCAGATTCTCGGGATGTTTGCGCGCCTCGGCAGCGGCTGCGCGGCATCCGAGGGTGGGCACACGTCCCCCCTCCCCCGCCCCCAGGGGGAGGCGCAGTTCGGGGCGGTGATGGTCGGATTCTGGCGTGCAAGGTAAATGCGGAAGGTGACCTTTTCTCACAGCTGAAGAAAATGGATAAACGGAACGAGTGTTGGAAGCGCTGTACTCTGGGTGGTGATTCCAAAAGTTGCACGTATTTACGTACTTGGGTTAAATTAGATTAGCTATATATAGCTGCAAGTCACCTAGCCGAGACGCAGCGTGAACGGATGGTTATACGCGTTGGTCAATCGGATTCGGTCAATCGGAATAGTCTTGTTCAGTTGGGTCAGCCGTCCACTGTAAATTTGTTGCATAAACCGAACAAGTTGCAATTCAAAACATAGGTCTGTGCTGCCGCGTTCAATAGATTCGCGGCTGTCTGGAAGTCCTGGGCTAGCGCCATATCCGCTAGGTCGCGGCGTTTACCGCAGAGCCAAGAATCTATTAACATGATGCATCGCGAGCAAATGGGAGGAGAAGTAGACGTTTTTCCACTGGGTCAAAGGAAAGGAACGCTAGTCGTTTCGTTCGTGCGGTGCCTCTAGTGCAGGAGAAGTGCAGGAGACACGTTCGAAGCACTCGTAAGGCATCCCCCAGAGCGCATATCTTGCGGCTGTAACTGAAAACCTGCACGATTGTGAAGAATCCCGTGCGTACTTGATCGTACATTGTGACCTCTATCTTGCCTTTGAGGAACCAAGAGGTCTCCTTATAGTATTGGAGCACTCATATTGTAACGTTTGGATAAATGTTCCAGACACTGAATATAAAATTTTACTGTTTGGAACAAATTATGCTAGATTCTACTGTTTTCTCCGGTGATCTTAGCGTAGAGTTTTGTATTCTCTTGCTTTCTTGCACATTCTCTTCTCTCTCCTGCAAATGGGAATATTTCTCTTAACTATGTAAATATGTAACTTTGTCAAAACTTCTAACTTTAGTTTGGGCTTGTAGGATTTAGTAAGTGCCGTGAACCTATATAAATTAGACGTTTGTAGCCTTAAGTATTATCTGTCAAAAATATTTGTGTAAGAATATTAGTTTCCTTAGTTGTTATTAGAGAGAGGAAAAAAATTAAGTAATCCAAATTAATATGTGTGAGTTTGTACCGCACTTCTCCTCAGCAAATGTCAAATGTCTCAATTGTTGTTTTATTAACTCATTTCCATTTCATGTGTTTGGGGTAAGACATTATTGCATAGGTTCCTGATTATTTGCGCAGTGTGGAAATCCATAATGAGAGGGAAAAAAAACGAGAACGTGCTAACTGTCTTTAGGCCATTTCACCTCACTGGAAGAGGCACACTCTGCGGTCCGCTCTTCCTCGAATTGGCAGCGGCCGCGTCGTGGAATTTTGAGCCCTTGGGATCAGCGGCGCGCGTCGGCGAAATGGGGGGAATGAAGGCGGCGGCGCGGCGCGTTGGTAATGGGCGTCAGGTGCGGGAGGACGCGCCCGCGACACGACCCGTTACTCCGCTGATGGCGCTGAGCAAACGCGCCGGCTTCTTTTCGGCAGCGCAAACACGCCGCGGGAGAGGGAAGGCGTGTTTTTCAACGCTCCCTACCCTTCTGTTTGCCACGACATCCACCCCCGTTTTAGTTGCCATCTCTTCGCCCTCCTATTACTCTGAACCACCCCGGTATGCCTTCGCTGGAACCGCCTCGTTCTTTTCTTTCTGCGCTTGGCAGTCTTCTCATCGCTCTACATCTGTGCTGTTGCTGCTTTTGTCTCCATTCTCTTATCCCTTGTTCGTCCTGATATCTCCCGATATTACCCGTTTCCAATTTTTCTTTTATGGTGTTCATTGCATCAACCATTACCACATCTCTCCTCCTCTTCCTTTAATCCACTGCCTTTCTTCTAAATCTCTCTCCCGTTACGCCTTACTTCTTGTTAATTTTATTTCTCTCCCCTCAGCGCCCTTTCCTTTCCCCTCCTTCCTCTACCCTTTTATTCCTTCATGTCAATTTCTCCTCCATCTGATCCTCTTCCTCCACACTTCATTCCCTATCTTCCTCCCCCCAACTTTCCCTTCATCCCTGTCCGTACTTGTTCTTCATCCCTGTTCTTCTTTCGTTTCATCTCTTTTTGTTCTGATCGTCCCGTCTTGCTCCAATTTCATTGCCTCTCACGTCTCTATGCTTTTACTGCGACCAGTTGCCCCTCTTCGTCCCTTTCCTGTGGCTCTCGCCCTGCACCTTTCCCGTGCCTGCGCCGCGCCACGCCGCGCTCTGCTCGTCACGCAACCGCTGCGTCCGTTGGAGGCTGCTTCCAATTACGACGATATTTTCGTAGGCAGCGCTCTGGCCCGCCGCAGAGTGCCGTCTGTTGACTCAAGAACATTATGTATTTAAGCGATCCCTAAATTATACACACGTTCCCAGATTTTGTGTCGTGTGTCATGTGAATTATTGGATCAATTTTAATGGCCTGCACTTGTATACAGAATATGTGTCGATTTTGTTTTTGTCAGTTCATACATTGAATTTTATATATTTTTGTTATAATAATCCTTAATTCTATTGTATACATTTGCTTTTGTTTAATGAGCATTATAAGGTAAAAACAATTACATATCCCTACCTCTAAGGTCAAAATTAATTTTAAAATCCTTTAAATCAACCAAGTATTAATTCTGTAACAACTGCAGTCACTAATAAACTCTAATGTTGATGTGAAATGAAATAAACGATAAAACAACATGTGATGTATTAAAAATTGCTGCGATAAGTGATGCAACTTTGTTGATGGAAAATTCACGTTGTCTGATGCAGATGTTAGTTTATCTAACAGTATTGAGTTAATATAACAAAGATGGCAATGAAAATATTTTTGACTTCGTCGGTATTTACTTTTTTGCTTTAATTCGTCTCCACGATCCATCCAAACAAAACCCAAGAAGCTAAAGAAGAATATAAACAAAAAAGGAATAACGCTAAACAAATAATAAGATCTGCACATAATGACTCACGGGATAGATTTATAAGTACCATCGAACATGATATACATGGAAGACAAATGTTTGCGTACAAAGCGTTAAGACATTTAAATCAGACGGAGAAAGATGTTGCAGATATACACATAATCAATGAAGAACAATGGAAGGAACACTATATAAACCTTTGGTGTACTGGAACTGTTGAACCTAAAGAGGAAGAGCTTCGCTACAACAATACTGTGGATTCCATCTCCTTGGATGAATTAAAGCAAGCCTTGAACAGTATAAAAAACAGGAAGGCATGTGGTCCTGATGGAGTTAACATGGAACTCATAAAATATGCAGGCCCCCTAAGCGAATTTAGACTGCTTCATCTGTTCAACGAATGCTGGAAATCTTATAAGACTCCCAATAGCTGGAAAATAACAGAGGTCATATCTGTCTTTAAAAAAGGTAAAAGAAATGAATGTGGCAATTACAGGGGTATCAGCCTTATGAATGCCGCTTATAAAGTATTTGCAAAAATTATCAACGCTCGATTGAAAATTATAGCAGAGGCTAAATTACAAGAAGAACAATCGGGATTTCGGAAAGGACGCTCTTGTAACGACAATATTTTTAGTCTTAAAAGAATATTAGAAAAACGACGAGAAGTAAATAAGGAAACCCATATAGCCTTTATTGACTTCGAGAAAGCCTTTGATAGCGTGGACAGACACAAGCTATGGAAAATAATGAACGAAAGTGGCTATCCTGAACACCTCATAAAAACCATCAAAAATATGTATAACGAGACAAAAATTATAATAAATACTGGCATAAAGAAGACTGAAGAAATATTAATAAATAGGGGACTTAAACAAGGATGTAGTTTATCTCCAACACTATTCAATATATATATTGATGACCTTATTAAAAAATGGAGATGCATAGCTTGTTCTGGAATACAGTTGAAGCAGAATAAACACCTAAATGTTCTACTTTATGCAGATGACGTAACAATACTGCAAGAAAGTGAAGATGATCTGCAAAAAGCTGTATACACACTGCATCAACTGGGAAGAAATGAGTATAATCTCCGAATTTCTAAAACGAAGACTAAAGTTATGGCCCATTGCGGTAAATACCCCATACGCTCAAAAATAGTTATTGACAACACAGTGATCGACCAGACTTCAAATTTTAATTACCTTGGTTGTGACATCAGTTATGACACAGATAAAGACATAGAAAATAAAACTAATGAATTTCAATCAATATGTGGAATACTAAACAGAACACTACAGAACAAAGCAAGGAAAGACACAAAAATTAAGTTCTATAAGACAATGGCTGCTCCAGTTCTCCTGTATGGAAGTGAATCATGGATAATGAAAAAAAGAGACCAAAGTAAGCTCCAAGCAGCAGAAATGAGATTTCTTAGGAAAGTTAAAGGCTGCATTAAACAAGACCAGATAAGAAATGAGGATATCCGTAAAGAACTAGATATATACAACATAAATGAAAGAATCTTAGAAAACAGGAAAGAATGGCGGCGCCATATCGAAAGAATGGAGGAAGATCGTATTCCACAATTAGTGATGAACTACCAACCGAAGGGAAGAAGAGATATCGGCCGACCCAGAAAGAGATGGTCCTGAAGTGCAAGGTGAAGACGGAACAGGCATTCCTGCCTAACCCTTGGAATGGAGAAGAAGAAGCTTTAATTCGTCTCTTAAATTTTGTGTAGAAACTAAGGTTTTTGTTGAAGATGTCCCGGCGAGATCCTGTTTTCAAACTTTTTAAGGGTGACTTCGTGACTAAATTTTTTTTAGGTAAAATGTTATATACGTTCCAGTTTTTTCAAAGTTTACGACATTTTAGACGATTGCACGTCATGCAGGGCTAAGCACGAAGTGAACTGTTTGTAAAGTTAGGGCTTTGATGACTCCAGTTTCCCCGTCCCATTCATTCCTTCACTAAACAATGCATTCAGTTGGGCACAGGTCAACTTGAGATAGAGTACCGCAACACGACAGGAGACAGACGTCTTCACTAATCGCTCAGTTCGTATCTTTCATAGTGCATCTTTAGTATTTTTTAGACTCTTAATGATACAATTTAAATGCTTATTTCGAACGATTCCTGGAGTTTGGCGAACGCGCACTTGTGCATTGTCACGTCTGCTGTTCGTGAAACCCCGGAATCATTTGTTAAATGTAAGAATTAAAATTGATCCTAAGTTGGTGCACACTTTAAATAGTTTAGCTGCTAGGAAATCCAAATTGAGACATTTATTTTATTCAGAAGATTAAAAACGCTTCTTATGAGAGAGTAATATGGTGCTAAGTCACTGCTTTAAAAACATGATCGTATATCATAGAGCTATTTTAAGCGGCGTTGGAAATTATTTGACCTAACATGATATTGTTTCTCAAAAACTGTCATAATGTAATGACATTGATTACACACGAATATAAAGATATTTTATCTACGCCAGAAAGACACCTTACTCTTCTTTGGCATTCTCTGGGCGCGTGCGATCGTAGATAAAGTGTGACATTATCGTCCTGGTTTTACGATATAAAATTATAATTTTGTAATTTGTAATATAATCAATTAGTATGTTATAGGTGAACGCCTAACGTTATGGTAACGTGTAGCTCATAAATTAGCGATGACGTATCTGAAATAGATTATTCGAGATTTACATTTTTCAATGATACGTTTCCAGGTTTCGACTTCAGCAAATGAGTACGCAAAGCCATGCGACTTCTAACAATGTTGCCATAGAAACAGTTCACAGCTTCTTTACCAACAGACGCAGCCCGCACAACATCACGCGCGGACAACACGCGGCGTCGCACGCGTCGTGACTTCGACCGGTCGACGCCGCAGCCGCGTTTTGCGTCAGTGACACAGCCAATCCGATTTAAAACCCATCTCCGCAGCCTCGACCCGCCGCCGCGCAGCCCCGCGCAGCCCCGCGCCACCTCGCGCAGCTTCGCCCCAGAGCGACCCCGCGGAGCCCCCGCGCGCCGCGCTGACACTCGATCATCGAACCAATTAGTTAGACCGCCTGCCGCGCCGCGCTGCGACGCGCGCCCTCGGATTGCGACGCGCACGCGGCGCGTGATTTGCGCGATTTGCAGCGGGCGCGGGCCGGCCTCTTCCCAGGGTGGTGGCTGAATGGGGAGCCACGGGCAACGGTGGTTTTCGTGATATCGCCTGACAAAAAAAAAAAAAAACGAAATATTTTACCCCATATGGAAATCTAATTCGTTTCCTGTTAAAACGTCAGTTCTCTTATACAGTTTATTCTCACGCATTTTCACTAAATTCATTCAAAGAACTCTTTTTTTACAATCAAGCACTATCTGTTCTTTTCGTTCTCACAGTATTACTGCTTGGGCTGAAAATGTTTTCCAAACCGTAGAAAAGAATAACAGGTCGTTTTGAACACAAAATTTCATTAAAAAAATATTGTTCAAGGGTATACAGAAGATATTATAGGGTGTTTAGAAGTTCTGGATCGTCAGAATACTTTGCATTTATAGTCATACAGTTGACATAATATTTCATACGGATATTATCGACAATTATCCTTTCTAGAAATCTTTGATTCTACAAGTTTCTGTTATTGTCTTAATTTAAAAGATTTGAAATAATGTGATACATACATATTGATAATTATCACATTTATTGCATATTGCCTATATTTGAACATAAATGTTTAGCTATTTGAAGAAAAGATTAACTTGTTTGTAGGAACGTAATTATATTCTTAATTGAGGGATTCGTATCACAAGTTCTTAAATTACTTTCTATATAATTAGCATCAATAATATATTATATCAGTTAAGCAATGACTTTATGTACGTGATACATTACGACTCATTTCGTTTGTTTCTTCTTGAAAGCGATCATTGTTCGCCTCATCATGTATCTGTTTCCAAGCTTCTTTGTCTAGGAGAATTGGATTCATTCTATTCAGTGACAATTTGCTTCGGGATGTGCCTCAACCTCGAGCCTCCTCATTACGTGCCCCTATCATCTCCTTCGCAGCGCCTCTATACCCCGCTCCCCGCCATCACCGCCGTCCCCGCCCTTCTGCCGTCCGCCACGGCCCGCACCTCCTCCTCGCCGATCCGCGCTTCCCCGTGCAACCGTACAGGGCCGGGGCTAAGCTGTTGCAAAGCCTAGTTAGTCCTCATTGTGTAGACTGAATGCAAATGACGTGAATGATCCCGCCTAACAGGTGCTAACTCACGGCGTATTATCACCCCCGCGCAGCGCGCGCGGGTAAGTGTTGGTGCCCGCACCGCGCCAAAGGGCGAGCCGCCCCTTCGCACACGCACTGCCACCCTCACCCACCGGCCACGCCCCCTCCTCTCTCGCCCCTCGCCAATCGCCCCTCGCCCTTCGCCCCCATGTCGCGTCCCGCGCCTCGGCCCTGCCTCCCCGCCCGCTCACGCGTTCTGAATACGTCACCGGAATTAAGTTGGCAGAACTGATTGGGGAACACCCAATTTGGGCCCCGGGCAGCTTTTCGGGGTTCGATTGGCGCGGGAGGTGGAGCTAGCGCGCGTGCGCTGTGTGGCGAGGGGAGAGAGGAGGATGAGAGAGGAGTTGGGGTTGTCAGGCGAGCGGGGGCTTGAAATTGCAGAACACGTCGGGGCTGTGTTGCCACGGGGCGGAAACAAAGAAGTTTGAATTGGATTGGGCTTGACGGAAATTGGTTTCCGGTAACGCCTAATTTGAGCATCGGATGTGGTGAAGAATTTCGGTGGGCAGTGTTGGCACCCGGTTGGCGCGAGATCCGGTTCCAGGCTGTTGCGTACGAACAGCCTGGTTGATTAGTGCTGGCAAAGAATTGACGAGGCGTGCTAACACCTTAATTTCATCCCTTACCTGTTAGCTGTCTGTAAATAAATACTGTCAGGCAGACGTCAGTTTCCTGGTATCTCAATTTGTTTACCGTCACATACGCGTGTTAATAACGCTAAAAAATAATATGTTCATTGAACGTTAAAACATTCCGTATAAAAATATAGTGATCTTTCTGCATTTGTATGGAGATTAATCAATTTAATTCTTGACTTCAACTAATGAGGCAATGCGCTTTCATTTTGAGACGAAAATATTAATTTCAGCTACTATGCTCTGGGATACGAAGTGTTGAGGATAGTTGTTGTATTAATATGTGGAGGGTGTCAGGATAATTCACAAGTTGCGCAATAAGCAAGAAAATTAATGATGTCATTCTCGTATCTCTAAATTTATGCCTTCAGTGCGCAGCTTGTTCCATCTGCCACGTAAATATACACCTGAGCTGTACATTCTGGTTACACATGAAACTACATAATGCTGGCGCAAAATTTCCCGCAAATTATTTGGAGTTTTCTGTGTAATTTTACGGTATACAATGGATTTTCATAAAAATTGTCTCTTGTTGAAAACCTCGCACAATTATTTGAATGTTAATAGGCCGCACCCTAAAGGTACTAAATTGTTTATGCGCGAATTGTAATTACTTACACACAATCCAATTCTAACATTCCACACAAATGTCTACTTTGGAATTTTTTATATGCACGTGATACGTATTTACATAATATTTCATCGCCGTAAATTAATAACCTTTATATTGTAGAGATGCTGGAAACACAATCTCTTTTCAATTTCTTTCTTAATGAAAATATTTCATTGCAAAAAATTAAATGGTGTGAAAATGCTTTAGTTTTTTAATGAAATTTCAATTAATAAGAGGAAACATTTGAATTTAAAACAAATGTGATGACATCGAGTAGTATTTCAAAAACAGGCTAATTCAAAATATGAATGCACAAAATACTACTTAGGAAAACTTCAACCTTTTTGTAGGAAAATATAAGGTTCTAGATCAAGGAAGAGGAAAAATATTAACAAATGAAAACATTATTTCAGACTGATATGTAATACTCTCATTTGAGAGGATATGAAAAGTTTCATGAGACTGAAACTTCTTTTGATCTTAGAATTCTCGATGAAAATATTTTTATATATATTTTTGCCGCGAGTGTAAGCGTTGTGTATGCTCAGTTTTGCTTTTACAAATTACGTATAAAGGTTGAACACATGAAGTACGTATGCGTTCGCTCTCATTCGGATAAAACTATTTACCTTTTCATATTTGTCTGATGTTTCCGAGATTCCAGAGTGTCGTTTGTTTCGTACTTTTTTAAATTCAATGCACATTTGTAGGATGTATGTTTAAGTTTTTTGGTATATTTCTTTATTTGCATAGCTTTACTTTGTAACTGAGCAAATGATTCGAACGAAATGTGGTAATATATTATATAAATATATATATATATATATATATATATATATATATATATATATATATATATATTATATATAATATATTATATAAATATGGTAATATAATATATTCTTACTTTGTATTTTGAAGGATTGTATCGCTTTTTAAAGTCAATTTATTTCGTTCAGTAAGAAAGGAATGCGTAAATTGCGCCTAGTACAAATCTCCTTACAAGCTCTACAAGCTAATAGGTAACCGTTTGAATATAAAAACAGCTTCAAGTGAACTAGCTGATGGATTTGCTATTTTCTGCAAAGGGGAAATCTATTTCTCTTCGCAACTAAGGAACTAAGCGTTTAGTTTTTCATTTAATAAATTAAAATAAATTAACAAAAAACCGTTATAAGAAACGTTCGATTCGTAGTATTAATTGTGTAATTGCCGATTATTAATATAATTTAAATTAGTTTCTTTATACAAACGTGAACATTTTCTGCCAAATAATATCGTTTTCTTTAGTGCACTTTCTTTAGTTTCTTAGAGTTTTTGCAACAACACATCTCACGCCGACACCGCCTACATCGTTTCGATCACCCCCATGCCGCCATCATCACCATCACTGACCTGACATCCAAAACACTTTTACAACCACAGATATCAACTCTACCGTCATTACCATCGACGTCTTCACCGCCACCCTTGCTCCGCCACATTTACTGTCCCTACCTCTACGTTGTCGCCGCCACTAACACCACCACCGCCACCACCATCACCACACCATCACTAACACTACCACCACTATCATTACCACCGTCATCACTCCACCACTACCACCGACGCAACCATGTTCTGGCGGTTGGGCAATCCACCGGCACTGCTTCATCATCGCAACCACCCTCTCCATTTTCACCTCCACCACCGTAAGCCACTGTCGCTGCCGTTGCCGCAACTACTGACCATTACCGTCTCCCTCCTCATTACCCTCTCCCTCGGTGAACGCCGACGTTCCGCGGATCGTCCGATAAGGAGGCGCGTTGCGATTCCGTTTTTGGCACGGCCCGAAACAGGCGTCCCCACGCGCGGACGCGGACCTCTGTCGCGGAGGCAACGCCGAAGGGCGGGCGCAGTTGCGGACAAGAGGGCGGCTGGAGGCCGAGGCGAGGCCATCACGTACGTCCGAGGAAGAGCAGGACCGTGAGGTGTAGAGGGAGGGTTCGAGAAGGTCGCCGGATTATGAACGCACCCCGCGCCACCCGCCCCGCCCCCTTCCACCTCCCGCGCCGGTGATTAATTGAAATCCCGCCAGGGCGGATGTCGCCCGTGGCTGCGGCGGTGGTGGTGGCGCGGCCCACCCCTGGCGCCCTGGCAGGCCGCCCAGAGCGCTGGCGCCGCGCCACCGACCCCTCCCCGCCCGGCCCCGCCCCCCGGCCGCGGAGCCTCCAGCCCCCTGCCCCGCCCACCCTGCTCGCTCGCACGCGTTGGCCAGACCGTCCCTCGTGTGTGTGTGCCTCGGGCGATGTGGAGCTCTGAGCTTCCGTGTTCCTTGTCCGCGTTTAGGTTATACTTCTCTGTTGCATTTCCTGTGCGATTTTCTCTCCATTCCGTTATGTTTTTGCGGTGTTCATTTTATTTCCGCCTCGCGCCGTTTGTAGGAAGCACTAGCCAGCCTTTACTATTACGTGCGTGTATGGGGTCGGACGATTTGTGGGCCTACGCTTTGCCGTTTCTTACCAGCATTTAGTGTACATTTGCCGTTAACCTTTGTATCTGGGATTAGACTATAGACTTCCAAGAAGTCTTACTTTCAGAGGTTCTAGGTTTACCTACTAGCTCTTGTTTTGAAAGTGATTTCAGTATGACGCTGACAACGGTAGCATCTGAGCATTGGTGAATTCTTGGCGTCTCCGGAAAGCCAAAATTATAGTGAATCTGCAGAAGATAACGTTTTATTTTTTACTGGATTGTTGGTGGAGACTTTTCGTGATTAGGGATGTTGCTTGGAAAATAATTTTAGAACTTGATATTTCTCATCTGTCTTTTTCATGGTCCCTACCCAATCAATTCCAGCTGAAGTTGTGACGTCAACAACGGATCACGAACTGCACACGAACTTAATTTTCCTCATCAAGATGCTGTTCCTTCTAGCCTTAGAGCTTGGCAAGAAGCTGATTCCTCTTTCCCATACGGCACATTCTTCGTGATCAAGGAAAACTCCCGCTGGTGTTGGAGGTAGGAGATGAGACGATAGTTTGGGGACCTTGTAGTTCTCCTGCACGCGTTTTGGCTGTGTTATGTTCAGTTTCTTCTCAAGTTTGTTTAACTTTCTCGCGTTACTAATATCTCGTAAGAAGAGAAAGTTATGTAATCGTACGCCAGAAAATGGCTAATTTGTTTGGAATTATCTCCTTCGTTAATTTCGTATTTTTTTATTAATTGCGACATACTCTTTATTTTTTCTTTTTGCTTTGAAGTTTCTCATTCGAGAATTTAATTTGTTAATAAATTAGTTTCAAAGAGATAACTTTCTTTAATCTTGATGTGCCATCCCAAAGATATTCCCTCTTTGCTTAGTTTTTTTGTGTTCGAGTAATATCTGCTCTTTTTACTTCAACACTTTCGTCTTATCTTTCTTTATATTTTGCATTTTTAATATGTTATCCTGATGACCATTTCTATTACATGTTTTCCAATTCATAAATTAAATTCAATCAGTTTCCCCTACTCGCTTACAGTTAATTCTATTCGAACAGTACCACCTCTCTACCCCCCAATGGAACATGAACACGACAAGTACGTATATCGGTATGATGACGCGGCAACGTCGATGATTGCGCTGGTTATCAGTGACGGTTATTAATGACTGAAACGACTCTGTTACATGTGGTTTACGTCGATGATGACGTGACAAAGAGGGTCGACGTTGTGCATACGGGACAGATGATGAATATTCTGAATATTCGTAATGCGCATCATAATTCGCATCGACTGCTCCCTTGGACGCGGCCGTAATTTCACTATCGGTCCGACGAGCGGCGCGCGGCGACGTTAAGTTCGTTCAACTGCGCGCGCCCCCTCCCCCGCATGGCCATGTTCTTCTGAATCACCTCGTTTCATTTGCTTGATGCAATACACGTACGCATCCGCACGCGGTCTCGCTGACCAGCGCGCTTGTTTGTCCGTCAGTAAAAACAGCAATGAATTTCAATGTTGTTGCAGCCACGAGTATGGCTTGCTGATCCACTTGATGATCCGTTTCTTCATGTTCTTTATTGCAGGCGATTGGTTTTACATCGATGGACCACTCTGCGTGTAATGATTCTGTTTTAGTGGATAATTTAGGACGACGTATTCTAGTTACCACAAGTGTGCGTATAGGTTTGATATTATCTCTAACGAGTCACAAAAACTAAAAGGCGAAGTTGTGTAGTGACTGAAATTCTATTAAAAAATATACTATATAATTCATGAATTAAAAAAATATATTTATACACGCAGAGAGAATTAACTTGCTTTTAAAAATCTGCCTTTGAAATTTGCAAGTGAATCACGTTTTATTACAGTCGGTATCGTTACAAAAGATAAAAGGGAAAACCAGTTCTACTACATGGTCTCTATAAACGAGGTGACAAATATCGCTCTGTATTTAACTTCTAATTTCACAAAGCACTTCACAAAATGAAGCATCATCGTTTGTGTACGCCATTATTTCAGTAGTAAAGTTAGTTGTTCTTTAGCAATAGATTTCCTAAGAAAATATCGACAACAACAAAAAAATACTCTTTATGTGTTCAAATGTTATTTTTCTCCAACACATCGATACGCGAACATGTGTTCCGTTTTAAACCGCCGCCGCCGCCGCCGCTGCCGCCGCTTCCTTGAGGGATGGAGGAGCGTTGCGCAGCAGCTCCTCGGGCGCTGTCCAGGCGTCACTTGAGCGGCCGGCGCTGTGGTCTGCGGTGGCCTTACCGCTATTTGCGGCGATCGCGCGGGGCGCCAGGGCTACTCAAGGGGAGGCGGAGCACGGCGATTCCGAGGAGTGGCTGCGGGCGCTGCGGGAAAGAGCAAGATTGTGCCGGGTTGCAGACGGGGAGGAACCGAGGCGTTGCAGAATGGGGCTGGATGGATCGCGGTCTGGAGGCCCGTGGCGGGGAATGACGTGAGTGGGATGATGTGGCGGGGATAATGAAGGGGAGGAGAGGCGGGTAGAGTGGTTGAGGTGACATACGGGTGTTACGTGGCGGAGAGGCGTGTTGAACGTGACGTGCTGAGGACTGGCGTGGCCTGGTGGGGACTAGCGAGTCGCGGCGGAGACTAGCGTGACGTGACGGGGACTGACGCGACGTGACGAGCAAGGTTGACGTGACATGGCGGGGTCTGGTTTGAGGTGGTGAGGACTGGCGTGACGTGACGAGTTCTGACGTGATGAGTTTGGAAATGGCGTGTTAGTATCGGTATAAGGCGGGGTGGGGCGGGGCAGGGAGGGGCTGGACGGGGTGCTAGGACGTCAGCGGGCTGCTGGAGGCGGTGGAAAGCGGTCGTGGGCGCTTGGTGGCGTGTGCGGGTAGAAGCCGGGGACCACTCAGCGGTAGCGGTGGTGGTCGAGAAGCGTCTCTCGGCGGCAGCTTAGCAACAGCTCCGCGCGCCCTCTAGAGGCTCTTCGGGGTGGGGGGCGTGCCGGCTTCCGACGCGCCGAGCTCGAGTTTCGGTGTTCCCTCGCTCTTGCGCGTGGCGCGGGTCGTGGCTTAAACGCAGTCTGTGGTCGAAATGGGGTAACCGCACAGGGAAAAAGAGAGTGAGGGCAGTAGTGGCTACAGATTCGGATTAGGAAAACAAAGATTACTGTGGGATGGGTAGTGTGAGGAATACGGATTGGGACACTTAACTGTGGTCGCGTAATTTTAATATATCTGTTATGACTAATATGCCTCTGTGAGTTTGCATTTTAAAATGCAATGACATTGTGTAGAGGGAGAGTACTTCTCAGGGACCCTTATTAGACGGAGTAAGATTTCTTAATGAATTAAATGTAGGGGCGCTGGTGGACACGAGACGAAGAGATAAACGTAACAAATATGGCCGGTTTGCAGTTCGCAACGATTGATATAACTATTTTTATAAAGTTGGTGACAAACATAGTAGGTCGACAGAAGATAGCAGTGTAACTGTGAATTCTACGTTGATGAACTCAATGACGGAATGCGATTGATAACGATTTGAGATTAAATATATCTAGTTTTCAATGGTGACCTCATGTACATGCAGACATTGGCGGATCTAGCCAATCATTTTGGGGAGGCATCATAGAGTTTTGTTAAATTATAAACGTATTTATAATTATATTGTATATTTTTGGTGTCTTGTAGATATGATACAATACAAGAACAATATTATTGTTTAAATAATTACATAATTCGAACATTAATAAATATTTAAATTAATTTTGCCAAATAAAGGAAGGTAAACGAAAATTCTAAGCCTTTTGTGTGTGTGTGTGTGGGGGGGGGAGATGGCACCCATGCCCCCATCCCTGGATCCCCCAAAACATGTAGAACAACTGTAGGTTTCTGCTGCCGTAGGCAACTGAGTCTTAGCTGCTTGGGAAAAGCCGCATCGGAGAGAATATTCTCATCATTTAGCCCAACATTCTTCGAACTTTGCGTTACACTTCAACCCTTGTGTTCGCTCTAAACAAGGCCATTGATTAATGGGAAAAACGTTGGCAAAACTCCCTGGTACTCGACATTTCCAAAATCACCATGACTTCATGCAGAACAACAGATGGCATGGTTGTGGTCAGGCAAAAATGTGCGAAAACGCTTTGATCCCAGAAACGTCGTGGTATGCAACATTGCCGATGCCGGAGAAGTTGTCAGTGGAGGCGGAGGGTTCTGGGGCTGGGCGGGGCGGGGCGGGGCGGGAGGCTTTGACGTGACGGGGCCGGCGGCCAGCGGCGAAGGCGACGATGGGCGGGGCGGCGGGCGCATTGTCGCGTGGACAAAGCAGCCTAATGCACTTCGCTTGTGCGCGGCGTCGCGGAGCCGATTCCGATCGCCATCGCCGCGTCGCCAGCGCGCTCACACTCACACACACACACACACACACACACACACACACACACACACACACACACTGACCCACTCGAGACTCCCGACAGATGGCAGCTGCCGAGTGCGCCGCGTAAAAATAGATAATCCTGGGAAGGAATACCGTATTCTTTGTTCTGGCATCTGAAGGATATGTATAATTTGTATAAACGAGTTGAGATCTGAGTTTCTAAATAGAATAAACATATTTTTAAACCGACCCTGTCACTTTCTGAACAAAATATTATGTCAATTGTATCAACCTCTACAACATCTTAATTACGTGGATTGTTTGGTAATTGAAATAGCTTTGTCATTTTTAATTGGAAATGCAATGGAGCTCCAGAGGATTGGAAGCACGTGGATTAGAGACCCTTTCTTCGTCTTTGTCATGTTATGAAATGATTTGAATATCATTTGTACAATTTACATTCTTATTCGTTCAGTGATAACCTTGGCAGATCGAATAACAGTTTGCTTTGTGTCTTAATATTTTTATTTATTACAGGCAATTCCAGATATGTACCATCTATTGTGGAGGATGCTTTTTCTTGCTAGATCAGGGTGAATGTTGGATTACAAATGGCTGTTTATATGACATTTGTTGCCAGTAAATGGAAAAAGTCATGACAACATTAAATGAAAATGTAAGACTAAAATAAAATAAGTCGTATTAAATTGCCCAAAGCTTTTAGATTTACAGTTCTATCATTTGTTACCGCACTGAAACCAGTTGAAATGAAATTAAATAGCGATGATAACTACGTCTGTTTTTTCGAGAAACTTCTTTCCCTCTGTGCTTTAAGGCAATAAGTCTAGTATTAAAATGCGTAAAACACCTAGATTTCCAGTTGGTAGGTGTCAGTGCATTAGTGATCGAAGCCACATCTTACGCATGCGGAGGAAAATCAAGTTCAAGTTCCAGAGTTGTGGTAGGTTCAAGTGCGGGTTGCGTCGCTCGGTGGCCTGTTCACCCCTGGCCGCAGACGGTCCCCGCGATCCATATCCACCTCCCGCCGCCCCGCCCCACCCCGCCCCGCGCCGGGCGGGCGCGCGCGTTTGTCTTGCGGCAACGGCTTCCTTGAGTGCTCGGCCGATTTGCACATTTCCTTCTTCTGGCACCGACACCCTCGCCTCGCGCCATCCTCTTCCCCTCCCCCTGCACGGCCTCCTCGGGCTGTAAAGCTCACGCGGTCCGCGGGGGTCGCTCGAAGGGCAAGGAAGAGCGCGGGGCCGGGAGCCGGGGAGGATCTGGCGATTGAGTTTTGACTTATGCAGCGAGGCCGCGCGCCGAAATGGCGCCGGCGGCAGCGGGGGCGGGGCGGGGGCCGGGGCGGTGGGGCGCAGTGCTCGCGCAGCGGCAGAAAAGGAAATTACGCGGAGCGCTTCCGCCGAGCCGGCCCGGCCCGGCGGTGGCGGCGGCCGGGCGACCTGCCTGGGCATAAAGCACCCTTAACGCATGCCGGGCGTATTCGTTTGACGCCTCGTCCGTGCCGCCGCTTGCAGCCCGCCCCCGCCGCCTTCATTTTTAATAAACGCCCCCCCGCTCGAACGGATCGCGCCGCGCTTCGGCCGCCGCCGTTTCTTCTCCGCCCCCGCTCGCGCCGACCGTTCCGAGTCCGTCGCAGGCCTGGCGCACATCGGGCAATTATTTTTGACAAAAATAAAAGAAAAGCGGGGGGGAGTGGGCGAGGGTGCAGTCCCCCGTGACGGGCCGAGGAGGCCAGCCCCGGAACTGTTCTCGGCCGTAAAAGGAATCGGTAATCAAACGGTTTATGTATTCTTTTTCTCGGTGCCGGCTGTTTTATTCGCTCCGTGTTAAGGTTTATTCTCGTGCACATAAATTGAAATGACTGCTCTCGATCGTTATGCAGGGCGGGTTTAAGGGCGGGCAGAGACCGCCCCTGACCCGGGCGGATAAAATATTTATTATAACAAAATCCAGCCCCGGCCGCCGTAAACCGCCTGGCCGTGAGTTATTGTCCCGAGCGCCGTCGATCCCTGCGTCCTCCGCGCGCCTCATGTCCTCCCCCGGCCGGGTCTCCGAGGACGCCTTTTGCGGCTGCGCGCGCTCGCAACTACTCCTTTCTGTTGTGCGCGGCCTTTCTCCTCGCACGTTATTAATGTACGGATGTTTGCTCTGGGAGTTGCTTGCCCGAGCTTTGTTACGAACGTGTCCTCGTATTCTTGTCCCTTCTGATTTCGCGCAAAGTTTATGGCCTATGAAGTCTCCAACATCTAAAATTTATTCTGGGTTAAATCTTTCTGTAACGTGCTAACAATTAAACCTGCATCACTGCTCAGCTTTCACCGTTGTTTCATTGTTTACACCCATTCCTCACATAACGCGTTATGTCGTGAGAAATTAGAGCCGACGGGAGGTAATTTCTCTGAGGGTGCTCATAGAAACATTTATATTATTAGTTTTATTTTCTAATGAACTTTTTATATAAAATATTCTGTAAGAAAAAACCAAACCACTGAGAAATAAAAATGTATAGATACCTATCATTATTAGAGCTTAGACAAAATTAATTTCCATCAAACTTTTAAAATTTTATTAAAGCATGTCAATCATGAAAGACGTTTTACTATACATTTGCATTTCTTCTTATTAAAAAAAAGCATTGATTTCTGGTAAACTAAACTATCGTTTTTAAAATTGTGGACGTATTATTTCCTTCCTCCTCCATACACACACATTTTGGATCAACCTTTATCTGAACTACTTTTCGGCAGGATTTCGCGCACCGATTATTCCTCTACGTCCTCATTCCTCAGAGAACACCACATACTCAAATAAAGCGTGCATTCCTGGCGGGGGGGACTACATGTCTGGGCGCGTGTATCCTCCGCACTCGAATCGCGGCGCAAACAGTGAGCACAACGAAGGAAGCGCCGTCACAGCACGGACGCCGCCCGCCGCCCGCCGCTCCTCGCCCTTTGTTTGTGCTGAGCCCGGTGTTTGTCGCGCAAACAGTCGTCCGCCTTAATGCGGCCCCGGATGCTCGGGGACGCGGTTGGACCCCCGGCGGGTGGCTGGGCCTCGAGCGACCGCGATCTCAGAGTCTGAAGAGGATGTTCTTGAGCAGTGCTCTGGCCGCAATGTTGAGCCTTGTGGGGGAAAATTTAGTACACGTCTTGAAATGAAATGGCGATTGTATTGCCGTGTTTCGGATCGATCCTATGAAATATACGAGTATATTCCTCATTCTGGGATTGTCATAAAGAAGAATCAGAAATATAAAAAAGGTATAATATGTCAAATGAACGCAATTGAGGCTTAGTCAACATATACTATTGTGATGATAAATGTGTCGTGTCTTTGTTCCTGATAAGAAATCCAATGAGACCTGGTTGTATGATCAAGGAACAGATGTACATACATGCAGAAATAGGCGGGTGATGCTTTCATTTCAAAAGTTAATTTAAAAGTCAAAATATTCTAAGAAAAGCTGTAGCCAATACACAAAAAACGTTGATTGAGTATAGAAAGGAGAACTTATAAAAATGAAAACAGGAGAGTTGGCAAGAATTATAAACTTTGGAATAAAACGGCTGAAGTAGCTGTGAACTTGAAGTACAAATAAAATCGTCTAAAATTCTGGACGAGGGTATAATTCATGCTGTTTTTTGATTGGAAATTGGTCATTAATTAAATTAAATGTGATTTAAATAAGTTCACTGTGATAATACAGAATCTCAAAGTTAATAGCGTGCCAAAGTTTAAAGACTGATTTCTCCACATTTTAAAACACTGATATGTTGCGATATGTAGTTGCGGATGAACTCCGCAGTACCACAACGCAGGGTCATTCCATGTTCCGTTCGTGTTTCAGTAACACTCGTTCTTGAATTAATACGCTTCTACAGTTCCGGGCGAAGCTTCTGAAAAACTTTTTTCCGTGCTAGCGGAGCTTTTTATTTGTTTATGGAGGCAATCATCTTTACAGCGCCCTCCCTTTTCTCTGTCATGTGAGAAAAAAATAAATTATCGCCGAGTCCCTCGCGTGATTTTCTCGTACAAGTTCTTCCGTCTTCCGCCTCGAGTAATCCTCGAAAAATTTTGGGAGAGTTTACCATCTTGGGAAAGCTTACTTCAGAACGGTCGGGTTCCTCGTGATGCGGTCAATGTCTTTCTTTACTTCACTAATATTTTGTTGCTGTAAATTTAATGAATTAGTGAAACAGGCTTTTTAAGTAACGTTTGAATTAGCACAAACTTGCTTTCTGTACAGATCGCTAGCGGTAGGTTTTAAAACGTTTAATGAATTACTCGTCCCTACGTACCTTTGATTAAAATCATCACATCAATATTTGAAATGTCGTTAAAATGTTGAAAATGTTATGAAAATGCTTCGTTTTATACTTTGAAAGTAAACTTTTATTCTAGAAAGTGTACAAATAAGCTAATAAAATTAATATGGTCAAATTATGTAAAGGAAATTTATTTCATTATCTTTCATACACCGCCACATTATAAATTTACTAATTAAAGAAAATTTAAGTAAGACCAGATAAAAACAAAATTTGACACTAATTTAATACATGATTGTATTCACAATTCGAATTGACTGATGGGTGAAATAATTCTAAGAAATTGCTCATCATAAACATTTATGAGAGGTTTTCAAAACTAGATCTAAATGCAACATTACTCGAATTCATAAGCGACAGCATTAATTGTTGTTGTATTCAGATAGCGCATAAATAAAACATTGGGTTCTCGTGAAATCGTCTGACACATGCAAGCAGCGTCCTTTTAACACGCCCGTGACGTTTTATTTCATAGCGGAAACTGCATTGTCACCCATGAATGAAAACATGCAGAAGAATTAGGTCATCGTGAACTTTTGGATGCAGCAAAAGGTCTCGATGTTCGTGCTGATTGCATTTCTGTTACTGTCATTGTACATTGTGGTAAGTATAATATTCAGAGATCAGCAGATGCTACGCGATGAATGGAAGTGTGACGGCCTTTTATGTACGGCTGTCTGGAAGATGACAGAGTGCTTCTGTGTTGCGGGTTGTGTCAGATAGGGGGAACTTCCCGTGAACTATTCGACCTATTAATAGAAATACACATGTTTGTTCTGGATAAATAGAAGTCACGTATTGCCTCCGGGATGATGGGTATATGAAATACTCCGGGATGATGGGTGTATGAAAATGTGATAGAATTTTTAAACTGTTTATTAAAAGGAATAATGAAGAAGAAACTACATTCTAAAACTAATGTCACTTGGAAGAATAAAGTAAATAATTTAAATGATATTTTATGTTTAATTTTAGTCAAATTATTCAAGAGAGAAATTGCCCAAAATATTTTAAAGACAAACAGGTGTTTTATTTTTTGAAATCAATAGTTGTGCTAATTTCTGTGGCATTGTATGTGCATAAAAATGTGTTAACGTGATGAGCTTATGTGTAGGCATCAGGAAGGTTTGTGATTTGTGGTAAAGTTTTGGGCGAAATGTAATAAATTTCCCGTGATCGTTAGCCAAGTTCAACCGAACCCAAAGCTGAATTTTCAACATGCACCGTCGGCGGAATGAAAGCCAACGCGCGCATTCGATTCAGCAGAGCGGACGCAGTGCGTGGCGAACGGGACGAGACGTGACGAGGCGCTTGACATTGCTGCGTGACGAGTCGGAGAGTTGCAGGAAATGACTGGGAACGACGGCGAGGGATGTCACGTCGGGTTTTGTCCGAATGCCATTACCCCCACACCACTCCCCTTCCCATTCCCGCCACTCTGTCTGTCTGTCTCTCTCTCTCACTCTCACTCACTCACGCTCCAACTCGCTTCCTCCCGCTCCCTCCTGCTCCGCTCCGCCTCCTCCCTTCCGCTCCTCCCACTCTCCCACCCAACCTTCCCTCTACCTCCCAACCCTCCCTGTGCCTCCCCACCCTCCCTCTCTTGCTTCCCCCTCCCCTTCTCCCTCCCTCTCCCTCCATCTTCCTCCCATCACCGTCCCCTCACCGCATCCCGCCCACTCCACCACCCTTACCAGCACTATCAGGCCCCCTTCCGTCCCGCTTTCACCACGACCCCCTTCTTCTGCCATACCTGTCCCTGCTCGCACCATGTCCGCTTCTGCGCAGCTCCGCACCTACCCCTCTGTCGTAGCACCTGTCCCCGCAACGTTCCCCTCTTCACCTCCTCGCCCTGACCTGCTTGCTTCAGTACAACGCCCCCCCCCACCAAACCCATCTCTCTCGACTCTGTCGTCTGTCATCGCTCGTCCACCTTACCAGCCAACCCAACCCGCTGCACCCCTTTTCCATCCCCTTCCCTACTCCACCTCTTTCTCTTTCCTCCCCACCCCGTATCCCTACGCCCACCCTTCCATCCCCAGCTCCCACCCCTTCCCCCCATCTGCTCCATCCCCGGCCCCTCCCACCGCGGTCCACAATCGAAGCGTTCCGCGCGTCGCGAAACAAAAGCGCTTATCGGGCAGTGCGGCGCGACGGCGCGGCGCGACGGGGCTTGGCGGGGCGTGGCGGGGGAGGGGTGCGGCGCGGCGCGGCGGGGCGTGGCGGCGTAGAGCGGAGGTTTGTTCAGCTGCCGGCGCCCGCGCCCGTCGGTTTGTCTTTCCGATAACCACTTCGGCCAATTTTACGCTGATGAATGGCGGCGCCCGCCCGCCAGCCCGCCCGTTCCCGCGCCCGTCTGCCTGCGCTTGCGGACGCACTGCGCTGTGCCGCCGGGGCACAAGTTACCCGCCTGGCGCCGGGGCAAGCATTGTGGTTCAACTTGTTCGTTCTTTTCTCTGTGGATAATATTCTTAATATTGTCGGCGCGAATAACTTCTGTGATCAAAGCGATTCATAAATATGATGGATAAGGTAAAGATACGAGAAGGGGTCACAGCTTCAGTGGTGGTGTCTTAAGTATCACGATCACGTTCAGGAGGTGAAATATAATACAGTAATAATTATTAATTTAAATATCTGACCTTTACTAAACTTTTTCGATTTCAAGGGGCCAGTATTTTATGAAAATGTTATTAATAGATTCTCCAACAGAGGAACGACCAGTTTTACTCATGAGATCCATTCCGAAGGAGGTAAGTTAAACGCCCGTAGACATTCACTGAGGGCATTTATTACTGTAGCCAAAGAATTTCAAGAAAATTACGAAAATGTCGTTTATTATTACTTTATGCTTTTATCATATAGTCATTTGGAACTAACGAAAATGTAAGACAGTATAGCTAGTGTCACTACTTGTACATTCATCAATTCAGAAACCGTTTTAGAATAGCGATTTATTATTGAGTAATGGTTAGTATTAAATTGAGAAAGTATGGTATCAGGTTCATTGACTTTTTTGTTCTCATTTTCCCTACCCTGACTGGTATGTATATATTTCCTGATCTGAGTTTTACTGCTGCAGATCTGATCAAAGTTATAAAACCAATGAATAATATTCTAGAAACCAGATCGTTGGCAAAGGAGAACTACAAACTTTCTTCTTCAGCATGTGTATTTTTATACTATCCTAATTTCATCTTTGTCGCTTTAACACTGCGCTATTACAATGTCAAATGAACGACATGTGTATTCTGTATGTCGGTACATGTTTTTGGAAAAGTTCCAGCACTTGAAAACAGCACCGGTGACACATACTCTGAAAGTCAAGAGTTTTGGACTCTCATAATAACAAGCTGTATGTGCGCTGATCAAAAATTTGTAGGTCTATTTGTTCTTTACTCCTGATTTTTTGCGAATTCCAAAAGTGGCAAACCGAAGCTCTAATGAACTCTGAATTTATTTTTCTAAAGATAAAGTGTGCCAGCCCCGCTGGTTGAGTTCCTCTATGCTCATAAATTACTTTCTCGAGTTCCGATCACTCTCTGCGACAGAGAAAGGCAAATATGTCAAATTTGAGACTGCCTGTTTTTCTATCTGCCTCTCGGGACGTTTCATTCACTTTTTTGTGTGAGCCTCCCATCTCCTGCCCTTGTTTACGTTTCTTTGTAACCTGTCACTATATTTCGTCAAGCCATGTGTGATTCTTTTTTTCGCGCAACCAAAGTGCTTTTTTTGGGAGGGGGAGAGAGAGGCGATACTTTTATTCGTCTCGTCATAGAAGACTCTGCCAAACCACGGTGCCAACGGACTTTACATAGAAACCTTCAAAGGCCATTGTAGATTAACGTTAAAAAACAGTTGGTCTATGACACGTGTTCTCTGCTATATTCTGTTGCAAAGAAAGTATCCTGCCTTGCATTCCTATTTGTTCCAGCTCCATTATATTTTTTAATAAAGGGGTTGGTATATAGAATGAGTAAAATGTAATTGAATACTTTTAAACCTGACGTATTGATATTTCGTTATATTTGTTATCTGAAAAAGTGTCATGACATATTTATGCCGGTCGTAAATTCCATTCACCAGTTGATACATCAGTAAATACAATCCAGTAATGTAAAATGTCATGCCACTACGGGTAATTTTTAAATATAGTACCAAAGTTTCAACTCGGCTTGTTTGTATAAACAAATATTCATTTGCGTCATTTGAGATAGTGATCTGCCGGATGATTGGTTTGTGTCGTTCGCGCCATTACGGGATTGGCCAATGCGTGGGCGACGGCGGGGAAGGGAGATGCGGTAGAAGTGGCGATGGGAGAGTGTGGTGCCGGCGGAGAGGGCGGGTCGTTCCGAAACCGACTTTTGATGAAAATATTACTCGTCACTACCCGGCCGTCACATTCAGGATTACTGATTTTGCCCTGGCACAGCGTAAACATTTTTCCCGGAGATTTATTATCGAGAGCGATTACAATCGTAATGCGAGTAGAGCAGCGCCCTGCCTTTGCGAGGTTGCGAACGTCAGATAGGCAACCTTTTGTGAAACGAAGTGTTGCCATGGTCGACGGGGAAAAATAACCAGAAATTAGTGCCGGCGCCGAGTGTTCGAATTCACAGGAGGAATAGTCTTTTTTAAGTTGCGAACAACAAACATTCCCCAGACAAAACTTCGTTTTCATTGAGAATCATTAATAAAATCGTGTAGGTTTACAACGCAATTCATTATATTACTGTGATGAAAACTATTAAAATTTAAAGACGTGAATAAATTTGTATAATATTTTCTGCAAATCCTTGATATACAGATTACAATTAATATAGCAATCCTGTTTTAAATCTTCGCTTTTCTTACGTATAAACAAATATCAGTCTAAAAATGTGACGTAGACGTTTCGGCATAAAGATGCAGGCGAAGAACCGGAAAAGTCGTTATTCTTCATTCAGCTCTGGTGTTAAGAAGATTGTAACCTTGTCACGGAAGCGGCGTTTGAGCTTTATTCTGGTGTATTTTTATTATGTAAGTAGTTCTATAGACATAGTTTTCCGTCATATTATAAATATTTTACAAATATTTCCAGTTTCCATGAATTTTTCCGAATATAATTTGTAAATAATTTACCATGAAGAATTTGAAGTTGAATGTACTATATGCAGGACTTGTTGAATAGTATGTTTTGAGATTATTTATATGTAGACGCCCTTGTTGTATAGTATGTTTTGAGACAGGAATCCCGCCTGTGTACTTTTAGTTTTATTTCTAGTTTCCGGGCGCGTTAACTGTTATTGTCATTATTGACGTAAATGCATATCGTGTATTATCATGGGAGGAGGCGGTGTACTTCCCCCCTTGGTGGATGGTGAAATCCGGCGCTGACCTACACGTGGGATTACAGATTTATTATTTTTTTCTTCACATGTATTCTCACGCCCCAGCCGGGTCAGGCTTGCAGCTTAGAGCTGTAAGCTTCCGACTAGTATCTCGACATATGTAGTAATGTAATGCATTTAAATGGAAGCGTTTGTGTGTAAGTAAGAGGTGAGACTAGGAGAAGAAAGAGGAAGGAAAGTTCGTGCACGATCCGCGATTTTAGGATACTATGGTACTCTATTACTGATTGTTAGGGTACTATTCCGGCATTCGTCTGGTATTGATCGAAGAAAGCACATAAAACTACCGATTAGATCAGCAAGCCGCTAGAATTGTCCTCCTTCTGAATTCGATCTGGCTATCTAGCTAGCGTCGAAAGCCCTACCTCCGCCGAGACTCGTACCTTAGGATCACTCGGTCAGAGACACTGCAGTGACATCAGTTCATCAGTTAACGCCTTAAGCCACCTTAACCGGTCTCTCGTTTCGAACATCCTTTATAAACGGTCCGTTCTATATAACACCAAAACCTACACCCTTCTCTCTCTCTCTCTCTCTCTCTCACTGTCTCTCTGTCTGTCTGCCTGTCTGTCTGCCTGCCTGCCTGTCTGCCTGTCTGCCTGTCTGTCTGCCTGCCTGCCTGCCTGTCTGTCTGTCTGCCTGTCTGTCTGTCTGTCTGTCTCTCTGTCTGTCTCTCTCTCTCTCTCTCTCTCTCTCTCTCTCTCTCTCTCTCTCTCTCTTCGTTTTCCCGTTCCCATTCCAATTCCACGGTACGCTCGGGGCCGCCCGCCGCTGTCGGCAACAGAACACCTGTTTATTTCTGCCGCTTCAAAGGTAATTTCTGCGCTGCTTTATTACTGTACACTAGTTTAAGCCTGTGCATCGTATTTGTTGTACATCAAAGCCTTTATACGCCGGCTCAATGCACAAAAGGGGAAACCGACGGCGAAGGGAACCTCCCAGAGGGCTCGCGTACGCTCAGTGGTCTGTGGTGTGTCTGTATGTGCTTGCGTGTGCATGCGATGTGTACGCGGGATGCGGGCTATGATGTTCTCTATTGTTGAAATGGCGGAACTTGTCTCAAGTGCAGAGAGCAGAAGTGAGGCACTAATGCTTAAGTCGACAAGTGAATTGGATTACTGAAACAACTCGATTTTTATGGTAAAATGATGGTGATGATGATTTGATCAAGGGTTAGTGAAACTTATTAAAATTGCTTAAAAACGTACCATAAAACAGGGAAGAAGTGCAGTTATAAAAACGTTAATTAATTTTAATTATGCCTTTCAATTGGGATGGACTACTGTTATGATGACTCCAGAGATGATATTGTCAAGAAGCAGTCACACTTATTACAACTGCATTTGAATATACTCTATAAGACAGAGGAAAGTATTTTTAATTTTGAACACTATTTTTAGTAATTTAATAGGTTATTTTTGGCAAAATGTATTGCAGTGTGTTATATGTTTTAATTTGAGGTTAAGTATTTTGGGATATTGTTATCTTCAAAGTTTGCGTACCTTCATAGCACAAAAACGTAGTTAAAACTTACAAGCACCACATCATCTCATGGCATAAAAATCACTTCGTTGAAAATATACAATACTCCTTTAACCCTACATCGAATTTTTTTGACCTGTGCATAAAAAACACCTGCATCTTCACCTGTCCAGAGGGATCTTTTCTTAGTTACTTCACCCATGAAGGCTTAATTTTATCCCGAGTTTGCCATCGTTATCACCGTTGCGTCTGGAGCACCGGATGCGGCCAACCAGGCGTCGCGCGTGTTTGAAAGCGACCACTGTTCTCTGCGCCACGCCGCGGCGCGCCGCGTGCTCGCTCTCCGATCCGAACTCCCGCTGCCGGGCTCGGAGGGGAAGGGGTGGGGGACGGGGGAGGGGGGCTGGATGGCGCGAATCCCGCTTTGTACGCTCTCCGCGTGCTGCGGGGCAAACGGAGCTCCGTGGCACCCGCGGGATAGGAGAGGGGAGGGATGGGGAATGGGATTTATAAAATTAGCGTGCTGATGAAATTGTAATATAAATACCTGCCGGAGTACCGTAAAGAGGTGCGCGACGAGGAAAGACAGGCCGCAGGTGAAGTGGGACTAAGGGGGTAATCGTTGAGGAGGAGAGGAGTAAGGGAGGCGATCGAGTTGGGCAGTACCTTTTAAGTGGGTCATCTTACCATCAAAATTTCTTACATATCTTCTATAAATAAATTTTGTGTTGTAATAATGTTATGTGGTGTATGAATTATGTTGTAATTATTACTGTTAAAATGCAACAAGGTAAGAATAAAAAAAAAGAGTATGAGGCTCTCCGAAAGTATTAACCAACTGGTGAAAGTCTCTTAGTATTTTTATTTAAACAACAAGAGCACATCTTGAAACGATTTTGTGACGAGAGGTATTCTGAAACTCAAATTGCAAAATTGTCATGTTTGACACATCTGTATTTCATCTCATGGATTCATTGTAAAAGTTTTCATTGCTCGTGTGTGTGGTGTAATTAACCGCCCAGTATTTATTAATTTTCGTGCTAGTACATGTTTTTGGGGTGAATAATTCTTAGATTCCCCTGCTCTTTTATGTGGTCTGCTCGTCGCACAGTGACTCACGAGTTCTCAGTTCGTGTATTATGAGGGTTTAAAAAGTAATTTTATCTATCATTTTCACTCTCCACCTTGGATATATTAATATTTGTGTAAATTATTTATTTATGTGATTCAGACCCAGTTGCAAATCTATCCACAAAATTCTCTATAAAACGTGTTTTTGTGTTTTTTGAAGAAACTAAAAACATTTTGGTAATTTACGCACCATTAAAGGTTATCAATAGTTCATTAGATTCTTCTCGGAAAGGCAAATTGATGGGCACAGTTTTTGGTCAGTTTCCTTTTGGTTGTTGTGAAAAAGCAAGAAAAACACGAGTTTCGATTAATTTAATGCACCTGCGAGTAAATTGGTGAAGCGCTTTGATTTACTATAGTCTTCTTTCGAAATTTATATGAATCGTAAATACTTGATTCATCAGATTGGCGTCAATTAAATAAAATTTTGTGGATATTTTGCATGTAACTTTCTCTGCCCGGAAATGAGCGAGCAACAGTAATAAGTTTAAACTGTATGACTACTATGAACTTGAAAAGCATAAATTAAACTTTTAAACAAGAAACTGCCCGCCGAAGATGCCACGTTAAGCTAGGATTAAATCAGTAGTAAGATACGAAGTATGTGTTAGTATACGATACCAACACACTCCTCCCGAATATATGTAGTCTAGTCCCTATTTTCTTTTAAGGGTCAGAGGGCAAGACCATCTTGGTCAGCACCAGCTTTGATAAAATAGGGATGGGGCACTACCGCAGCACCTGCCGTTCTCATTACGCTCGCGTTCCCGCCTGCCCGCCTTGGCGCCGCGCCCGCCCGCCGCCAGGCGCGCTGCGGTCGTCGGCGCCGCTCCGCGTCGCGTCGCGGCCGCGCTCTGTCGGCCAGTGCGCCGATAAATCTCGCATTTATTATCGGGCTGTCGCGGTGGGAGCGTGTCCGCTTAACCGGGCGGAACGCCTCTCGAGGAGGATAGCGAGGATACGGGCTCAGGGCGAGACAGAGACAGACAGTCAACTCAGGCAGAGAGATAATGCGCCAGTGACTTGAAAAGAAGAGGGTTCCATTGAGTAGGGGGACGTTGACGGGATAGAAATGAGTCAATTGGACGATTCGTTCTTTGGAGTTGCGGACCTGTTAGTCGACGTAAATGATGTATTAATAACGATAATATAGTTTGTTAATGTAATAGATCACGATGATATCGTAGAATTTTTGTTGTGTTGTGAGTGAGAAATACATTCTCGTCTGTGAAATCTTATAAAAATTATCACAATGTACAAATAGAATAGAACGTAATTTAATTATTTGAACAAAATGACATATTATCGATTCAAAATTTGAAAATATTTTAATTTTTGAAGTAAAGTTAAAATAAGCTAACAAGCGCTCAGGTGGATCTGGGTAAAGGTTGATAATATGCCACTAACCTAAATGGTGGTCCACTGGGAAATGGGACGTTGACGGGAATTTGAGCCAATTGGGCAATTCCTAGTGTGTAGCAGAAAATGTTTAATACGTTCCGTTTTAATTTCTGCTCCATTATCTCTCTCAAGCTATTGTAATATAGTGCAAATGATGAATCCAATGTAATATGCCGCTATCTATGCGAATTATTTTCTGATTCCATTCGAAAGTAATTAAAACTACTTATGAAGTACAGTTTATAGTAATAAGAACATTATTTCTTACTAGATTACCTTAACAAATTGGTTAATTTAATGATTATGAAGATGCAATATTCTTTTTAATTTCTGGATTATCTCCAATATTTAGAATTTGCTTGTTACTTCATCGTTTACTGAAATAAATGATTCAAAGAGACATACATTTTCAAAGTGAATATCGCATGTTATTTGTTACACGCTCGTTAATGTGCCTGGTAGCTGGTTGCGCTAGTCTCTCTCAGCCTTCAGCAACGCGCGATCAGCGGCGTGTGTTCGATTTACAGCGCGCTCACTTCCCACGATCAAAGGGCCCCTTAATACCCACGACGTTCTATTTTAGAAGGCGGCATCTCAGAGGGAGTCATCTGTAACTATTCGCGCGTGGAAAATGCAACTTTTTGAAGTTTAAACGTAAACCATATCACTCAACTGCTTCCGTTCAGTGATGAGTCTAATGCTCGAAGTTTGAAATATTTTGTCCTGACGAATTTTATCACTTTGAAAGCAATGGAGCACTTTAGACACGTTTGAGTTGGTACCGTAAGGTTCACGCATGGCTGACTTCCTCAGGTGATACGCATCGTCTTGTGGAAGAGAAATGAAGATGCAATAATACCTGCCGCGATTTCAACAGAAACACATTCCACGGAAGGACTTTTGAAGTTTCCCCTGTTTCAAATGAACAACCATTCCATTCGCTAGTGTTTATTTCGCGGCTTTCTCCAGACTTGGTGAAAACTCGCGTCTTAGCGGATATTTTATAAATTATGAGGAAGGGACGACGATTAGACATCTGGTTCACGAGAACTGAAAGGCGAACGCGTTCCGCTTTGCGTGTTCGTCTCGAAATAACGACTTCGCTTAGGAGGGTCCTGTTAGCTGATGATGTTAAATTTAGAAGCGTAACATTTCGAAACAACGCATCCGCAGTTCAGAGCAAAGGAATGTGAACACATATTTGCTTAACCCCAGAACACGTTCCCGGTTGCACAGTGGAAACTGTCGTTAATTTTAGTAATTATTGTGAGTGTATAGAATAAGATAGAAAATTACCCAAGGAAGGAAAACAATGTGTACGACATTTTTATCATTATTTCGTGCGTCTCCGAAATTATATCATAAAGTTGGAGCCAGATAGAAACTTGGGTGTTTGGCATTCTGTTACTGCTTGATTAAGGAAATGCTGCCATTTGTTTTCGTGTTGAGCGTCCTCTAAAGCAATACAAAAAATTAAAAGGACAGTAAGAAAAGAAGTGTTATTGGAATGGCATCTGTCAGTACAATTTGGTAGTTTTCGCGGTGTGTAATTCAGTTTCGCAATTTTGGTGAGGTTAGAAAGCCGTGATAGTTGAATTTTCAAAATAAAGCATTCGCGAGTAGGCTCCCGTGAATTTATTCCATGTCGCATCTCTCTTGAGTGTGTGGCGGCTCGGAACCAAAAATGTAATAATATTACAATCATTGTTGCATGCATCTCTCTACATTTTTTAGTTTTTTTTGCGACATTTGTAAATAAACTATAATTAGCATAAATACTACTTTTAGTGAAAGAGTTTTCACAAATAAAGTTTTGAAGATCTGAGAAATAGATATAATAGATATGATACAGAATAACGCTACTAAAACGTAAGATATTATTGACTCTTCACAAAATTCGAAAGTCTTGTAGGAACTCAGTGAACCGAATTTTCGATACTCTTACTTTGATACTCCACTTCAACATTCTTCTCGTATCTTCTTCCTTCAGTTTTCGATTGTCTCCCAGAGATATGTCCTATTGTGTGTGTCCTAACTGAGAGTCGTGTATTCACAGTAGGCATGCAACATCGACAAAACATTAATGTTTCAAAATATCGATGTTCTAATTTAAGAAATAGATATTTTGTTGATGTTATAAATACATCGTCCCAAAACCATTGATTATTTTAAACATCAATAATAGTAAAATTATTTTAGTAACCTCTTATACGCTTATACGTGGGAGAGGGGGCGATTTCATGTCAGGCGATAGTGTTATTAATTCATAATTGAGATGTAACTCACAAATCATTTTTATAAATATCATAATCAATAAGAAACCGTTTATTATTTTATCGAATACTACAAAAATAAGACACAACATAAATCAACAAAAATTCAACTAAGTTATTTTTTACTCTTCGTGGCTTTCGTTTTAATAATGTTTAAATTATGGATACTGAAAATTATTGTAATTTTATATTATGATTATTTTATTCAAAAATAAAATGTCCTCCAAGAAAAAAACATCGAACTCGTAACATCAATGTTATCCAACATTGGCATCATTAAATCAATGTCTGCGTAATAATTGATTAAATACGTACATAAATGTTTTCATAAAATATCGATGTTTTGAAAACATCGATGTTCCAAAATTCACAGCCGCGCGAATCGTTGGGCGGCGAGCTGTGTCCGCCGCTAAGCGCAGGGGCCTCCCGCGAATCCTGGCGGTAGCGGTAGCGGCGGCTGCGGCGTCCGGGCCTGCGTCGCGCGATGAGCGAGCGTCGTCGACGACATAAATACCCCGAGCCGTGCACCGCAGCCGCCGCCACCGCCGCCGCCGCGGCTGCCTAGCCGTTATTTAAAGCGATAGGTTCCCGAGACGCGCCGGGATGAAGAACGCCGTGTCATAGAGCGCGACTTGGCACGCGGCGACGCTCCGCGCCCCGCACCCCGCGCCCCGCGCCACGCGGTGCTCTGAGGAGCTTCGCTGCGCCGCGCCGCGCCGCCCACTTGGCTGCCACCTCGCGCACCTGGCGACATTCGGCGCTGCGCCGCCACGCAAGAACACGTCACTTCCTGCCGCCGCGCCTTGTTCCCGGAACGCGCGAGTGTGTGGAAGGCCCGTTGCCCCATTTCAGCCCTTCCAAAATTTCAGGTCGACGAACTCTTGAAAAGAAAGTTTTTTAAATTTTTTTTTATTATTTTTTTTATCTGCGGGGCTTTTTTGTATATGTGTTAGCCTTTGTGAGTCCATTAACAGAAAGAACATTCTGGATGTTTTGATTTAGCCGAATGCATCATTTCAAGAGCGTGTGAAGTGGTAGATAGTAATCTTACAACTCTCGCTGCTTCTTATTTAAAAGGTCGTATGAAATGTATTGAAGCATTTATTTTACACTTTTTTAAGTATGCGAAAGATCTTGTTTTTCCTTACCCACTTTTACTCCATTCTAGGGGAGTCGAATTTGCCAAGTGCACCTCCGACTGCGCAAGCCAACTTGGTTAAGCTTAGTTCCATTCCATTTATTTTCATCTTGAGTCAAGTTGTTCCATAACATCACACAACGGAACGTGTCAAAACGCCCCGTTATATTTCGTCAGCATACATTCCATGTTATCACATTGTGACACTTCTCTTAGAATGTGACACTTCTCTCTTTCTCGCGTCAGGAAACATCTCTTCATTTGCTATTCCACTTCGTCTCACCTTTCTATGCATGGCAACCCGTCTCTGTCCATCTCGTTCCTCCATAGCAAAGGATACTGTTCGCCTCACTCCTACTCGTTCAATCCTTCCCTACAATTTCGCTCTCAGTCCATTCACGCTTCGTCCTCCCCGCTCCACCACCCTGCTTCGCTTTTCCTCCACCCTTCTTCCTTTCCATTCCTCTAGCCCTACATCTTCCATTCACTCTACACCCTCTCGTCTCTATCCTCCCCGCTGCCTTTTTTCCACTGTACTCCCCTGGCTCTTTTTTCCCCGGATCTTCCTCTCTATTCCGTATTATCCCTCTCTCGCTTTTTGTTAGCCGCTCCTTACTCTCCCATCTTTACCCTCCCGCCACCCCCGCTCCTACCATCGACCCCCCCCCCCCTGAGCATATGGTCAGTCCTTCCTTCTCCAATCCCTTCCCTCGGCTCCCTCCTATCCCTTCGGCTTCAGCGTTCGCCACCCCTATATTACCCGCCCTCTTAGCTTCCCGGCTAACGCCACCCTACCGCCAGCGCCCCCGCCTCCGGCCACGCTCCCGCCCAGGCTCCCAGCGTCCTCGCTCCGCATCTCGGGCGATCGGCGCGCGTGCAGATGGAAGGCGGCGGAGCGTGGCGACTGCTCCTCCGCGGCTGCTCGCCGAGGTCCGGTTTCGCACAGCGCCCTCCCGCGCCCTCCCGCGCCTCGCTGGGCGAAAAGGAACGAAATGAACTCGCGAGCAGAGCGCAGAACCTGCCGTCTGACGCCGCCTCCGGACCCCGACCGCGCCACGTGGTCACGCGATCGATCCTCCGCCAGGGCAGCGAGCGGGCGCACCTTTGTCTACGCTTTTGGGCGCTCTCGGTTCAGAGTGTTGCGTCTTCGGTTGAGGATGAAGTACGGTTCAAAGCAGATACATATAAAATAACTGCACATAAGTGCAGTTTTTTCTACAGGCTGGATATTTCATTTCAATTTTTTTTTGTTAAACTGTGGTCAGAAGAGCAACGATCAGTATCATCTTCTCATTATTGAGAAAAACTAGTGTTATTAAGTAGGGATTGTGATTGTTAAGTATGGGCGTGATTGTTAGCGTAGTTAGTTTTTATTAATTGCAGAAATAATTATATCCAGATACAATACCTTGTTTTTTCTATTTTTTTTAAAAAAAATTAACAGACAAAATTAAATCAATTATACTTAGTGGTACTAGTGAGTTGATAGATATTATAAAGAACTAACATTTTAGATACTCTTAATTACATTGTTTCTTCATATCTTTTATTGCTACTTTTTCAGGTTCGTGACAAATGAATGTAAATGCACTTATATTATGCTATCGGATTACTAGAAGCATAAATATTAAGGTTTGAACGAGCGATCCTGCGCGAATGTTCGTATTCTATTCATGGTATAGTGTTATGGATAAAGTTGTAGACTATTCGCCGCTCGCATTCACAGACAGCGAGTTGCCGATGGTTCGAGAACCAGTGATTGATTGCAATGGCGGCGCGACCGGTTGCACCGAACATTAGCCACGTCGCGGACATTCAAATTGCGCGAGAAGAAAGGCGACGGATTTACGAGTGTTTTACGAGCAATTTGGAAACCGTAAGCGACGCGGCGGGCGGCCGAGCGACTCCGGCCCCAGCCCCGGCCCTGGCCCCGGCGTCGCGCCGGCGGGCTGCACTTGCTGTGCGATGCAGCGAGAGCGCCGCCGCCATCCTCGCCACCACCGCTCCCATCACTTCCACCACCGCCACCACCGCTACCTCCAATCCCACCGCCACCATCACCATCACCACCGCCACCGCCACTGCCGCCGCCACCGCCGCTGCGACCACCACCACCACCGCCGCGACCACCACCACCACCGCCGCGACCACCACCACCACCACCACCACCACCCCCACCCACACCACCACCGCCTCCGCCACTGCCGCCGCCACCGCCGCCGCGACCACCACCACCACCGCCGCGACCACCACCACCACCGCCGCGACCACCACCACCACCACCACCCCCACCCACACCACCCCCACCCCCATCCACACCACCACCACCACCACCACCGCCGCCGCCGCCACCGCCGCCGCCGCCGCCGCCGCCGCCGCCTCCGTCACCGCCGCCCTCATCGTCACCGCCGCCGCCCACGACGGCGGTGTCGATGAGCATACTTGGTGGAAAAAGAACGAAAATAGAGTAGAAGAAATAATGGCGCTTTTTCTAAGTAGTATATACTATTAAATAATTTTAATTATGCCTCGTTGTTTAGCGTGTTCGCTTTCCACGGCGCAACCTCGAGTTCGATTCCCGGTCGAGGAAAAAATTAATTGTGCGCTTTCCTTGCAACGTCCCAGTATTTGTTGCTGGGTGACGATGAGATAGCTCACTTTTCAAGTTGAGAAGACCAGAAAACAGCGTAGGGAGGGCTATGTCTTAACTACATAAACCCCTTAATCCATGGCCGTAAGGCAGAGACGCTGCTGGCCTTATCTCGTAAACAGCTGTTGAGCCGAAGTACGTACAATTGAAATGTAGTTCAACTCGGTGGCAGAGATAAATAAAATAACTAAGAATATAACGTGAAAATTAAGTAGTGGTCTGCAGCAACAAATATGTTGCTGTGGAGAGTGTGGAAAACGGGATTTTGGGAAAACAAAAATTGGCTGTTCCAAGACAAAAGTTTATTTTTTCCTCGGAGCATGGCATCACCTGTGTTGTAATTAGTGGTAAACTGAAAATGAGAATATAGTCTATACGCGCAGTATGAAAATAGGCGAAATGACATAATCAATGTTCTGCATTTTTTCAATAAAAATCGTAACTGCTCAATTCCTCCGCCACCGATGCCCCCATCGCCGCATCAACGTAAGTAGTATCGACGTAAGTAGTATCGACATCGCGCATACTTGACGAAAAAAGGACGAAAGGATAGTGGAAGTAAAAATCGCCTTTTCACTGAGTAGTATGTAAGATTAAATAGTTTTAATTGCCGTTTAGTATATCTCGGCAGAGATATATAAAATAGCTAAGAATATAACGTGAAAAATATAATTATTGGCCTGCAACAGCAAAATTGCTGCTGTGGAGTGTGTGGAAAACGGGATATTGGAATAGCAAAAATTGGCTGATCCAAGTGTCTTTTTTCCTCGTCGCATGACATCGGCTGTGTGGTAAGCAATGACGCATTGGAAATGGAAAATTAATTCGGTACGTGTTGTATAAAAAAATAGGCGGAATAACACAATCAGCGATTTTCATTTTTCAGTAAAAATCGAAACTGTTTCATTGTTTTTGAAACCGTTGGTATCTAACGAAACTATTGGCACCTCTCATTGGCCATAAGCTACCTATTTTTCTCGTAATTTGTGGTCGCTTTGGAATTTTTTTAGTGCAGTGAATTTCATCGTTTTTAATAAAAACCCGTCATATATTCTTGAATTATCTTTATTCTGGAATCCAAATATTACTACGCGTTACTTTCAGGCACTTCCCACCACGAAACATCACATCCTTAGAAAAGAAAAAGGTTCACAAATGGTTACTCTCTTGTATTTCATTAGTTTATTTTTACACGTAAGGTATATTAAAAGTTTATGTTGACTGACATGCTTGCAGTCTCAGAATAGTTGTTCCACTGAACGCTATTGGTGCCATTCGGCACCACTGTGTGCATCGCTGCAATACCGCACGCTTTGTCTTCTTTACGACTTCTGGCACGCAGACATTGCAACCAGCGCCGGCACCACCACCACCACCACCGCCTCTACCGCCGAAGAGGGCACTCTTGCAACGAGAGACGTCTCCCACATTGCACTAAGACCGTCCTCCGCCTCCTCCTCCTTCTCCTCCGCCACGCTCCATCGGCGGCGACCCGCCGGCTCAAGGCCAGACGGCGGCGGTGGCGGCGTGGCGGAGATGCTGTCTGGTACGTCTGCGGAGGTGGATGTGGTGGAGGTGGAGGTGGCGGGGGAGATCGTGGTGGTCGGAGCCGGCATAAGACGCTGGAGGTCCCGGGTCTATGATTCGTAGCCTACAAGTGTTGTGAGACTGCTGGTAATACGGAATGAGCAGGAGTCCCTTCTTAAGTTATGTTCTGTTGTACGTCGCTAGTTGTGTCATTATATTTATACAGAGGGAACTCTAGACGTCTACGATTTTACATGGACTAATTAATTACTGATAACTACTTTAGAAAGAACTTTAGAATGTATTCCTCTTCTAAAAACTTCCTTACGAAGACCACAGACACTCTTTTTAGCGGCTTCGATCCAATGGTTAGTCGCTAATTGGTGAATTTTAGAATAAAGATGTGATGATTTTAAGGCCTTCGTCCAAGCTTATCCTGTCTCATATTTGGTCGGATTGTTTAAAATTACTTGGATTATCAAAATATCGACTTTCAAAAATGAATAGTATGTTTGTGTATAGTTGTTTATTTTTTCTTCATTTTTTACTTGAAACTCGCAACTAATCAAAATCTGTCAGCTACCTCTAAAGCTTATGACTGGATTCAGGCATGGTATTGTTTATAACATTTATAGTTTGTAATAATTTCGCACGTCGTTGAGTTAAACTGTTGTTATTACAGTCAAACACGTGCCGACATAACGTTAGTAATCTTTTCATATTAAAATTAATGTCGTGAGTACCGCGGTGTTTCCGGCTCAGGTAGTTGGAGCCGTAAAGCGAGAGCGCACTTGCTCCGACTGACCGAAGGAATGCGCTTTCGAATCCCTATTTGAGCATGGATGTAATATATCCATACATATTTTGGATGAATGCAACTTTATTTACAATGCACATAATTTGCATAAAATTTAGGAGTAATGAAATTGAATGGTGTGTAATTGTTATATGATTGGCCTATCTTTCTGAATGCTTGGGAAGACTCCTATGATTGATGGTGGAGTCCATCGACAGATACTATTCAACTTTTTCAGTGATTTTAGAAAAAAAATTAAGAAAAATTGCTCAGCGTACTTTTTTTCCTTAGTAACTTACGTGCGTTTACGAAATTGAATCAATTGTAAGAAGTACTTTCAGAAATTTGCTCATCAGAAAGAAAGCTTGTCCTTCAAACTCATGAATTACAACAGTTACATTTTCATTTAAGTTCCAATGTTTTTTTTAAATTAATGTCGAATCAAGGAAACTTTACGGCAAATATTACATGGAATTCATTTTCAGAAAGAACCAGAAAGCACGGCAAAGGTTTCAGAAAATTCACAAAGTGCGTGTATCGTTGTGGCAGAATCTAAGAAGTGAAAGAACATGCTATGGGACTTGGAGTGTGACGAACCTCATTTCTCCCATGGTTCTAATCAAATGACACTTCGTTAGTTCGTTGCAAGGCCAAAGCTTTACGTCGTATTGCTGCGTGACGTGTCTTCAACGAAGGCAAGGTGAAGCTGGTGGCCTCTGGTGCCATGTGAGAGCACGGAGGGAGTCCGAGGGAGAGGCTGCCAACCGCCCCGGCGCGGCCGGTCGGCGCCGTCGGAAGATTAAACTACCCCCACGAACCGCCCTGCGGAGATGTGACAAACTCTCAGAGAGGTGCTGACTCAGCACCATGGAACCGAAATGGGCGACCGAATCAGCAGAACCGTTTCGTTCGTCACGGGGTGGATGGCGGTTGGTGACTGCACGCTTCATTAGAAGAGATCCCCTTACAATTACAAGCGAGTTTAATGTTCAGTCGTCTTAATATTAGTATGAAGACATGGGGAAAGACATTAAAATTGATAGCAATATGTCAGTATAATTCTTTTGCTATGTGGCAATTGATTGTGGTTTTCACGACTGTCTTGAAATCGAGGCATTTTAAAATTCTTACCATGTTTGTAGCATGCACCAAATGTATTCACAAATTGCTTTGCAATAAATGAAACTGAATATTCTGTTAACCAGCGTAAACTCCGTGTCCCAGGGTAAAACATGTGTCCAATTCATTTAATGAAAAACGGCGAAAACTACACATTGAAATTACAATTTTGGCATTTCGCTTGTTGTACATAGGGAAATACTTTTCTAAAGAAGAGAAACGACAATAAGAAGTTCATACTAAATAAAAAACTGTTCACAGGTAGAAGCTATTGGTTTCTTTTTCGTGATTTCGTCGCCAAGAGACGCCACATCATCATGACTTCGTCAGCGGAAACCTCCGCGTCAGATTTCTTTCATGTTTTCCCTCCAATTCATGTCACCTGCCCCTCTCGCTTACAAAAGATCCTATGGTTTAGAATAATTGCATTTTGCAATTTGTTATTATTTTGAAACATGTAGTTTTTAACTGATAATAAATCAAAATTGATTGTAAATGTGATTTATTTTTCAAAAAGAAGTTCCAAATATTTTTGTGCTATTGTTCGTCGCCTGGTACGCACTAACTGTAGCTTTGAAGAATGTTATTTTATATTTTACAGTTACTTGGAAACAAAAATGTACTATTCACTCAAGAGATATTACAATTAATTGAAAGTAAACAAAAAAACACATTTGAAACAATATGATGCAGATTTTTTATAGTCGGAGTTATTCCAGGGTATTCAACTCGTACACCAACACATCCTCAACTTCATGTTTTTCTGTGCAGTCGCGCAGCTGCAATCACGTTGGCTGCTGTTCGACTAAGAGTAAATACTCACGTGCGCCAACCCTGTAGACGCATTTCAGTATTGACGTAGTCCACAAAAGATTTGTCGAAACGTGTGTAAACTAGCCGACAATGTCACGCCACGAAGATAGTCCAGAGTCATAGTTTGACTTTGGCCATGGAAACCTCGCGTTTGAAGACTAAAGGAATTCTTTCGGTAACCGGCCCTTGCACTAAAATAGATTTTGAATAATGTACTTTTTAATTTTTACTTATTTCTAACAAAATATCAACATTTAATTGGGGGGAAACTTCATTCTTTTGGACTTTGGAAATGCATAGAAACAAACTACTTTGTAAAAAACTCTTAATATTAGGATTGTTTGAGAAAATAATTATCTCAGGCACACACGGGCCATGACACCCTTCAACTAACGGTTCTTTCCAAGTTGAAGTAATAGGTTTATTCAGCTGAGGAACGTAAAGACATCTGAACATGAATGTACATCAGAAAATGAAAGACGTCGCAATATTAAAGATGTCGGAATTTGAAAGTCGTCAGAACTTGAAAGACATTGGATATTGTAATACAACGGATATTGCAAGACCTCGGATATTGTAAGACATCGGAATTTGAAGACCTGACGGTGCTTACAGGACGTTAACCATCAGTTGCACCGCACTTTGTAACCACCGTGTGCGGGGGTCTGGCGCAGGGTCGCCGGTGCAGCGAAGAGGAGTGGCCACCGGCCGCCTTAACAAACGGGGCTGGCGCGGCGCTCGGACACAATAAAAGCGCGCAATCCCCGCTGCGGAGGACCTCATTACCGCCCCTCGGCGGCGGGCGCCGGCGCGCCGTCGAGATGGAGGCGATTTTTACTCCTCCGCCTCCGCCGCTTAAGTGTGCAGTTAGTCCTATATGGGGAAGGAGAAGATGGGGAAGGAGCTCCTCGGAGGCGCGGCTACTCGCAGGAGCAGCTGCCCTTGAAACCACCGCTCGCTCCCCTATAAGTCGACGCGGCGCGGCGCGGTGCTGTGCCGGGCCCTCCTCGCTTCAGCTGAGTGAATATCGTTAGAACCAAGATCGGACCATCTGTAGCGTACAGTCCAGCGAACCAGCTTCTTATTTCTAGACGCTGGGTTTCAAGGTTTCTGGCAAGAATTTTCAGCTGGTGTGTGGTCAGAAAATTTACGGGCATGGTTAATTCCTAGGTGTTAAGGTACGTCAACAAGAATACGTAAAACAGGCTAAGTTGTGTTTTTACAAACGTTTACAACGTTAATGGAATAGTGTATACTATTCTTAGATGTAAGCCTATATTATTTGGTATTATAGATACAAAAATTATATTGAAATCTAATATTGTCCCTTTTATTGTATTTGACACGATAACAATATTGGACAATAGATATCAAGAGACTAACACATAATTAAAACATAAAAATCTCAGAAAAAAAAGTTATATTGTAAGCGTTGTGTGTACAACCACTTATGTTATTTGCACTTCGGTGTGTCGTTGCATGTTTACTTCTGAACATCAACATACGCTACAGAGCTCTGCCGTCAATGTATATGATGGGTTTTCATTGATAGTAAAGAACGTGCTGGAGTCGTTAGTCGACACGATTTGGTTCTTCCCTTCTTCATATTCAAATGCCGTGCTTTAATCTTTATTTTATTCAATATTAGCTTATGTGTTGATTAGTGATATAATAAACATAAATAAGATGCGGAGAATGTACGTCTTCCAGTGGACGCCAATGTGCCTGGAATGGATTCGTTAGCTGGAATACTCGTGCTGAGAATTTTAGTGCATTACTGTGTGGGGCTTTTGGTGTGTATTTTCTCTGACCGGAAGGGGAATGAAGTAAAGAACGTTTTGCATAAGCGAGTGGCGAAAATGATGAATAAAGTATTATGTATTTAAGAGCGTGCCTTCATCACGAGGGAATGCAGATGTACTAATTCCAACAGCAGCCTACCATTTTCAGCGCTTTTGTTTAATGAGCCCCGTATCTGGAAACTCCGAAAAACCCTTCCAGTGGATGCACGAAACAGTTTATCATTCGTTCTGCTGACTGTAGGAGGTGGGGGTGTAGTTGGGAATGGAAAGAGACCGACAGATAGCAAGAAGGAGGAGGGCACTACTACCGAAGCAAAAATGAATTGTGAGGCCCGAGAATAAAAAAAAAATATCGTTTTAAGACGCGCGCAGTTAATGCGATTCGGATTCTTCATTAGAGGTGTTTATTCCTTATTTGGTAGTTTCCTGTCCTTTGAAAATACGTGTCATACTTCATTATGTTATATTTTTAAGAATTATCCTTTCTCGTAAAGCACTTGTACACCGTGGTTTGAAGTCTTTAAAAGTGCTGAGGTACATAAGTGCTTTCAATTGTTATAAAATTGTTAGTTCTTTGACTGAATACTTCGTACGGCAAACTTGTCATTTCAAGTCGTGTTGCTGAACAAGGATGTCTAAAAACCATGACAAGTAGTTAAGTACTTTATAGAATTAATTGGAAAGTTATTTGAAGTCAATGTTTTCTTGCTTCATTTCACAAACACTTTCTTGTTTTGAATTGTAAAAAAAATATTTTAATCAGAATAAGCTCAAAAATAAACATATTTTTAATATGATAAATTAAAATACGAATACACTTCTAGATACAAAATTGTAATAAATCAAACGTTAAACATAATAAGTATGTTCCACCTCACCAATTCGTGAAAATACTTTCCCGTGCCTAGTCATTCGTACGATACATACGAGTCATTCATTGGATTCGTATGTCTTCAATATACCTCGCCATTTGGCAATGATTATATCTTCGTCATGATGCTAAATCTAAATGAAATGTTGAAATTCGTATAGCAAGAGCTTTGCTATTTTGTCATAATTTCTTTGGAGAAGCATTCTTAACGAAAGGTCATCAGTCTTATTCAAAAAACAAAAAAGTCCGCCTTGTCATATGTATTTTCTGAAAGTCTCACACAGATCATCTGTAGAAAGAGACCGACTTCAATGCCGGAGGAGAGGGAAGGTGACTGCAGAGAGAGAGAGAGAGAGAGAGTAACAGAGGCGTGTCGTGAGTGTCTTATTTCAGTTTCAAATGGCGGGTTAATTTACATGTTTTGACGAGGCCAGGATGTGCACAGCGTAGGTCACCTCGTGGCCCCCGGGAACATTGTCGCGTGTTACTTGCTGCTCAGAGGACAAAGTGCTCTTTTTGTTCGCTGGCGGTCGCTTCCTAGATGCTAGCGCAGGAAGTGACGAGTGGCATACATGGCACGAAGGAGTATTGTCTCCCCGTCAACTGTTATTCTTTGGGAGTGCTGTTAAGAGATCTCGGTCTGTTCAGACTGTACGACGTGGAATCTGTAGGAGCGATAATTCAGGAGAACAAAAGAACAACTTCATGACTTTGTCAATATTTTATTGACTTGTTCGTCGGCAAAAATGTGTAATAGTTGGTCGTTTTTACCCCAAATGCTACAGTGGGAAAAATTATCTTGTATGACTCCAGTAACAAGACGTTATTTCACACTCCTACGAACACGATTTTCATGTAGTCTGTGTAGGATTTCTTACTTTAATTTGAATTTATTGTACACAAGTCTTTTAAGGAGTGAAAATGCTGAAACGTGATTCATAGTCACCCTATGAAGCCTAATCTGCCGTCATTTGCGGAGACGAACGAGAACTCGATAGCCCGTCATTATCTTGTTATGCCTTGTAATGTCTTTTTGTATTCCTGTTTTTCAACGGCACTTCCCGAAGCTGCATTCAAAATGGCATTCTTTAGAAGTACCTATTTCAGAACAGTTTATTGCAGGATATGTACCAGACATCTCATCTTGTAGAGGCTAATCACATAATTTGATATCCTTTGCAAATCTGCATGCTCTGAAATTGAAAATTGTGTAATGATACGGTGTCATACGTTTAGTTCAAACCACGGTGTACGATTCCTTACACCGCGGTTCAAACCATGAAGCTTCAAACTTAAGAATGTCACTTTGGGATTTCAGAAAATATTAGAAACATGAGCTAATGTGAAACATGCGGCATCTTTCTACTGAATGTAACAGAATGCTGAATATTGTTAATGCTGAATTCCTTCGTTTTCTCATGAAATTCCCAGAAATTCATGTATTGTGTTGGAAAGTCACTTCACGTCACGGAAGAGACATGCCCTGATCTCAATGCTAACAAGCGAGCTTTCGAATGCGAACAGGTGGAATTTAAAATGTAGATTTCCGCGAAGAGTATCGTTCGTCATTACGGAAAACATGTCCGTGGGCTCCTAGGCACGACGGAGCGGAGGCGGCGCGGCGGGGACGAAGGCACCGACAAAAACTCAAATTCACGGCACAGAGAAGCAGCTCGCAGCAGGAAATAAGGAAAGGGGGCCACTTTATAATGCTAATTTCACAATGAACTCAAAATGAATTACGCAAGGAGAGGGATGGAGAGAATGGTGGGCGGGCGGGGAGCAGGCGGGAGCGGCGGCGGCGGCGGCGGCAGCCGGGAAGACGTCGGAAGGGTGTGGCATTTCAGGAAAGAGAGCGCACTACGGTGATAAAACCCGCATAAGATTGCATCATTTATGCATACTTCGCCGCCGCCGCTTGCGTACTGCCTGCCCGAGCGCCGCGCTGCGTTGTGCCGCGCCGGCCGGCTTCGCGGCGCGCAGCTCGCCGAGCCGAGCCGAGTCTCCATCTGCATATTCATACCGGATGTTGTCTGGGGCTGCGGCGAAGGCGGTGGGTATGGCAGGCGTAGCTACGTTGGGATAGTGGAAGCGGGCGTTTTGGATGGGATGGCGGGTGGTTGCAATTCCGGTGGAAGAGGTCGGCGGAAGTAGAGAGCAATGGAGGGGAGAGAGAGAGGGGGGGGTTGAGCAGCCAAGAAAATGGGGCACAATGTAATCTAAAGAAAGTGTTGCAGATAAAAAGGAGAGGCAACGGGATATGTGACAGAAGTGAACTCATAAAAGACAATGAGTAAGTCACTGTTCCCTGGATAAATATTTCATGTATTGGATGTGAAACAAGGTATTGACATTGTATCTATTTTGCGCCAGTAATTGGTTCAAAAATACTGGTCAATTGAAAGTGCAATCTCATTAATTACAAAATAATAGGAATGTATACTGACAACCTTTGCATCCCGCATAATACAGTAAGTATAAAAATGTTTTGGCATGTCGCAACGATTAAAGGTAAAACCAACTTTATTGGGAATTTCGTAGGTCTTTTAACTTGTTTTCTCAAAAGTCATGATAACAAATGAGTAATATTATGAAGGATAGTTAAAATCATTACGAACATTTAATACACTCTTCTACTACACGAAACCCACCCTAAGTAAAATGTGTGTTTGCATTCTCGGTTATGCCCATGTAATTATATCTCGATATGGTTAAATGGAAGGAAAGTGACACTGAAGTGAAATGAAGTGATAATGAATGAGTGGATGTGTCTACATAGGAGGGAGTACATAACGATCTATTCACAATGACAAAGGAAACGCTGTGACGCTCGTCCAGTGGTTTGTCCGCAAAGTGCAATTTATCCTAGCGTCAGGTCTGTGGCTCTTTCACCCCGTGACTTCACGAGGAGGCTTCCGTGGCTGAGTCGGTGAAGTGCTGGTCCCAGAGGCTCCTCTTTCTGCAGAGCGACGCTGTGTGAAGCATTTCGCTTACGGCGATCCTGTGTTCCTCTCGCGTCGCCGCTAGCAACCACCCCACCCCCTCCCCCTCCCCATCCGTTCGCTATGGTCCCCTTCCCCTTTTTCAGAGACGCCCGAGCGCCTGCGGCCGGTCTGGGTTTCTGTCCCCGCGCCCGCACCTGTCCCTGCGCTTGCCCCCCCCCCCCCGCGCTAGCCCCACTCCCAGCCCCGCATCGGCCCCCGCGCCCGCCTCCATGCCTGCACCGTCCCCACCCCCACCCCCGCTCCCGGCCCTGCAGCTCCCCTCGCACCCACGCCCACGCCCTTCCCCGCTCCCACGGCCACCCCCTCCCCGCCCGCCTCCGAGCCCACCTTCGCGGCTGCCCTGTGCCCGCCCCCGCCCCCGCGCTCACCCCGCACCCGGCCCCGCACCGGGCCCCGCGCCCGGCCCCGCCCCCGCTGCTGTCTTCTGCCGCAACCCGACTCTGCCACCTTGTTTACCCGCCATTTCTCGGTGGACAGAGAAACCGAGGAGCCCTCTTCTTCGCTGGGACCCTCTGTTCCTTCCCCCTTCCCTATTCCCCTTTCCTCGGTCACACACACACACACACACACACACACACACACACACCTTCATTTATGTTGTGTTTGGCGAGCGGCCTGCACCCCCGTGGCCTCGTATAGAATTCTCGGTTTTTTTCTTTTTCTTCTTTTATTTTTTACAAAAATAGTCGCTCACCTTTCGCCGACTGTCAGTCATGTTCACCGGAAGGTTGGCAGCCTTGGCGAGGTGACAGCCCCGTCGCCGTCGGTGGGTTTTCCCCGTAGCGAACCTCCGGTCTGGCGTCTGAGGCGCAAATAGCTCTCTGTAGTGACAAATATCGCTCACAGTGTTCAACATACGGCATCTGGTCCGGTCGGAGGCGCCCTGTAGTGGCGGCTTTAGTGGAGATAGGGGCCCGTGTAAAGCTCGCGGTCTGCGATGCTTGTTGATTACGGCGGGGGAATTCGATTTCATACTCTTCATCCGGTTTTTGAGTCCATTCTTTGTTCAAATACTATTGATACTTCTTTAAAAATTATAATTAAATCTATGATAAAATTCCAATAATTGCAATTGTGTGGTGGTATATTAAAAATATTTGTGTTCTTTAATAACTCCTTAGCTTAATTTTTGTAGTATTGTTTCATAAGTGAATTTACATATCTGCCATGCATGGATTTGTATAAGAAAGTTTCAATAAAGTTTATGTAAGTTTCGATTTTCCAAGATGTCTAACAGAACAACTCCAAGACCTTTTTTGAGTCAACATGGGGTTTGACTAGTTTATATTTCTTTTCTTAGATTTACTGATTTAATAGAAGAAGAATGAGATATATCTTCTAAACTACATTCGTTCAATTACCATTTAGTGCCGCCACTTCATAAACAAAACGTGTCTCGACACACAGAAGTGCGTTGCGCAATTTAAGCAGCAGTATTTGTGTGACTCATGTTTACCTTTTCGTTGGTCGTATTGCAGCCGCTAGGTCCCCTGAGTGTCCCGGAGATGTCCAACACGAGGAAATAATTAACGCATGGGTCTCTGGGGAAGCGGTGCCGACGGGCGTAGGCTTCGTGGTACTTAGCGGAGTCAATCGCCCGCGCGGGCGGTGCGGTGGGCGTTGGTGGGCGGGGTCGGGAGTGGCGGCGAAGCGAAGCCCGAGCGGCTATCGAGCGATGGATGGCGCACATAAAATAGGATCCATACGCGTGTGTATCGTGATGGAAGTGCCCTCTATTGGAGCCAATAACATTTGTTAGGGAGGAACGGAGGGGCGGGAGCGGGAGCGTGGGCTGCGTTGGAGGCAGGGAAGGGGGGCGGAATGGGTAGGAGTAGGAGGGGGGGCGGAGCGGGAGGCGTGAATGCTGCCAAACGCTTGTTCGTCGCCCGGCGCGCGTGCAAGGGACATGAATGACGTCATCCTCAACGCGCCTTCCTCCGTCTCTATTAAGTTTGTTGTCACCGGCGTAATGGTTCGGCAGCACTACTCATGCTTCTACAGCATGGGACCGGATGGCCCTGGGGTTCGAATCCCGATGGTGGCCGAATTGAGACACGAGCTATATAGCCGGGCCGAATTCAAGTACTGTGCAGAGGAGAATTCTGACGACTGGCTTTTCTCGTCGTTAGTTATCAATGGCTTCTTCGATCAACACCACAGCAACAAAACAAACAGGCCACATAACGCGCGCGATCTTTCCTTCCTATTACTTGTCCTGACCTATCCCCTTACCTACATACACTACACTACCACAATATCGGGAGTTCAATCTGGAGCTTAGAGCTCGTCCCGTTTGCGGCGATGTCCTACTGGAGGAGATACCTGCAGAGGGGAAACCCCTGCAAGCCAACGTGTATGTCAGCGGAGGTTCGCATGTCCCAGTGAAAGAGAAACACCACCACATCCTTGGAAATGGCGTGCATTACACTCTCAGTACTACAGAAATAAATAGTTTACGTACCCGGAAGAAAATTCGAATACTCGCTGATACTTATGCACGTTTGTTGTCGGCGCTGGAGCCATTACCATCTATGCTGCTCTCGCATCGCTAGGAAGTTGTCTCGTCTCATCTCGCTTCGCGTTTCTGCAGCTTTCCTTGCCAGAACAAGCTGATAACTTGTATCTGCAGACTTTCGTCAGTTTTGCTCTGTTTTTTCTCTCGTGTCGCTTTGATTTTAGTCCAGTGTGTCTCAAGTTGATGTGTATTTGTTTTCTATTGGCAGATCTTTTCCTTATCATCTATTTTTTCCCGATTAAACAAATTCATCTTTTGGAAGATAAAGCAATGAAGAGGAGAATTCAGGATAAATTAGAACTTTTAATGTGTGTTGTAATAGTTTTATGATTTATGACTCTAGCTCTCATATTCCTAAATTTGTATTGTTCGAAGTAAATAGCAAATTGTAATAAAATGATTAAATCTAGAAATTTGTAACGCTGTTATTTTTACCAAATCATCGCATCAGTCTGTGTTATATATGTTCAATTCTGTTTTTGTTCTCTACGTGTTTTCGTTATACAAAAAACGTGTCCATGTTTCTCAGACCGGGTCAAATATAAAGGGTTAATAAGTAAAATTGCATTTTTACTTGTGATTATTTTTATGTCCTTGGTATTTATTTTGTTGTACTAGCTCACATTGCATATTAATTATTTATCGTTTAGGAAACATCTGTAACTAACACATGGAAATTTGCACACATTGTCTTCTAAGAGTGAAAAAGAAACGTTATTAGAAATTTACCCGTTAAAGCGACCGAGATCACAAGAGACATTCTTTGCTCCGATGGAAACTTTCGCATCGCAAGACGTGCCGTATTTCTTCGGGAAATGGAAGAGAAAAGTGCGAGAGAGAAAAAAAGTGTCGACGACGGCTGATTCAAAGCCTCCGTTTGCAAAATAATTTCAAAGTAGGAAGATACCCAAAAAATATGGATCTCGAACTTTGCTCTTCGCGTTAGTGTACACTCGGAGTTGATTACTGCGCTGTAAAAATTTCGATAGAGGATTCTGTTGACGCCCGCGGTAAACACGACAGTTGAGGTGAATTACGCTAAGTAAGTCGTAGCTCGTGTTTTTTTTTGCACATTATTCACGCGCGCTATAAAATACCTGCACGCAACTCCGTCCTTTTTTTTCTAAAACACGAGCCTGCCTGTGCGTGCTTGGGTTGTTCGTTGAGTTGTGAGGTCGTTTGCGAGGGAGAGAAATAAAGCGCAGTGAGCGAAGAGGGGATCTGTGAGAAAGGAAGCGGAGGGGCTGCCCTGAATCTTATTGCCACTTCGCAGCAACTTTGAAAAGTTTCACTGATAATAAATTGTCTGAGAGTAGATAAAGTTACTTCTGATTTAAAGAAATTCCTCCTGTGCTCTATTGTTTATGATTACGAAATCTTACTTCCTTCTACAAGAGTTCTTTGTAGTTGTGTTTTGAAGGTTGCTGAAAATCAATGCAATATTTTGAGTGAACAAGTTTCACGAATAGAAAATAACAAATAAAAAGTATAATATTTATAGAATTATATTTTTACACAAAGTTTTAATTAACTTTTTTAAGAATTTAACAACAATGTTGGTGTTAATATTTTTCTTTCCACAAAATTTGAAGGTATCTTTGTTTTGGTATTGCTGTCTATTTGATTTAAAGCCTGTGCTCAGTGTTAACTTCATATGTTAGTAGTTACTTAAGTTGTGATTTCCGAGGAGTTTCTCGTAGTGATAGCTCAGGGTCTCAAAGAGAGAAAAACGTTATACTTACTCGCCGCAAACTCATGGGATGAGAAAATCGCGGAACGCGATACACGTGATGAAAAGAATTGGGCGAAGTGGGACGGGGAGAAACAAGCGCTGTCCAACGGTGGATTAGAAGGGGTGTTTGAGTTGAATTGCAGTCCGCAGCAGCAGCAGGTTAGCTTAAGAGAAAAGACTCCGGAGAGCGCCGTGCCGGAAGGCCGGAGGAGGGTGTTTGGGAGGGCTTGGGAGAGGCGGCGGGAGAGCGAGTGGGTGGAAGAAGGCGGTAGGCGTCCGGTACAGGAGCGGGAGATCTCAAAATACGTAAAGTTTTAATTCACTTTCAAAGTTGGTCCACTAGCTCGCCTTCATCCTCGTCCACACACACACACTTGCACGCACGGTTCGCTCGACCCGCTCCGCCTTCCCATCCCTCCTCTTCCGACCCTTCTCCTGCCGCCATCCCCGCCTCTGTGAGACCCCGCCGTGCGTCTCCGCCTCAACCCCTTCCCCTACCATCCACTCCGCTGTCTGCTCCGACACGATTTCTCCTATTCTTCAACCTCCCGTGCTCTCTCTTTCAGAGTTCGGTGGGAGGGGTCAGACAGTGCGAAGAGGTGGGGAGAAAAAAAGGAAGGGCAAGCCCAGAGCGAGGGAAGGAGCCTGGAGCCAGCGGAGAAAACGGCAATTACTTTACAACTCAACCAAAACTTCTTTGGCCCTTTTACAGTGCCTCTCCCCTCCTCTCTCTCTCTCTCTCTTTGCGTTGTTTCTCCTTTTGTTTCTTTCCATATGGAGACCCCACTTTTTCATTTCTCACTTTGTTGAGTCCCACCCTCCGTCACTCTTCACTTTTCTACTTTCCCATTCCAACTACATACGTTCACCCCACTTTCCCTCAAATCCTATTCTAGTGTGAGTTTTCTCCGTCTCAGCAGCAGCGACGGAAATTTTCGTCTAAAGCAGACTAGAATACTAAATATATTTGTCTGTTAACGGGTTAGGTATATCACAGATTTTTTGAAACACTTTTATTATTTACTTATATACTCATATCCGCAACTTGTTTTGTAAATTAATAAGAACAAGAGAACCGGAATTATATTATCAGATATTCTTAATATTGTCAGCAATGCAGTAATAATATAAATTATGCATTATGGTCTTTTATAGATAAAATAGTACAAGCACTCTGGAACACTCGTAACAAAATAACCTTTACCAAGGTATTAATTTATTGTTTGAAGTTGTACTGAAATTGTTTTTCTTATTTTGCAGAAAGTCTCCGGGAATACTTCAGTAAATTCGGCGAAATCACCGAGGTCATGGTGATGAAGGATCCTACAACGAGGCGGTCCAGGTGAGTGTCCAAAAGAGATCAAACTCCAAACTGCACGCGACGTCGCCGTCATTTTGTCTACGCGCATCCTTCACTGCTTTAAACACCTGCGGTCTTCTACCGTCGATGCAGTGTGTACATATGTCAGTCCTTTTGTTAGCAAAGGCAAAAGACGGCGACGAACAGTGCTGACCCAATGTGAACCTGTCCTTCAGCCATTGTACGAATCCCGTGTATGTGACACAGCTCGACGTCGACGACACTTCAATGTGTCGTGCATTGGACTACAAAAAGTCCGTTGTTTGTTGTTTGAACTAAACCTTCATAGTCAATGTGTATAGGGTGCAATAGTATAGCACCAAACGAGTAGTTGAGATTGCATAATTCTCTAAAATGTATGAGAGTGGAAGAATTATATTATTCCAATGAAATGGCTATCATTAGGTTGTGAAGTTATAGCGTTTCATTAGAATCAGTAACGCTGCAAAACTAAAATATTCGTTGTAAATTGTTCTGTAATCTTCTACGAATTATTAATAATCTTGTACTTCGGTTAGATGATCTTCCGTCTTGAATGTCTGTTTAGGCTTTCAATATATTGCTTATTAATTACTGCCCGTCATTTTCGAGAAACTGCATTTTAAGATTAGGTGATCTATTTATTTCCATAATTTTTCTGTACAGTAGAATTTAAAGTTCGTGAAATGAAATTCCACTGGTATGAGTACACTTAAAAATTACCACATGAGGTATGCCTTAATATTCGTCAGTGAGCAAAATTCAAGCTTAATTGTTTACCAACTATATTGTATCTGCATTTAGTCGTCGTTATTTTAAATGAGAGTTCATTTTTACTGTTACTTTGTGATGACGTTAAACGAGCGCGTTGTTTGGAAATGGTCAATAAGCAACCTGAATTACGCAAACGGAGCAAACCCCAACAGAGTGTTATTCGTCGGGGAAAGTGGCCGGAGGAAATAAGCCTTTGTGGCCGTCCGCGCCCTCCGACTCCTTTGCGTCCACTTCCTCCGCCCCCACGCCTCTCCTCCGACTTCACTCGGTTGGCACCGCCGCCGTCGCCCTCGCTTCCGCCACCTCCCTTCCCCCTCCACCGCTTTCACCGTCTCTTAGTCGCCGCCGCCTCCGCACCTGAGACGGGCAACCCGCCGCACGCAGCACGCGCCGCCCCGGCCTGCGTGCGGTCTCCGTGGCAACGGCGCCGCGGCGGCGGCGGTGTCCGGTCGCCGAGGCGGTCGCTCTCGATCCGTCGCGGGTGCGCCGGGGAAGGGCGGGGCAGTTTTCGCATCGCGCCTATTTGTCTTTTCGTCCCCGGCGCGCCGTCAGTGTTATGCCAGCAGATTGTACCACTGTTGTTCCATTTCTGGCTGTAATTCGGGTAATGGCGGCGGATCCCGGCGGCCTCGGGCGCAGCGTGCTGCCTGCCGACGCCACGACCGCGGCCGCCGCAGCGGCAGCTTCTGTTGTAATAACAAATTCGGCCGCCGGCATTTGAGGTTGCGGGGACGGCTTCCGGGGGAGCGATGGTGCGGGAGGGGAGGCAGGGACGAGGGAATCCCCGCGGAACTTGTTTGGGGAAGCCGGCGGGCAGCGGAAGAGGAAGGCGGGGAGGCGGCGCGGAGGCAGGGTGAGGAAACGGCCATGTTTTGGTTTGAGTTGCCCCCGCCGCCGTCACCCTCAGCCTGCCGAATGGCGCCCGCTGCTTGCCATAAAGTTTCCTTTGTCTGCAGCCGCGTCGCCGCGCGTCGGATGTAGGAGGGAGCGGGGCGGGGCGGTGCGGGGAGGCCTCTGCTGCTCCGGCGCCCCGTCCTTCCCACGCGCCCCGTCGCTTCTCGCCTTCTGGGCGATTCCGCTTCCTGCTTCAGTGGCACTGCCCTGCTCGGATATGTCTTGCGTTTCTTCAGACTTTTCTGGACTTCCTTCACGTTTGAAGACACATTTTGAGTTCCCAATATTTTATTTGTGCTTTACCTCCACACTGTGCACTCTTGTTTGTAATTTTTTAAAAACTTTTTTTGACAATATCTCTCATTCTCATGGCTTACAAAATCCACTCTCTTATTTGTTTCATTGAACAGTTAATCTAAAATCCACGATAATATGTACGATTTTTATTCTAAGTCACTAAATAAAAATATATTATTAGTGTGATGTTAGAATCGTGTTACACGTCTCATTTCCGTTTAATCCGATTCTTTATTAATTTGCGTCCACTAATCATTTTCTCTCTCTCCCAGATGTAATTCCCTTGGCTTTTCTCTGTGGAATCCTTTCACGTGCTGCTGCGGCTGCTCTAGTATTCATTCTGTTCTCGTGCCCCGCCGCCGGTATTGCTGCCTTGCCGCTGTTGCAGCTTCTAGTACTGGTGTTCCCCTTCAGCTGTCCCGAAGCCTCGCAGTCCACGCTGCCGACATCCTCTGCTTCTCAGCCGCCGAGATCCCCCGCCCCCCACCCCCACCCCGCGATCGGCGCGACTTCTCGCGGCGGAACTGCTCTCGCGGATTACGCGAACATGCTGTCCGTGCCCGTCCCACTCCGTCACCGTTTTCTGCCGTTCCCACGTCAACTTGTTTTCAGACGTCTGTCCTGTCGCTCGCCGCTGTAGTTTCAATATTTTGCTTTGACCTGGCCGCCGCCACTGCTACTGACATCCGTCACTACCACGACACATCGCTTGTATTTTATATCGGAAGACCCGAGGTTTGCAACAGCCTTGCTTCTTTTATTCCCAACTCTTGTGTGAATTTGTTAATATTTTCCTTTATTTGGGGGGAAGTATTGCTGAAATTATGATGCGCATCGCGCTTCATATGCAGTTCCATGAATAATTGTTGTACGAATCGGCATAAACAATGTAATTCGGGGCTTTATCGCGAATTGTTCATGAATTATGTATGCGTAGCAGGGTTTTGATGGTGTTTGGTTGCCAAAAGTTCAATTTGTTGACGGTTACGTCAGCTTCTCCACAGGGAAATAATAACAATGTTTGTAAAATCAAGTGGGCGTTTTTATGTTTAATTTGTCGAAACAGCAATGGTGGTTCCATATGTAGAGAATTGCGAATTTCATCGGAATGCAGCATATGGACATTTTTATTAATTCATTTCACACTTTTTTTCGTGTAAAATGAAAACCGGCGAAGAATCCATGAGTGACAACGAACTATTAATAAAAGAGGACTGGGTTGAGTAAGTTAAATTTATTTGCGGATTTTTTTCATTTTGATTTCTGCTTACCAACACAATCTTGTTAACTGTTACATTTCGCAAATTCCCTACGTTAAAATATTGTGGATGTATCTGTAATAATAATGTCTTGTACATAAATTGAGGAGAGAGGTAAAGAAGGAGAGAGGGTAAAATAAGAGAGTGAGAGAAGAGCAAAGTGTAAACAGGAATGAAGAGCAATCCCTACCTGCAATTACACAGCGTTCTTTCATAATTCTCTAAACCTGGAACTCACATAAATCGCTATGTCGCTAACGTGTTTGCTTCCCTCAGTTCCCCGTCGCCTTCAGGCCCTCCTATGTGAGACCGAATGGAATGCATTCATTTAAATAACACATATGAATGCATAAAACAGCCAATAATTGACAGTTTGCCCATCACAGGAAGCTGCCGCAGGCTTCACAGAGCTCGCGCTGGTTGGGACTGACGGGGTTAATTTTTGTGATGGAAACAACAAGCCAGCCTAGTTTGAATTTTAAAGCGTCCGTCCCGGCGTTGATTTGCATGGAGAGATTTTTTTCTGACTGCGAACTCAATATAGTGCTGCCACTTGGTATTTCACCCTTTGTTTGTGAGGGGGGTCATTGACATTTCTCTCCTCTTTTTGTGAAATATTTTTTTTACTCTCGGCGCCTTTTGTTTCTGATAACAGATTTAATTTATACTGGAGGCAAACTGCAGACCTTCACTATTCCGATAAAACAATTTATTAAAAAATACCGTTTTATTTTTCTTTTTTTCTTTCAGTAATTACCCATTTATGTGTTCTGATCATGAATTTGAATTTTTGACAGAGGAAATATAAGAAGTGTTTTTCAAATGGGCTGTCAAATTATAATGCGTTTAATGGAAACTTGTACAGTAAAGGTAGAGACACCCCCCCTCCTGATATTTGTTAAATATAACTAATAGGTTTGTGGAACACAGAAATTAGTTGGAAATTCTCCATGCGAAATAATAGTTTTGAAGTTCATGACATTACCGGGAATTTGTGTTGTTATTGATTATGAGATTTTTCGTGGTAAAACAGGTACATTCATTCGTTGCCTGTAAAGTAGGTATTCTAAATTTTAAGAGTCTTTTTCGTCAACTTTAAAAGCGTCAATATCACAATTGGTAATCGTAATTTCTTTGGTCTTTTAACGAGCTGTTGATATATTTCCTATATTAACAAGCGGTCACTAATTATTTCTATAGTAACCTTGTGAGGATATTTGAAGGTTTTACCAAAAATGTAAAGTTCTTCTGCATTTCGATTTGTTGTAGATACTTATATTTTTAATCTTTTTTAATTTATTAAAATTGTTGGGGTTGAGGTTTCATTATATTTGGGTTTAACTAATATTTGCAAATGTTTTGGAAGGATGGATGAAGTAATAGTTTGTCCTCTAATATGTGACCGTAAATTTTTGATGTGAATCGCAGAATAAATGCTTTCTGCAATCCGGGCCAAAGCGAGCGGACGTGTTTTATTATCGAATCAATTCCTGATGTCCACTGTGCACCAGCAGGCAAAGGTTTCCAAGACCCCTACGAGTCGGCTGGGACTCTCGCGGGCGAGGAGGGTAGGGGAACGGGGACTGCTCTGCCGCCAGCTGTCTCAATACTGCCCGGCGCGCCGCGCCCGCGCCCGCGCTCGCTCTGCCAATCAGCGCGCTTAATTGCCTACATCGAGTCAATTACCCTGGCGAGAGGCGAACGGGACGGGGAGAGGGGCGGCCCATCTGAGGATTCGGAAGAGCCTCGCGCGGGGCCGCGGGGGCCCCGGGAGCGAAGCGTGCATATTGGGCGCCGACTGACGCGGCGGGCCTGCGTGGGGGAGGGAGAAGCTACTGCGCGGGGGTGGAGCTGTAGGTGGCCTAGAACGGAATGATGGCCAGACATGCTAGTGCGAACAGTTGTGCCGTGGATATCGATGAATGTAAATGTTTGGACGTTTAGATAACGGTTTTTGCTTCTTCTTACTTTCAGGGAAGGAAATTCATTTGATGACAATACATGCATTGTTTGAATTAAACTTTTCGGTTAAATAATGCTTTTCGTTCTCTATAAGATATATCTACCGCGTCCCTACTAAATATACGGCGTGTTTAAATGATGTGTTAAGACGTTTGTGACGTTGACGTTTGGTTTAGTTCTTGGGAAAATGAGTGACGGAAAGACGTGATAGCCATCAATAAAGTTAGAGATTTCTTTAATTGTTTCATGTTACTTTTACGTACTGTGCACATTTCACTTATGATTTACAGTAAAAGAGAGTGTGTTCGTGTAATGGAGCTCCTGCGATTCGTTTGGTTGCGTTCATTGTGAGAAGCAATGAGATGGGAGTGAATTGGTTTGTCGGATCGAAAAGGAAAGGGTTCGTTTATCGAATTCAGAGATTAGTCATACGATTATTTAAGAGTTTAGAAAATATCGTTTTTAGATTCGACAGCAGGATTAGAAACAGAGCGAAGGAAGAATAACGAAAAATGGGTTAGTCAAGCGACACGACTTTTGTAGTGTCTGTGTATGTCGTAAAATAGATTTTAAGGTATCTGTGTTTTGTGATCAAATCATACGAATGGATTCAAGAACCAAATTAGCGAGATACCTTTAGTAGAATTAAAGGTTTAAACTTATTTGGGATAGTGGGGATAGTTTAATAGCTCAGCTTCATCTCCCTTACACTCTCCGAGTAGCAGTGGTTGAAGGACCAAGCTACGCACGTCTTTCTTCGCTTTTAAGTTCCTTCCATTGCGTAGCATTCAGAGGGAGTGCATTGCGCGGAATGCCCGAGAACCGGTCGGCGTAAATGCGGGTGCTTGAGGGACGCGATAGATGGCTGGCGAAGGAGCGAGAGAACACACGAACAAAAGAGATCGTCCGACGATTGCGAAAGAAGATGCGTGGAGAACCTAACTGAAGAAGCTCTGATCGAGGGAACAATCGTCTCTAGAACTGATCTTGAGTGGTCCTTGCCTGCGAATCACAGAAACCTTTTGGGAACGAAACCGATTATTACAGAGAGAATCTTGTTCCATTATTTTGCACAAAATGGCGCACTCTTTGCCGCTTTTTACTGTTCTGCCGTTTTTTGAATGGTTGCTTTCACCCTATACACTCAACTTATTTACGTCCTTTGATTATCCATTGTTTCATATCGGAAAATCAAAACAGAGTGATAATCACTTAATGGAAATGTAAATATTTTTGGTTAATGATCTGTAATGCATTTGTATGATTAGTGTGTATTTATTAATTTTATGACTCTATCTGGGAAGCTTTACTACCAAAATTTCCGATGAGTTTGCCATAAAATCCTGCCAGTTTGCGGAGATACAAAACGAACTGCAAACGTAATCCTGATTAATTTTATGAATAACGAATTGTGGTGAAGTAAATAGAAGAATTATTATTGCTATTGGACTGTAAAAAATTAAAACTTGCATATTACCAATACACTATAATAAAAATAAAAAATCCTTAATTACCTATTTAATGTAATTTATATATTTAAACATTATAATAAAATAATGTTATTTATACTTAAGTTATATCTTCACTTTTAGATACATATATTTAAAAGACAATTTTCAATGCTTTGCTCTGGCGTTATATGTGCCAGAGCCCTGTTTGTGACTATTGAAATGCATAGATCTTAAATTAACTTAGTTGTCAATTGTGTATTGTTTCTTCGTAATACAATGTCTACCCGGATACACTCTTTGTTGATGTCATAAACAGGATATTCGCTTTCTTAGAGTTGGCTATTTTCTTTTGTTTTACGAAATATCACTTACAATCTGTGCTAGACGAAAAAAAAAATGTCTACTGCTGATGAGAAAAGAACATGGTACGTTCTTGACGCAGACTGCAGTGTCTACAATGAACTGATGGAAGTTATTGGAATTAAAGGTTTGGAATTAGTGGATCTGCCGAAAGTGAAATACCACATTCTTGGAGGTTTAGAACCAATTTATGGAATTATATTTTTATTTAAAAGATTTTATAGTGATGAAGAATTAGGCCCAGTTATTCAACCACCTCATAATAATATTTTTTACATTAAACAAATTAATTATAACGCCAATGTCTTACATGCAATTCTTAGCGTTGCTTTAAATTGTGTTTCTGAGAATGTCTCTTTAGGAAGTATGTTGGATTCTTATAAAGAGCAATTTATATTAAGTAATTCCTACTCAAGAGGTTTCTCTTTAAAAAACAATGAAATTTTACGTCAAATTCACAATTATTTCGCTTTAAAATCATATGCTGTGCAACTAGAAGAGATTCCAAAGGATAACAACAGGTATCATTATGCATCTATCGTTCCAGTTAATGGTAGATTGTACGAAATAGATGGAATGAAAGAAGGTCCAGTTGACTTAGGAGTCATTGATGAAGAGAATGAATGGCTGAAATTTATTCGGAGAATCATTAAAAGAAGAATTATAATTTATAAGAAGAAGCAAATTAGTTATAAAGTTATGGCAATGACCTCAGCGAAAAGCAGAACAGCAGATGGAAAAATAAGAGAGGAGAATGGTGAGAAACTTCAAAGTTGGACTCTTCTTACAGATTTCAAGAGAAGAAGAATGTCAGTTAAGCGTAGGAGAAAAATGAAGGATGCAAAGAAAATTAATGAAGATAGTTGGAGCCAGTTTGTGGCAAAATGGTCGGAAATATATGCTGAATCTGTGATTTTGCGAAACCAAATAACCGCTGAGATAAATGGAATGGAAATGCAGTTTGAGAGTGATGTCGAAGACGAATTAGAAGTACAACATTCAAGATATGAATGGCAATCAAGATTCTTTTCGCAATTAGAAGATATTGATTCATTTGATCAAAACGCGTTTTTCTATAAAAGCCAGCGGAAAAAACTAAAATTGGTCTTGACAAAAGATGGTTACATATGAAATGAAGTTATTAAATTTAGATCTGTTTTCTTTAATTTCGTACAGTACATTATTTTGTGCTTGTCAATTCCACAGGATGGTAAAATAATCAGGGTGGTGAATATTCTGTTAAATCATTTGACGTGAGAGACGACTAAAAGCTTAATGTACACTCAAGAAATTAACTAACGTGTGTGTAAATAATTACCCTAACTAATGTGAATTTGTCATATATGTAGTATTTTTATTATATTTTATAATATTTATATAAGGCTGGTATAGAGTCTCGCAAAACTATATACAATATAACAAATATATTCTTTATGTGTATAAGATATGCAATTTATTATGAGAAAATTAAAAAATAAATGCGTTCCCTCAACAAGTCGTTTATATTTTTTTCGTAATAATATATTTAATAATGACTTTTCTCAAACTAAGCTCCCATGTTCAAATTAGGCATATTCATTTTCCAGAGACGTTTCAATAAAGCGTGGTTCAAACTAATTAACTGGCAGAGAAAAGTCATTGAATTGCTGCTGAAATAATAGATGGACTCAGGGTCCAGGAGAACCCCATTACGAAAAATCCAAGTCATGTGATGCTAAAAATCTTTGACAGCCCGCCAAAATTCACACTTTAGAAGTGCATGGCATTCTCCTAAGGTAATGGAGCGATGGCGTATTTGGCGTGACAAAGTAATAAGGTTCGTCATTAACACTTTGTACTGTAAATTATCACTTTTTAACTATATTCAGTGTTTTCCCATCTATTTCTTACGCATTAGTTACACATTTCATACATTCGTTTTCACATATTCGTTTCAAATTTTCCTGATTCTTGATATTGAAGATGTAAAAACACCTTGACATTTAATAATTCATGTTGAGAAAATGTAATGATTAAATAATTAGTTTTTAATACCTGTGGAATTTGAAAGCGGAAAGGGTATGGTCAGCAGCAATTCAGATCGTGCGAGTCACATAAAAAGTACTTTCTAGAAAAGTCGAATACACCGCTCACCACCCACCTACCCCCGCTAACCCACTACCTACCACCCACCACCCACTACCCCACCATCTTCCTACCACCAACCAGTGCTCACCCAACAAACCCACCACCCACAAACCACAAACCATCCAACAACACCACCCACCAATCCCACGCGCTACCCCCATCCTCGATCACCATCCACCATCAACTACCCACCATCACCCACCCACCACCACCTACTCACCAACCACCCACTGCCAAACAGCTGAACAGCCTCTGCGCAGTATTCCCTTCTCACTTACTGCCTTCCGCCCACCGCTCACGGGTCGCGCGCTCGCGGGCGCTGGCGGCGACAGGGGCGTGCGTGGCCCGAACGCACGTCGCGCGCGTGTGCTGTGCAGCGTCCGGCGGCCGCCCGGCGCGCGCCGCGCCACGCATACGAAAGAACGCGCGGACGTGCCCTGTCTCGCGCCCGCGTGCGGGGCGTTTGATGCCGCCCGCCTTCCAACGCCCCCTGCGCCCTGCCTGCCGCCTGCTCTTCCTGGTCCTTGCTGTTGACCTCGCTCTGCTGCCGCCCACGAATTGTCACAATGGGTCGAAGTCGGGTGTTCTATCCCATTACTTTTTTTTTTGCTCGTATCTTCTGTATTTTTCTAAATTATGGTAGTGGTTTCGTGAAACTATTTCTCTAATGACTTTATTTTTGAACACCCGCTATTCGGCTTATTCCCGATGTGTATATATATTCTTATGATTTTGTTTTATGTGTTCCTGTCCAGCTAATACTTTCGTTAGAGGTTCTCCTAATTGAGCACTCGCTCTAGCCATTTAATTCAAGAAAAAAGAATTCGTATTTTTATCTTATGTATTATACATGAATTATTCGTTCTTCCATTGCACAATGATCTTCCATTATTTGTAGGGAGACGGTTGACAAACAACGTTGTGTTTTACCACTTCGACTACTGTGTCAATGATTACTGTACAGCATTTTATTATCTTGAGCCTTGCGTTCTCTCTCACGAACCGCCTTCGTTTCCCTGCTCCCTGCTCTCCGCGTTGCGAGCTTTCTGTCACCTGTCGTCGCGAGGTCGTTGGATTGTCGCCTTCGTCTTTGCCTTCCGCGTCTCTCCGCCGTCAGCCTCCCCCGCCGCTGCCACCACTGCCGCCGCCGCCGCCTCAGCAGCCACTCCGCCGCGCCGTCTCTGCCGGAGCTACTGTTGCGGCCGCGAGGTGCGATGTGTGGAGCACCGGTTGAATAAACATGAAGCGTTCCATATGGATGTACACACGCGCGCGCGTCGCGGCGGCGGAGGCGGCGGCAGCAGCGGCGGCGGCGGCATCGGAGGCGGCAGCGCGAGCGAGGCGCCCGCGGCGACAGGGGCGCTGTGGGCGGGGGCGGGGCGGTCTCAGGTGCGAAGGCGCTCGGGCGCCGCGGCGCCCTCGGTGGCGTCTCTGCAAACGCCGCCGCTGCCGCCTCTCGCGCCCCCGGGGACTGCGCGAACAAACATGGCCGGGACCGTTTGCGGGGTCGCGGGCGCCGCGCCGCGCCGCGCCGCGCCGCGTGGTTTCTGCCGGTGCTCGCGGCTGCGGCGGCGATCGCGCGCTGCAATCTCGTCTGGTGGAGGCACCGAACACTCCACGCTCTCACTAAATGTCTGTTTGTGTTTTGTTTCCACTGCCTCTCGCTTTGTTTTTTCCTTCTCAAGATATTTCGTTGCTGGTATTTTCAGGCTATAAGCTTTTCGTTTGTCGATTTTCGTTTCGTCTCTCTCTCTCTCTCTCTCTCTCTCTCTCTCTCTCTCTCTCTCTCTCTCTCTCTCTCTCCGGTGTTTTCTAATCGATTCTCTTTCATTAACGTTCTTGTTATTCATTTTGAAATTCCTGTTTCGTTCTCATTTCTACCTTTTTTACTTTCTCTCCCAAAGCACCTGTGGTAAATAATTTCTCTTTTTTGACCGATGGAATATTTCATATATTTATTTTTCTTTTGTTTTCCCTATTCATTTTCAAATCTTGCAGTCTCTACATCTTAAGCACTTTTGCCTCTCTTTTCTTACATCCTCCTTTATCTTCTTCCCCCCCTCCCTCTCTCCCTCTCTCTCTCTCTCGTTCTCTTATTATCAGCCATTGATTATAATATATTTTTAATCATTAATCATCTTCGGGGCAACAGTAGAATTTTCCTCATCATGTTCATAGCTGATCATGCATTAATTGTACACTTAAATCGCCTTTTGAAAGACACACAACATTTAGTTCCGTCATTTTCTATCATCCATTTACCCCGAATGCCTTTTCTCTGTCTCGTCGTTTCGTCCCGGCTCGTCGTGTACCTTCCCTCCACCAGCCTCATCTCGCCGCTCTGCCTGTCGCGCCTGCCGCACCGTCACGGCGCTCCCTGCGCTCGCAGCCGTTCGCGCTCTTGGTTGACTCAGCGCAAACGACGGCTAAATATTTTAATGAGGGGAATCGGCGTTGGGCGTGTGGAATATTAACGCAGTTCGCCACGCAGGTCTTTACCGGCATTAGAGGCTCCGGGCTAGCGACGGAACCGCACCAACGCGGCGAGCCAGCGCCAGTGAACGCAGTAGAGACCGCAGCCAGTTCCTTTAGTGATGTTTCTGTATTCTGGTCCAGATGTGTACAGGGAATGAATTTCTTTGAGATGACGGTTTCTTTGAGTGTAATACTCGAAAACAAAATAATCGTTCAAAAACCTAGCCCTAACGATGCTTCAGTTTTATTTGCTTAATCATAGAGCTTTGATATTTAAGTATGCAGTGTAATCCACATTCTCTCTAAAAATACATTGTTTATTTCTTTGATCATCAACATCAAGGGATTTATTCCTAACATTACAAGAACGGAGAGAAATTATCGAAGTTCTTGAATAATAGCATAAACGTCCTTCTTTCGCGCATTGGGGTAATACTGATTTGAGAGAGAATGATGTGGTTGAAGATTACATTAAAATGTTCAAGATAAATTGAAAATAAAAGGCCATGAATGTACTCGTAGGATAAATAATGTTGAAGGAAACGTAGCTGATGGCTGTACTGGGCGGCGCTGTACTGGCAATAATATCGTCGAGGCAAAGGTGAATTTAACTTAATGTAAGATCTGCAGTAATTACGAGTGGCATTTGACCAGTTTCCAAGCCAGTAAGTTTCCCCTGACGTCTTGCACAACCACCGCTCGCATTTCTTCTCTTTCAGCCACACTTCTGGACGTTGAGGGTACAACTGTTCAAGAATATCACTTGCACGCGCTTTCGATCCATAAAGTTTATTTCCCTTCCTACCTGCCTGTCGCCCGTTGCAACACATCTCTTGCCCCGACTGCAGCGTTGACTGTGCGGTAGCGCCAACGGTCGGCAGCAGCATCAGCTCGCTCCGTCCACCACCGGTGCGGTAGCGGTCGGCCGCGTCAAGCGACGCGATGTGGACTTCGAGCGGTTTTCGGAGCCGATGTAATTATCGGATCGAATGATTTTCGCTCCGGTGTGTTTTTGTTTCATTTATTATTGCGAGCTGATTAATTAGACGCGGTGCGGGGGTTTGTGTGTTTGCTTGTTTGTTTTTATTTGGGCGGCGCGGCGTGGCGTCGCGTCGCGCCGCGTCGCGTGTGCTCCCTGCGGCGTGGAGATAACGGGCGCCTGCAGCCCCGGCGGAGGGGTCAGCCCAGCCCCACCCTCTCCCCCCGGGGGGACAAGGGGGCAAGGGGGCTATGGGGCGCGGGTTTGCTGTAGCCGACGGGTGCGCGGAGTAGACAATCGTGTACTGTGTTTATTGAATTTGACATTATTTTGATAAATAACGTGTAATGTTTATTTATTACGTAAACAAGGAGTGCGAAATGGAATGTAGTAGGAATGTGCAGATGCCCTTACAAATGAAAAAGGGGCGTAGTTTGAAAGATGTGATGTTTGTGATTATTATTATCATTGACAAGTATGGTGAAGATCTATTCTATTACAGATGAGAATGCATTTTAATTACCGAAAGATATTGAGGGATTCCTAAGATAAGTTAAATGTTACATTCCTTTGGGCCAGCTTGATGTGACTGATGCTCAAAAATGTGTAAAAGAATTATATTTCACTTAATATAACGTCATATCAGTGAATCGAATTTAAGAATTTAAAATCGGTGTACTTCTGTTATTACATTTAAAAATGTACTGCGATTGGGTATTGATTGGTGGTAATAAAATAAACAAGAAAACTTTAATTATGTGAAGCATAACAGTATATCGTAAAATAGTTATCTAAATTATGTATTGCGTGTAATGCAGAATTAATTCAATTTTCAACCCATTCAATTCAGAATTCACAGGCAAGTATGAAAATTTATACAGGTAATATACAGAGAATAGATGTAAATTATACATTTACGCTATGTAATTAACTTGATTTTCAGTAACAGTTCATGCTTCATTTGCAGTTTTTACTAACCTTGACTTATTAAAATGTCATCGTCCTCATTAGAACTAAGTGGTTAAGCTACGGGATTATGAGTAAACGTATATTGAAGATCTTTTTGTTTTACTTCGCCTTTATAGAACAGCTATCTCAATCTTGTTTGTTTTGCATTACATATTGAACTTTTCAAAAATTGCATTGTGTTCCACTGCAATTTAGTTTCCAAAATTCATCACTGCAATCGGTTCCAAAAAATAGTGAAAGTAAAGTGTTGACGTGGGAGCTGAAAGTTTTGATTTTGATGAAGTACTTTCGGAATAAATGTTGATGAATTTTGTGTAAATTTTAGTTTAGTATGCACTTTAATTATTGACTGTGCTTTTTAGCGCGCTACGATCATTTGTCGTAAATAATTGCTTCAAATATTTTTGATGAGTGGATCAGTCGTTAATTACAATTGAACGAGAATGTACAGCCCACACATAGGTTTATTGTGAATGCCTAAATGTTTTGTAGAACTCGCAGAAAGCCGTATAAACGAGGATAATATTAATGATGCATGTTGCTCATGACTGGATATTACAAATTTCAATGTACGTTTCTGCCAATGCTTTTTCTACTGTGATTATTGTTTCTAACTTTTTTCTACGTTTGTCTTTATTTTATAATTTTCAATCACAAAATTGAAACTTTATACGTAGTCCTTTTAGTATATCCAATGTTGTTTCTTTTAAAACAAAAAATGCTTTCCTTATATTATCTGTTCTTATCTTATTCATTTTGTAGGCAGATATTAAAATTACATTAATAATGCTCTTTTCTCAGCACTGTTTAGTGAATGTTTGAATTTACATAGTCTTGTAATATGGATTGGGATATTGTAATTTTCCTTCTTAATCACCAAGAACCAAATCGATGGATTCACCACTTTTTCACATAAGATGCATATTTATGAACCTCCTTATTCTCTCCATAATCCTGCCATTTCTTCCTACGCTTTCCTTTCCGTTTCTACCCATTTCGCAATCGCCTCTCCGCTGAATCCGGCAGCAGACTCTTATGCCTCGGCGTAGCGACTTCAAAGGGTATGATTACAATGAACCCACCGCCATCGTGTTTTCACATACGCACGCATCCGCCTTCACGTCCCCTCGCCTCCCCATCACCCCTTCTATCACCACCCCGGTAGCCGCTCTGCTCCTCACGGCGTTAGAACAGGACTCCGCGGCTGCCTGCTCCCGCGCCCGTTATTAATTTTCAAAGATGCCTTTCAAAGTCCCTCCTCGGCGCTTAGGACGGCTAAAATATTAATTACAGCCCCTTCGGTGAGATGAAGGACTTTACCCGAGCAAGAAGTGCGCCCATCGCCACACGCGTGTATGAACTCGTGATATTCAACAAAAGTACCGCCAAGGGAAGTGGGGTTGCGGGTTTAGGTTTTGAGGGGCCGCTCGACAGCCGCGCGCGCCGGGAGAACTTGCAGGAAACTATTCTCTTCTTCGTCCTTTCCCGTGGGACCGGAATGCGCTGAAAGAGCCATTAGCACTTCAAACATGGGTACTATGTTGGACTCCGAGTTTGACGTGTTTCTGTGAAGTAACAAGAGTCTTTGATTCCGTCCCCTCTGGAAGACGCCTCACACACTTGAAAATTTGTAACGAAGCCCTAATGAGAAGATTTTAGCATATTTCAAGGTTTAATTACAACACTATTATAAAACTTCTAGGCCGTTAATTGACGAAATGGTTCAGGATCCAATTATTGTACTTACGATAGATAATAATCATTTATTTAATTTAATAATGAACATATTGCGACGTTTCGAGGACATATTTGTTCTTATCATCAGGTTGAAACGACACATCTTCCTTCAGCAAGGTACATTCTATTTAATAAATAACAATAATAATGACATCAGTTTTTCTATTTGAGCGGTTTAATTGCAGGGGTTCAGCTAGTAATTATTATTATTATTATTATTATTATTATTATTATTATTATTATTATTATTATTATTATTAACAATTATTGAAATTGTACACATATAATGAGTGCATACAAAGTAAAGTAAGTTTTAAGCAAGAGTGTAGAGAAACTGGGACGTTCTTTTTTTTCCCATTTTCATCTTGGATCTTCGTGAATCTATTAGCATGTATTGGGAATATCAGTTTGATAACTATAATAAAAAGGAAGAACTGTAATTAAATATCTTGTGCCATTTGCGTTAATGTTTGAGGTGCTTTTGATCGACGCAGCCAACGAAGCAGACCAAAGAAAGCGCGTCCCCTTGTTCGGTTTTGAAACAAAGAAATATCTACGCGCATCGGTCTTCCCGTCGCGTCGCCTCATAGCGAACGCTCCATTCCGCGCGACACCGCGGCCAACGCTGCATTACCACGGCCATCCCTCTCGCGACCACAATCGCCGCGCCGCCACAGCCGCTGCAGCCACCACCACCACCACCAACACCACCTCCACCACCAACATCACTGTCACCACCGTGTTCCTGAACCCCGTCACCGCACCGCCAACGCCGCCGCGCCGCCGCCGCCGCCGCCTCCACCGCCACCTCCTCTTCCTCCTCCTCCTCTCCCTCGTCTTCCTCTCCTCCTCCCTTCCTCCGCCGCCGCCCCTACCATCACTACCACAACCACCACCGTCACCACCACCACCACCATCACCACCACCAACTCCGTCATTACCGCCCCGCCTCCGCCCCCGAACACCGCCACAGCCACCGCCGCCACCATCATCACCAACTTCACGGCCACCACTGCTACTAGCAGCGACGCTGCTACCTCTACCTCTACCGCCACCGCCACCGCCACCGCCACCGCCACCGCCACCGCCACCGCCACCGCCACCGCCACCGCCACCGCCACCGCCACCGCCACCGCCACCGCCACCGCCACCGCCACCGCCACCGCCACCGCCACCGCCACCACCACCACCACCACCACCACCACCACCACCACCACCACCATCACCACCAACCCAGTTACTATCGGCGCCGCCACCTCTACCAGCACCGACGCCGCTACCGCCTCAGCCGCCGTTGCTGCATTTCTTTGCGCCATCGCGAGGTTTCAAAAATACTGCGAACCACAGCGCGATGGGAAGGCGAGGCGCGGGGAGTGCCTTGTCATGAATTTCGGCCCCGTTCCTTCTTCTTCCATTGTGTCGGCTCCGCGCGTCATCATCTGCGGCGCCCGAATATAACGTCGACGACGACGACGGCGGCGGCGGCGGCGGCAGCGGCAGCGTCGCCCGGCCGCGACGCGTCGCGACGCCTGGCCGCACCTGCTTCGTTCGTTCCAAAGGAGGCGATCGGGCGCGTATATTAATTCCCAGGCGCCGGGCGGGCGTGAATAACATCTGTCGCACACTGGCTGACCGAACGCACGTGTCAGTTCTAATTGCGAGATGTGGGGAGAAAGAAAGGGGGCGGGGGTGTGGAATATACTACACAGATACTGCAGTGTTCTCCGCCAGATTTTAAAAAAATGCTCTTAGGGAAGATGTTTTATTCTCAGAGAAGATGTTATTTCTTTATTTGCTAATCGTAGCTCTAATAATAATAATAATAATAATAATATAAATAATAATAATAATAATAATGATAATAATAATAATGATAATAATGATAATGATAATAATAGCTGTCTAATGGGGTTTCTGATAACCAACTACACATTAACACACTTGCTTTTTGGATTGGTGGTTAACAGATGCTAGCTCCTCCACACCTTAAGACTCGCGACTCGCGAATGGGAGGAGCATTCATGTCAAAGAGGTTCAAAATATGCCTGGATCTGGCTTTCTCAATAGTAGAGGAATGAAATTCTGGATGATGATGTGAGATTAGTTTCTAATCCAGTCGGCACGAGTTTTATTCTAGCGAACTCGTTCCGATATAACTTGTCAACAAACTATTCTTATAAAACTCTTCGTGACCTTTTGTTTTTTGTTTTTATGAGATGAATAAAGAAACAAATAATATGCATTGTGCATTGTAATTTTGCTTGTAAGATTTCGGTAATTCCACACATCAGAATATTATTTTTTCTTCTTAAAAAAGTGCTGTTAGTTAATACATCTATTATTTCGTAGATTAACTTGTTTGCATGTGTTAGAATAAGATTTATATCTCCTGCGAATTGCTTCATATATTTTTTATCAACCTTTAAACTGCATTCATGCTGTTGCAAGAAAAATACTGTTTCTTTCTCTTGTTACTGTCGTTCTTTTTCTGGGTGCAAACGCAGTGAGAACAAAGTTGAATTTGAGCTTTAATCCATTCTTAGGGTTTTCAATCTTCGAGTCGATAATGCCAGCATGATGCTTTTGTTCTCTACAATTGTGTTCGCCTCAAAATGGAAAATAATTATCAGCAAATGTAGCTTCAAAGAGTAAAATACTTGAAATGAAGAGTGTGACAGCTGCGATTTGTAGAATAATATATCGTTATTTCTGCGTACTACGTTAATTAAAGCTCTTCGTACGCATCCTCCATTTTCTTGTTGTATTCGTTTTTCACCAAAGTTTCAAGAACAGCATTTTAATTTCAGAAATTCATTAATCAAATAACAATCTGTATGGGAGACGAGAATCCAAACATCGCCATTAATTATCGGAGAACGTCAATGAAGTGGGGATGTTGAAGATCTTAAAGATTATTTTCCAAGACCATTCACGTCGGAAGCATGCGTTCTTTAGTCACTCACGTTTACAAAAGACGTCAGAATTTCACACTCGTACACGCCAAAGAGTTCGCCTGGCCAGCTATTTATCAGGTACGAAAGACATTGTGTTCACGTGCGTTAGTTGACGCGGGGAATATTTTTCGTGGCGATTGTTGGAAGGTGTGGAACGTTCCTTCGGCGAGACACCGGGAACAAACAGCCGCTTTCCTCTGCCGAACGTGGGTGGGGGCGTCTCGCTGCAGTCTTGGTTTCCAGCTGCGCGGCCCGAGGCGTCTGTGTCTTGTGTTGTTACATGGCCGACGTCGCATATATTTAGGCGTGACGGACGCACGTGCTGGGACTGTAGGACTGACGACCGTGCTGTCGGTCGTGTCGCCATTGCTGTGGCGGAGACGTGAAAACGTCAGGCAAGCAGGTCACCGGTGTGGTAACCGGGGAAAGAAGCTGCATAAAATCGACCGCGGCAATTACATTATAACAAAGTGCGCAAATTGTTTCGAACTTTTGGTAATGCCCTCAATTTTGAAAATACGAAAATGAAATGTCCGTTGAGATTTTGATTACTCACTAATGTTCCGTTTCCTTGGAATCGACGGCAACAACACATTTTCAATTGTAAAAATTAATCTTATTATCAAAAAAATTTTCGCACCTTGCAAATAACACTGTCATAACTATCAAATCAGTTTCGAGTACGTCTAGTATAAGGATTTGAAACATATTCCTAAAATCTAGTTGTTCGTGTCATAAAGAAATGTTTCATGTGGACGTACTTCAAAATTTAATTTTTTCGGATTTAGTACGCTAGTATTATTCTAATGGCATGAATTGTAATTTTTGTCCGTCAACTCAATTCTCGATATTTTAGAGGTCATTATCATGGTTGCAGTTATTGTTTTTTGTATACACACTTATATTTCATTATGTACATTAACGGTTTGTTAATTTCCGTGTTCACGATCTGTTAACTCGGATATCCTTCGAATCCAGAACATCACGTTGCCGCATCATCGAATGTGCATGTTTGTGGTCTCTACCCTCACAGGTGACAGAGAAACATACAAAAAGAAAAGTTGAAGCAGTAAGGGCTAACAAATTCCCTTCGTGACCCGCGGCCAGACCTTGGAAGGAGGGTCGGCAGACGCCGCTTTCAAGACGAATGATGCTCTCGTCAATGCACTACACGTGTAATTAGTGGGCGTGGTAAGCGACGCGTATTGATTAAAAATGTCCCCACAATGGGCGTCTGATCCAAGATATATAGCAGGGTTCGAACGCAAATGGCAGGGAAAGGCTGCAGGCGGCGGACAGAAATATGCGCGGTACTGAGAGATAGGTGAATCGGTACTGAGATTATGTGAAGCGGCACAAAACCGTCGTAAGTTGCCAAAAATGCGTCGAGAAAATGTTTCTCGAACTCTTCCCCGCAAAATTTTTGTAAACACGTCGGTAACATCAGCTAAACAGGAATTTTACACTCCCGTGTGTTTTGAGCGCACATGCGGAAAGATATGTATTTCCTTTTACTGGGAAAGACCCATGTAAATTCAGCAGATATTCTATTTTACATGTATTCGGATAATAGATACATATTTGTCAACCATGAAATGATAACTTGTGATTACATCGAGTCAGGAGTGGTTTAGATATATAGCTTTATGATGAGAATAAAAAGAAACCATTGGAATGAAAAAAGAAAAAATGCTTGCCGTAGGGTGCAACGATGGCAGTAGTGACAGTTATGACAGCGAAATTGACGACGCCTATAGGAGACAGCTTAGCAATAACGACGGAGGCGGCGACAGCCACTGACGGCGATGCAGTGGCGGCGGTAGCAGCTTCAGTGGAGACTGTACAGCGGACCACAGTGGCTCAGATCGAAGAAAAATTCGAAAATATCTACGTTTACTTACAAAGCCATTTTTAATAGGTTCCAATCTGAGTAATTAGCAACATTTTCCATTCTTTTAGGGAAAAGTCGTGTTCATCCCAGTAAATAGCAAAGAAAAAAATGTGATTTGTGAATTGAATTTGTTTTAAAAATGGTATTTAAAATATTTGTAGAATACAATTAAATTAATTAAAGAATACAAATATTATTCTTTCTATATGCCATTTGTTTCCTTGCTTTGAATAAATTGTGATATGAGTTGGCATACAAATAAAATTAAAAATAATGTATTTCTAGTATTTACCGCCCAAACGTAAAATGTCATCCGTAAAACTGTTCTTGGAGGATTGCTTTAATAGGGAAAAATTGCATTGATCTATCCAAATATTTTTCTCACCAACTGAAATGTTGAAGTGATTTGAGTTGAAAAATTTGCATCAAATTTCTTGAATTGTATTTGAATTCATCGAATGTATCGTCATCCTACAAGAAATACTATGGCCTTTGTATGTATGTGCTCACCATGTTACGAGTAACCATTATGAATTGAGCACTCTAATAGGGTGTTTGAATTTGGCCATCCGAGAGACGTACTTGTATAATTGCGTCTTGAGAGAGGTTTGACATTTTTCTATCAGTAATTCAATTCAATATGTCACGCTTTAGAATAAATTTATACAAAAAACACTCTTTTTGCGGCTTTTCACAAGAGCCGAAAACAAACGGAGCCTCTCGCAACATAGATATTACGCATCAATTCCACACTCCGGAGTTATTGTTTTTTCCCGGTCTTTCTTTTATCCCGAGCCACTGTGCGGCGCCCCGTGACAGATGAGGGAGAGCGCGGAGTTGCGGCCGCCGCCGCCGCCGCCGGGACAAAAGCCGGGCTCCGGGGCGGGGGCGGGAGCGGGGGGCGGAGTGACGTAAAAAAGACGGCGGCGGCGGGGGCGGAGGCGGCGACGCTGGAGGCCGCCGCTAGCGAGACGACACACGGGCGGGCGGCGGGGGGCGGTGTGGGCGGCCAGGCGTGCGACGACGGCGGCGCGGTTGCCAGGTCGAGTGAATGAATCTTCGAGGGATTCGCTCGGGGTTTTTTGTATCACCGGCCGCCGCCGCCGCATTTTTCGGCGGCGACGAGTCGGACGGGGTAGAAACCGGTGAAGTTTCGGGCGGAATCAAGGCTGAAGTGGAAATGCTGTGGGCTACTGCCAAGAAATATGTTTAAATTCACGAAATTTGCTATCATTTCCAGTTTTTGTTCATTGTTGTGCTAATGAGTGGTTAATAGTTGCCATGAAGACTTTACACAGGAAAACCTGAAGTATGAATCATGGTCATTGCATGGTTGAAGACTTAAATGAAGAATTATAGTTTATAAGCGAAGCACGGTCTTCGTGGTGCCACAATAATAGTTGAGAATGTGTCGCTTTTGAGAGCAAGTTGGCGATTTGTGTTTCAGTCATAGAAACGGATTAGGACAGAAAAAGCTTGAACTACGTTTGACTAAATATACTTATATTTTTGGTAACGTACATGCAGAATTATTGGGTATAGGAGTTTCCGATTAGACACAATTATGCGAAACCCAATAAAAACAAAACTAGTAATATTGTCGAGTTTTCAATTTCAATCGAAATGCGCAAAAAGATATTCCAAACTTGTGTAATTGCGGTGTAGTAAATTAATTGCGCAGTTGTAGATGAACGCTCTACGCATGAACTCTATTTATTCCTTTAATTCCACCGCTTATACACATTTATTGAATATATATAGAAGAGATAATAGGATGAATACAAATTCCATGAACAGACGCAGATAACAGGTTGTTTATTTTCACTTTCGCACGCTCCATTAATTTCGGCGCGGGTCGCCAGGCACGCGCGCCCGCGACCTTTGATCGCGCGGGCCGGCCGGGGCCCGCGCCGATCCGCGTTCGCAATTAGCTCGTTGAAGCAACGTCGGCGGACGCCGCCGGAACGCAGCGCGCGTGACGTCTAGTTGCGGCGCTAAGTGGACGCCGCTAATCTTAGGGCGGTGGCCGCGGGGGCGCAGGGCCGCCAATTATGCAAATACCTCTGGGAGGGCGGGACTGGACGCGGGGTGGGTCGGTGGTGTGGTGGGAGTGGAGGGGTGGGGGTGAGAGAGTGAGGGGGAGGGAGGGTGTGATCGAATTAGCGTGACGTGGCGCCGTCGGGGATCGCGCGTCCGCGGATCCCATTAGCCGTGCAGCGCTGTGCGGCGCGACGCGGCGCGGAGCGGAGCGGAGCGGTGCGGTGTGGCATGGACCGGCTCTGCCTAGCCCGGCCCGGCCCGGCCCGGCCCGGCGGGCGGTCGGGCGGGCGGTCAGGCGGGCGGTCGTGGGCGGGCGGGCGGGCGGGCGAACGACGCGCCCCGGGAGCCCTGGGGCGACGCGACGCAAAGCGGTAGCGGCTGTGACCTGTCGCTCCGACCGGGAACACACGGCCTCTCGCCCGATCCAACCAGCTCCGAGGGGAAAGGGCAGGGCAGAGACGTCATGGAGGCTGCGACAAACAGAGTTGCTCCATTTGCGAAATCAGCTTATCGGAAGATATTTGTGTAGATTACCGTCGTGCGAAAATTGTTCGCTTTTCGCCAATAGAAGAATTGAAAAAAACATGAATTTTGTATTGTAATTTGATGTTGTGTACTTTAAAATTCTTCAAAAGTAGTATTGTTTGGCATATGTAATATTAGCATTCAGCACTTGAACGTGACATTAAGATAAATTATCCGCGATTTGTATTACTTAATTTTAACCTTAAAATCTCCATAATTGTTTGTTTTGTTTGAAGAGATTACTCAAAAACATTTAATCTTATGAATGATTTGAAGTAATGTATTAAATGATTATGCAATTATATTTACACTCTTCAGTCATGAACTGAAAGTTTATTTCATAATTAGAACATCTGGATGTTGGGCAGATTTAGAACATTATTTGTGCGTCTTTCAAAACCACTCTCACGCGTTTTTACACGATATTTAAGGAAATTCATGTGCTAATTAATTTGCTTGAAGAATTAATTTTAAAACGTTCAACATTGCCTTCGACGGTTAGTTTAGGAAGGTCGTGTTCCAGCGGCGGAGTGAGATATTTAACTCAAATTCCGAGCTCGGATAAGGAACCGCTCCCCTTGGCAATTTCCCGGCCGCCGCGCGCCGCGTGGAGTGGAGAGGCGTGGGCGGGGCGGGGCGGGCGGCAGGAGCGGCGAGGCGATTCTTCTTCGCCTCGAAACATTCGTTTCCGCCAGGCAGCCCGCCCGTCCGCCGGCTCGCAGCTCTGGGCTACCTTTCCGCTGACCAAGATAAACGGACCGCAGCCGGGAATTGAACCTGCTCGGAGGTTCCCTGGACCCACCTCCCTCCTCCTGGCTGCTCCGACGACCAGATGCCCCGCATCTACGGCGCGCGCCGCGTCGGCGTCCTATTTTACTTCCCATTCGCTTCTGAGGATTTGTCCCGGGTTCTCGTTGCTCTTGATTAATCGCGCAGTTTGCTTGGATTGTGAGTTACGCCAGGGTGAAGGAGCTTTTTCGTTTGAATGGACTGTCATTCAAAATCAAATTGGCATTTCTAATTTCTATGAAAATGTGCTGAAAATACGTTTTATTGACTTAACTAGTTCTGAATTTTGTTTGTTTAAATGGTGAACGTATATTAATTTTTGTATTGATAATGAATGAAATAATTGTAAACGTTGTCATTGCCAACAAAAGTATTTAATATAAGAGCAGCTTTCGATGGCTTAGCAATCATCATCAGTTGTCTGCTGGATGGAAGCCACAAAATGACTAAGCCATCGAAAGCTGCTCTTATATTAAATACTTTTGTTGGCAATGACAACGTTTACAATTATTTCATGAAAAATGCCAACGATAACGCACCACAACACCTATATTGATAATGAATATTTTTTCCTATGCGCCTTGATTTATAGTAACGTACGTCACAAGACTCCAATTTCTTGAGTTCCAAGAGGTAACTATGGGGTGTGAATATGGAATTTAATATTCTTCAAACTGAAGAAGTTCCAGGGAATTGTTCATATTATTTCGTCTTTGTAGATGTTATTTTTCTAGCGTTGTATTAGCGAAATAACAACTCGTGAACAATAAAAAAACCCAAAGATACCGTTTCGGCCTTCATGATTATTTAATTTATTTACTGCCTTATTTCATTCTACCACTTCTTTGTTGTTGTTGTTATTCGAGGTCACTAGATTTGAATTTGTTAAAAATATTCTGTAGGCCTCGCGTACCTTTCTTAATCACTGTAACCTGAGCAATAGTCACAAATATTTTATCGGCTTCAGCTACCTTAGTTGACGTAACGTATTTAACACAACATCCTCTGGGTGCGTGGGCCACCCCAACGCATTTATCTCGGCTTATTTCAGGGGCAGATACAACAGCCGACTGGTGAAATATCTGTCAAGATCTGAGGATTTCTCTCATGTTTATGCTAACGCACGCCTCTGGTATTCCGCGCCTCTTGTAGGGTCTCCGCCTACCCGCGCCTCAGCCATCCCTCCTACTCCCACTTCTTCCCGCCATGCGCATCTCATCCCCGCCCTTCCCGCCTCGTCTAGCTGCTGCTGCGCCGCACGTCTCCCCCCTCTACTCTCCACATAGTCTCCGCTCTTGCCTCTTCGCGTCCCGCCCCCCTTCCCCCACCCCCGCTTGCGCTCGGGAGCGTAGCGCAGGCGGCCTTGTATTCTTCTGGGGCGACGAAGGACGCGCGACTGATGAGCGGAAGGGTGCGACAGGAGAGACCGCAGGGAGCAAGCGTGGAGGCAGCGGGGGTGAGGGTGGGGAGTGGGGGTGGGGGCGCCGCGCCGCGGGAGGCCTCGACGAGTGACGCGCCACCACCGCCGCCGCCGCCGCCGCCGCCGCCGCCACCCTCGCCGCCACAGGGGAAAAACTCCAGGCGACGTCTGCGACGCGTGTCTGGCGACGGGCGACGTAACGCACATGACAGAGGCGGGGGAAGCAGCCAGGAACGAGCGCGGAGTGCGGACGGCAGACGGCTATGTGCTTGAAGCAGAATCGATGTACTGCGGATTTCAGCTGCGCTCAGTCGATCTTGCTACGAACGAACTAGGGATTGAATTTGGACCTTCGCATTCCACTTCAAGTTCTTACTTGATTTAGCTGCGAGAAAAGAATTTTCAACGAGCAACATTTATTAATATCGTAATTCACCGCAATCTCGCGAATTTCGAAAGTCTGCACTCTCCACAGGAAACGCCACTTCGACCTCTGCACACGTCGCGTGACGGCGAGAGAAATATTTCATCAAAAGTGAGGCTCCGTCGCGGCCATGTTTCAAGGGCGGCACGTGTTGACGCCGCGCAGGCGGCCGCATTAACTTTTTCGCACTTCCCGCGATGCGGGGGCGTGTGTGGGAACCGGACCGACGCGACGCCGTCCTGGAGCGGAGGCAGCGACGCACAGTGGTTCAGATTAGAAAATGTAATAAAAACTTAAAGGAAAAAAAAGAAAATGGAAAATCAAATGTAGTTTTCTGGAGTACCTGAAAGTTAATCTCTCTGTATGTTTAAAGGAAATCGGTCGTTGCAGCAGAAGTATTTTGGAATTCTATTATGGAGAAGTTAAATAAGAAATTATTTTTCAGATATTTATGTATCAACTTAAAGTAATGTATATATTTGCTCATTGCATTTAGACAGAAATACTTCTAGGATTTTTCAATTTCGAAAATGGCACCGACAGTTGCACATACAAGAAGCCACTTACTCAAATTAGCCACGATATTTTGATGAACACTCAAGGCGAGGAAAATACTTTCAAAATTGTCTTATTCCCTAAAAATTGAATCTGAGGTAAATTGTAAAATTTTATCGTCGTAGTAGAATTTAACGATCTTTGAAAATTTTATAATTGTACCGATAATATTGATTTACATTGAGTTTGATTCACTTTATGGAGTTCAGTACTGTTTTTAATGTCGTAACGCAATCAAACAGAGGAACGAAAGGTCGGCCGGCAATCGTCGTTAAGGATCATCCGTGAAAGACAATCAGAACAAATGATCTGTTGATGAAGGTATCATAAAAGTGTACTTAGTCCATGAAATTATTTTAATTCTTTATATAATTTTTTCTGGTATGAGAATGGCATTAGAAAAGTATTTCATGACTCACGGCCGACAACCCAAATTAGAGACTTGATTAATTATTTGATGTATAATAGTCTGAAAACGTTAATGATATAAAAACAGTCTGCAGTAGCAAAAAATGCTGCTATCAAGAAAATAGGGCCCTGGAGCAGCAAACATTGACTGATCTGAAATAGCACGCGTGATTGTTTAAGCTGCTTTCTTTTTCATCGCATGACGTCAGCTTGGTCGTAATCAGACACGTACTGAGTATTAGAATTCAGTTGCAATGCGCAGAGTGAGAACAACTGTGAAGTGTTTGCATTTTTCAGTCAAAACCGAAACTGTTTCATTGTTTTCATATTCTTGAGTTCCTGGTATCTAATACATCTCACATTGCAGAGTTCCTAAATATGATCGCCACATCTCACATGTCCAGAGGCTGATTAGATTTGTCCTCAAATTACGATTATATTTTAAACTAGTGGACCCGGCAATGCTATTCTATTGCAGTGTATTACACATCACACACTACTGGTCACGTGATAGTTAATCACGTTTTTCGCTACGGTGTGAAAAATTTAAGAAGGTGTTGGATGTCTATGGAAGGCGTTCTCGCAAGTATGGATTTGTTCTATGTCTTGGTTTGGACATGGTTGTCAAATATCCTATTGTAAAAATGCTCTCCCTTAAATTTCGGTATGCGTTCGCTACAACGCTATCTTGGAGAAATTTGATTACATTTTCTGAGATTCGAGAAATAACTCCGGCCGAAATTTCACAATCGCAGGGCAGTCTACTTGTATGCAGGGAAGACATGTTTAATCCTTGATTGTGCGGCAGGTAGCGTAGATTTCAGGGGCGCTTAAATCGTCATAAGCGAATAAATCAACAACAACACGTGTTCAATTTAATTTAAACCACTCATTAAACATACCCACTACTTACAAGAACACGGTGTGAAAATTTCAGCGAAATCGGTCCAGTAGTTTCTGCCTCTATTTGCGACACACATACGCACATTTCTTTTTTATTTATATATAGATAAGGATTAGTAACATTGATTTCCTCCTTCTTCCCTCCGCGAGCCACTGTGCGCGGTGGTCGGGCGGGCGTCGCGCGTCGCGAGAGCGCACCCGGAGCAGCGCGGCGCGCCCGGGGCGCCTTTGATCTCGACGGCGGCGTCCGCAAGGTCCCGCGGCACGGCGTCGCGACGCCCGTCCACGCCTTCCCTGCCTCTGCCCTCTGGCTGCCGCGCCGCGCCGCGTCGCGCCGGCCCGCCCCGGGCGCTCGGCGACGCTCGGCGTCACCGCCACACCTGCCCACGCCGCCGCCGCCGCCGCCGCCGCCGCCGTCGCGGTCGCCGAGATCTAAGGCGCCGGAAGCCGGTGAGACCTCCCTTTGTGGCGGAGCCGACGCGACGCCCAGGCTGTCGCCGGCAGGTGAACCCCGGGCCGCGACGTTCGCCCGGACTTGGCAGTCGACGCCGCCGCCGCCGCAACCGTGTCATGGCCGACCGCGGAGTTTGGTTTTTGTGCTGATCGAGTTTCTGCCTGTATGCGTCTCTTTGACGTATATTACGTGTAAATGTAATCCCTCATACTGAGGACTTGGATAATCATCATTGCAAATGGAGTGATAGTTGGAATGTTTTGATGAACACATTAGCTGTTCTAAATAGAAATTATTATTATAATTGAATGTGCTCTCATAAAATATACGGATTCTGTACGCTAGTGAAAGCGAATATTTGTTTGTAAGTCCTGTTTCAGAAAATTGATTTGTTGTTTAGATTAACATGAAAGGGTTATTATATTCTGTTCGCATACTATCAATTTTGTATGGATTTGACCTTTTTTGTGCTCTTGAACATGATATGACTAATTGTTTGAGGTTCTTTTAACGTGGCTGGAAACTCCAAAGGTTGCATCCGTTTTTCTGGTGATTTCATTTGCGTTGCGCATTTGCGCCCACTTCGCCGCACATGTTCGCTCCGAGGCCCTAAAAGCGTGGGCGGAGAGTGCTTCTTCGTGAGCGGCCAATTCGTGTGAAGCACGGTGCCGCGTCCGGAAGCAGACGCGCCCAGCGACTGAGCGTTCAACGTTTTCCCTCGTCCCGGCGTCAATCTCCTGCACGCTCACCCGCCCGCCCCTGTTGTCCGCTCGTTGTCACAACCGTAGGCCGTCTTATCCCTCTTGCCCTCTCTCCCTCCCTCTTGAGTTCCTATTCCTTCACTGTCGCTTGTGACCGGACTGATATTCTCTCTCTCTCTCTCTCTCTCTCTCTCTCTCTCTCTCTCTCGTCCGCCTGATGCATTTTCCTCGGGCTCTCTCTCCTCCGAATTTATTCCCGTTTACCCTCTCGTCCACGCCCCCTCTCACTCGCCTCCTCACCCGCTCGTCCTCTCGTTCGCCTTCCTTCCGCCTGCTCGGTTGTTCGGTGGCTCGCCCGCGTGTTCGTTCGGTCGTTCGCTCGCTCACCCACTCGCTCCCTCACTCGGTCGCTCGCTCGCCCACCCCATCACTCGTTCATCCCCTCGCTCACTCTTTCGTTTGCCCACCCTACTACTCATCGAGCACCCTCTCACTTAACCACCCTCTCCCTCCACCACTCTTACACTAACCCTCTCACTCGCTCACCCTCTCGCCCGGCCCGTTCTCGCTCGCACACTCTCTCACACGATCACCCTGCTGATCCTTTCGCTGGACGACTCTCTCGGTCGTTTCCGCGGTGCTCTGCCTTCTCACCAACCCACGCACTCGTCCGCGCGCCCGCCCACCCTCTCGTTCGCCCGCTTTCTCTCTCTCACCCGCCCACCAAATGCGGCCAGCGGCGCACACGCCGCAGCGCTATTTGCGCGTATGCGGGGCGTCGCTCCGTGTGTGTTCACGCGCCTCCGCCTCCATCGCCGCCTCCGCCGCCGCCGTCGCTCGCTCGCTCCGTCCACGGCGCGTGTGAGTGCGTCGTCATGCATTATGCATGCGGGCCGGCGTTTGACCGCCGCCAGCGCGGCCGACCGCCGTCGCCGCCGCCAGCGCGGCCGACCGCCGTCGCCGCCGCCACTCGGCCTCTGGACCACCCCCGCCGCCTCCACCGCCGCCGCCCCCGCTGCTGCTTCGCCCTGACGTTCTCGCCCTCTGCGATGCTCTTCGCCTTCGACGCCTCCGCGTCTGTCGATGCTTTCATAGCCGCCTACGCCGCATCTCCTCGCCTCTACCTTTGCCTGCGCGTCGCTTTTCTTCGGCTTGGGTCGGGTTTGAGGACAAATTTTGTTAATGCCACGTTTCGAAAGGTCACCATACTTTTACATCATCGTTCAATGCAGGCATTGACAATGTTAGAAGAATATGGCTGATGGATTGAAATGGCGGCAGTGAAGTATTCTCACCCACGATTTATCTGCGAATCCCTGTGGCCCGAAATAACAAAATGCGAAACTCACGAAATGTTGATTGTGGGAATAATCTTATTTTTCTTTTCTGTAATTTTTTCTCTGATTGATGGTTTTCTGAAACGCGTTAGCAATTTTTTTGTGCTCTTTAATGCTGCTTAGAATGAACTTTGCATTTCTTTTTCCTGAGCTAGTAGTTTGACATTTCTCTTCTCTTGTAAATTTCTTTTCGAAACTTCAATTGCCTCTTTCTTGAAATCCTCATTTAAATCTGACAATTTCCTATTCGATTTTTTCTCTCTTCATTATCTACATTCTTCAGCATCTTTATTTTTTAGTATTATATTTTTAAAAAAGTTTCTTTTACTTTTCGTGAATCTTCATACATTTCTCTGTTTAAATGACTTCTTTTCGTTTTTCGCTTCTAAAATTCGTTTACGTTTAGTACGCTTAGTTTATTTTTATTTTTATCGTACGCTTAGTTAATTTTTCTCAATTTTCGTATTCTCATTTCTCTGTGTCTTTTTGACTTCTCGTTATTCTTACGCTTTCGCTGGCATCTTTTGCTTGTCGCCTCTTTCTTCTCTACGGTCTTGTGCTTTGCGTCGCCGCCTGAGCGACGAACCGTCTGTGCACCCCGCGCGCCCCCGCCCCGCCTTCTCCTCGCCAGCCACCCCCGCCTCCGCTCCCGTCCTCTTGGCCTGGACGCGGGGCCCTTTTAGCGGCGTTTAGCGAGCAGAACGGGCTGCGCGACGAAAACACGCCTCGCTCGCTCTCCCGGCAAATAGCCCCGCCGGTCCCTCGTCGCCGCCCCCTGCTCCTCTTGCCTTCCCGCTCCGCTCCGCTCCACTCCGCTCCGCACCCTGCACTCGCCGCGACGCGCGCGCGGGGCTACTCGCTCCCTAAAGCTGGGCGTCGTTTCGCGCCCGGAAAATATCGCTGTTTCTGGCTTCTCGGCTACGGTTTATGTCTGCCGGGTGCTCTGTGGGCACGAGTCGCTGGAGAAAAATCTTCCTGTATGATGTTACGTTTGTGGGGTAGCGTGTGGCATTTGCATTGGTCTTAGTTTTATTGTTATTTAACGCCGCAGTGAAGCAACATTCGTATGATTTAAGTGCTCCTCGTGGAGTATAAAATGTCATATTTTAGTATGTGACTATGATTTTGTACCGTAGCGTTCATGATTTAACAATGTTACAATCTTGACTTGGCAGTTTTATATTTTTTAAATTCAGAATACTCTTCTTTACGTCCTGTGGAAATAAAAAAAGAGAAATGGACCCCAATATGTTATTTACTAATAGACCAAAAAGTTCTCACATATTTCGCGTTACCTGTAACACACGAACACACGAAGATCTCAACCGTTCATTTCACAATGGTCGATTCATCCATGCGTGACGCTACCATTATCTCTTGTTTCTCATTCGCTTCCATTATCGCGTTCACGCCGTATTTCTTCAAGCAGAATGGCCATGATGGACAGATTAGGTTTGGTGTGCAAGATAAAAAATGCATCTCCCGGTTCGGCCAGGGGCTAATCGGCGTTCAAAATCAGATTCTCTGACATTGTTGGCTTTGTCAGTAAGTCTGATATCGAACAATTTGTGAAGATCATGAATTGGTATTTTCAAAAATAGTGTTTGACTGATTCTTTTGGATGCAAAAATGTTCCCAAAATACTTTATTAATATAATCTAAGGTTAACATTACAAAACAATATTATTCATTTAACGTTGTTTATTTTTAGATACTTTTTAACTATCAGTTTCTGTCTTTGGCAAAATTATTGTTATTTATTATATAATTATTGTCATTTAGATTATAAGCGCGGTCGGACGCAATAGAGTCTTGGCTGTCCGAGAGACGCCGCGTTGTAGGTACACCGGCCAGCATTTCGGCCGTCATACACGGGCATTTACCTCGAAGAGCCAGTGGACGAAACGTTAGAAACAATGCTTAAGTCATTTTATATTTAAATTGATTACATAATGCAGAAAGAGGTGTATAAGAACGCATTTGTGTGTTTTTAGTACGAGTTAATATAGCATTTTCTTTTTGTTTTATTGTAATTGGTCATAGACGATCATTTAAACATTTAGAATATTTGTTTAGACGTAGACTCCAAAGCCGACTGGTATATAAGGCGATACTTGGCCTCTATATTTTAAAGTTTAAATGTGTTATTTAGTTCTGCACTGTTAATTTCAATCGATGCCGCTATTTACCCGTTTTCAGAAAGCGCCGAGCTAGTTCTCTCGTAACCAGCCAGCAGAGCAGCAAGAAGACGACTTGTAACGCAACTTCCACCCCATCCGTCGAGTGCTCCTACCCGAGTAGCGCACGAACAACTATTCCAGAACGCGCGGAATAGTTTCTGGCGAAGTCCTCGTTCTCAAACATTTTACGCGAGATCTTGGCGAGGAAGTTGCCAGACGCGGCGTAACGTCTCGAGGTAGTTCTGCGATGTAGTAGTATTACCTCTGGCGGCGGCGTGGAAGCGTCCACTCAAGGCCACGCGACGGGGGCGGCGCCGCCGACGTTGTCACCACTTGCGTGCCTCTCGCCACGGGGCCTGGGAGTTGGGAGATGTGGGTGGAATGTACGAGAGAGAGCATGCTGGGAAGGGAGAGTTGGAGTGTGGGGAAGATAAATGAGTGAAGAAGGCGAGGGTTCTAGTGTAGGGGAAGCATGGAAGACATGAGATGGAGTTGTGGAAGAGGGCCAGAAGGGTTGGAGTGTATGGGCGGGAATGGGTAGATGGAAGGATTGTATGAGAAGGGAAGAATGTACCACTCTTATCACCACTTCTGTGCCTCTCGCCACGGAGCCTGGGATTTCGGAGACGGGTTGGTTGGAGTGCAATGTACGGGAGGGGGAATGCTGGGAAAAAGTGTTGGCCTGTGAGGAAGACGAATGAATGTAGGGAAGGGTCCGAGTGTAGGGGAAGGGATGGAAGAGATGACATGGAGTTGTAGGAGAGGGTCTCCAAGGTTGGAGTGTATTGGCGGGAATGCATTGATGGAAGTAGTACTTCAACGATCATAATAAACTTATTTAACATCTATAAATTACAATGGAAGCAAACAAAACTCTCAGAAAATAATACAGAATAAAGGAAAGAAAAATAATAAGCGAGAAAACAAAAGTAAAACGGACACAACAATTAGGAAAAGCGTTGATCATCAATTATTTTGATTTATGTAATTCGGTCAGGTAGCTATATTCAGAATTTAAATGACTCATCGCTTGCAATTCTCATGATTACGTGGAACAAATATTGCTACTTACAATCAGAAATAGAAGTGATCAGGCAACATTAGTTACTGATGTTTTTTTAGAGGTCTATGTGCCATGTATTATACCACTGCGAACATATACGTTTACGTATACGCACAGCGAACATTCGGCATGAATTGGCTTACAAAGGTAGGCCAAATCAAAGCAGCTCTTCCTAAAAATTGGTGGATGAAACTTTTGGTGGAGGATTTCAAGCGTAGACCGTGTAATGAAACAATGTACATAAGCAAAGTTTCTGCTTATAACAGTTGGTTTTATTCCTCCATTTGTCGGATACACCTGCCGAGGTGAGTTGTAAAGTGCCGAGTTACAGGAGCTTCACCTTTCATTTATACGAAGAGACTAGCTTGGCACTGCGGCGCGAGCGATATTTAACATTGCAGCAACGCACCGGCGCTTCTACCCCGTTAAAACGAATAAATTTAATACTGCGGCGTTCCGCGAGGCGCGTGCTTCTCTTTTGTTTTTGCGCGTTTGACAACGCTGTCGCCGGCGGCGCCACTATCGACCCAACCGCCTCGTTCCTCCCAGCAGCGGAGGCTGTCGTCTCTTTTACTAATATTTACGTTGTGTCCTCTTCCTCAGGGGGCCAACGACCCTCCCGCCTCGCCCCTTACCCCCTCACTCTCTCGCCCGAGTTCACTCATATTTACGTCTTTCCCGGCACTTCCGCTTGCGAACTCAGTAAACCTTGACACTTACCCTCGGAACGAAAAACTACCGTACGTTGTATTTTCTTGCCCTACGCTCCATATACGTTTTGGCCGAAGAAAGGTTTCTGCTCATCATAATGCGTGGGAATGTGTTTTGCTCTGACCATTTGGTTAGCGGTTACAGTAGAGAGACCTAGTCACGCTGACAGACGTATGTTAGGAATGGTAGGTGTATAACGAACGCCGATGAACTTAGTATAATTTTGTTGTTGAGAATTTTGATCTTTGTAATATCCAATGTTAAACTGTTTGATTGATGAAATGAGATCGAAATAGTGCTGTGTAGGATATGTATGTAGAGTAAGGAGGATAAGTAATTTGAAGCAAATAGGTAATGAAGGGTAATGGATTTTGAAATATTCCCGTAAATTTATTATGTCACACAAGGGCAACAGAGACTTGAATGAAGAGGTAAAATATTATGTCTCTCTAGTTACGAGAGTTTCTCTATTGTTTCGTGTATGATCAAATTAAGTAAATCTAGTTTCTTGTGAAAATGTAGTTTTTCGCAAATATTGTGTTCATTTTCACAATTGTTTACGTTGAACAAAGAAATAAAAATCTGCAATTCGAGAAGCTCATATTACAATAGACTATTCAAGAAGGAAGATCTGGGTTCTAACGTATTGTAAATTCCATCTAGTGACGCTCGAGTGTAAATAATTTTATCCACATTACTTGCACTGTACATTCATGCGATGATTTGCCGTGGATGGATCTAATACTTATGCCTTTCTGCACTTACAGTGTGAATATAATATATTTTGTGAAAGTATACGAAAGAGGAAGGAAAACAAGGATTGATAACGCACGAAAACTTAAATAAATGTTAAAAGCTTTACACAAATCATACTTTACAACTTCCACAATTGATGCGAAATACATGAACAACACAATCACTTTCCTTCCCGGAAAGATCTCAAGACTACCGTATTTCTCCGTCAGTCTTCAAACAGCGGTATCCGTCAATTTGATTAGGAGTTCCTACCCTTCCCCCAAAAGCAAATTACGTTGTTTCCTGGGGGCAGGAGCGTTGGGAATCGTCGCCTCAAGGTCTTTGAAAGCGGCTTCCTCCGGCGCCGTACATCACGTGCGAGTCCTCTGCGACTAGGTAGGGCGGGCGTGGGGGCGTCGTGGCCTCGCCTCACTGTCCTCTCCCTCTCCTCTTCTCGGGGCGCTTTCCGCTCTTCTTAATGACAGCGCCCCCCCTATTTTTATCATCATTAATAACCGGGGAGGACCCCGTCGGATATGGGCGTGGCACCTCTCTCTCTCGCCGTTTTTATCAGCTGCAGGAATTATGATTGATTGGGAGAGGCGTCCTGGCCGGTGGGGTGGACGTGATGGTTGATGCCTATGGCGGAGGTGGTGGTGGTGGTTTGTGGGGATGGTGATGGAGATTTCGGAGGGAATTCGGAAATTGCGGCATTGTATTGATGCGTCCTGACAGATCTCTGTGTTTTAATCAAAAGTGTGTTTGGAATGTAATGTTGAGAGTGAGAGTTATTGTTGGTAATAGGTAAAATTTTTAACTCGTAAACTGAAAGTAGTTTGGTTTTTATTGGAACCAACGGGCTTTGAAATGAATATTACTTGAGAAACATCGCTTAGCAACAGTAACTATTCAACAAATTCGTGCTATTGGTTACATTTAGAGAACAACCAGCTTCTGATCATGCGGTGGATATCGTGAGTCTGTGACTTTTTATTGATAAGTAAAGTAAATATCGCATCGCTGTTCTGTACAGACAATATTGACTATGGAATCAACAGCGCATCTAGGCCGTAATCTTATCTTTTTGGTGAAAATGATTTTTTCGCGAAATATCCAAGTTTGCTAGCTGCTGTGATATTTACGATAATGACATGTATTGACAAGACTTATCTAGAACTACCGAACACTTGAACACTTGAGTAAGATGTATGTAATCTTGTGATCTTGTTATATCTGAGACTGCATTTTCTGGGGAACATTTTCCCTTCACGTCTCAAAATGTCATTCTTGAAAACCAAAATTTGCTTTAAGTTGTAAAATTTATGCAACATGCTATATTTATTTATTGAGGAGAACATTCTTCAACTTTAACATTTGCTTATAAAATCAAAATCGTTGTTCTGGCAATTCCACGAATATGGAAAGAACAGATTTGTGTGCAAGAATTAAAGCCAGCACTAATTTTTCTCCTGGGCTTCGGAAGTCATTAACTAATTGGCCTAATTTTCCTCTTAGTCGCAGGGTAGATTGGACGTAACAGAAAGCGTTGCAGCCGAGGTAGTCTGTGACATTTGTATCCACCACACACAATGTTTTATTAGGCGTACGGGCTACTGTAGAGTGCAAGGGGTGGAAATCTGCTGATTTCTAAAGAGCTGTTTCCTGATTTGGAAGTTGGAGAATGCCGCACTTCGGCGTGTAGAAAGGCGTGAGTGGGAGGGGGGGGGGCAACGCGGCGCGCGCCCGCCGGCAGTCTGCTTTAACGCGGCACCTGCACTGCGACGCCGCTGCCGCTGCCGGCCGCCGGGCAGTGCGGCCGCAGGAGTGCGGAGCGTGGCGGGGGGAGGGAGAGGGGGGGATGGGGAGAGTTGGGCGGTTGCCGGCCGCGGCCGCTGTGGCCGATGCAATAAGCATGAGACACGCGCGGAGGGATGAGGCGGGCGGCTAACGCGCGACCGCAGCTCGGCGGCCGCCCTCGCCCTCGCCCTCGCCCTCGCTCCGGCCTTGCACCCGCCACGCCCTCCGCCCCGCCCCCCAGCGCCGCCCCCACCGACGATCAATCTTGCATTGACCGCCCGCGCATTTCGCTGTCTAGTTAGCCACTACGATGCTGCCCCGCGCCCCTCGCCCCGCGCCCCGCGCCATGCGCCCTTCTCACCACGCCTCTCGGCCTTTGCTTCGCGCCCCTTATCTCACGCCCCTTTCCGTTCCTTTCCTCCCATTGCCTCTCACCCCTTGCTTCTCGTCCCTTGCCCCCCGTCCCCCCGTTGCCACCTACCTGTCGCCCATTGTCTCTCGCCCATTGCATCTTGCTTCTTTGACACTTTTAGCAGGATCGCCCTACAGCTCATGCAATAAAGTTGCCTCTATAGCAAGTTTGTCTGCCCATTCTGGAACGTAATCGTCATATTTACGGTATTTTTTTGATTTTACGGAAAAGGAAAAAAAGACTGCGGACTGAAAGTCGTTGTAATAATGGATTTTTTGTGAAGGAAGCATTTAAATCACCGATACATTTTTGAAGTGTTTGTTTTCAGTTTGTCAATAGTATTTATAGAAAATTTTCGCCTGGGTAAATACGTTTGATGCTGAATATTATGATGATAATCCTCAAGTCAAGTAATTCTCATCACTATAAAAAATATAGTGATTGAAGTATCACGAATTAGGTATCGGGGCGAGGAGCTCAACCCAGAAAAAATATGACAAGTTAGTATTCGTAAATGGAATACTGTTTGTGACTACGTAAAGAATGTAAAAAATTCTGTCATCAACTTAAATAACATTGTTAAGAAAAATATTTTTAAGCATCCGATTTCCCTTAAACCGAGTTATTTTGGATAGAAAGAATTACAGTAGTAAAGGGAAAGGAAGGAGCGTGTTTTGTATGAATGCATTTGCAGTATAATAATATTGTATGAAATCATTTTAATTTTAGAGAGTGAGCGTGGAACCGACATTTTTATTTAGGTGTTTCATATTTTCATCACCACAGTGCTCTTTATACGCCTTTTGAAACCCACAGACATAATGAAACAAGTTATATGGTATTTAAAAATTTTGTTTGCATCAAAAAGAGATGTCTCTCCTGATATACTTTTGCAGTACTTTATCAGCCAATGAATTAGGTCTAGCTAAGATGAAAAAATGGAGTTATTTAAACACCGTGGAGTCTTTTAGAGAGAACATAGCTACTGGGAGTATTAGTGACTTGACAACGTTCATGAAGGCATATACATCATAATCGCACAAAGTGATACCCGAGACAAGTACGCTCGAATGTTTACAGTACTGACAACCCAAAAGCGGAATGCGAGACCTGAGGAAACTAGCAATACGGGGAATGTGAGTGGCCGCGGAATGGAAGAGCGGGCGCCGGTATCATTGAACTCGCGGCTACCACGACGCGTCACCAACCGCTGATTGAAGTCCAATCGAGTAAACCTCGCAAATTACTGAATATGCACGCGGTATTATTGAAAGCGTGGGCGGCGCGAAATAGCACCTGCGTCGACGCGATGGTTGTGTGTGAAGGGGGGAGGGGACCTCGCGTGCGTGACAGCGCGGTCGCTAGGAAATTGACGCGAGTGACAACAGGGCTGCTTTGTGAAGATGCGAAATCAAATGCCAATGCGTTGTAGCACCTCCTTTTCGAGCATTCTCAGTTATTGATTTGTTGATTTCCTTCCTCGTTACGGTCGGGTTCTATGACGCCTAGTGTCTCAGTGATGTTTGTGTTTTTCGTCTTAATAATTCAATTCCACACTCATGTATGTTTGATCTATGTGCGTTCCATAAACACGTACGGGCGCACTTATACATTTGCAGTGACACACAGTACAATACTACCCCTCTTCCAAACTAACTACAGTAATGGTTATCTTTCGCTTCCTCCCTCTTTGTGGTCGCTAATTTCCATCACTTTATCGTTGGCCTGTTGCAGCGCTCTAATTTCGATTCCACTATTTCTACTCGTTGCCTCCTTCTCCAAATGTCATCGCTCTACCCACTCTCCTGGTAACGTTCCCTCTGACTCCCCCAATTCCCTTTTCGTCCTTTCCCACATCGCGCTCGAAATGAACAATCAAGCACCCCCCTTCATTTGATAATCAAACCAATAGGAATTACGTAGTTGTGCGGTGAAAAATTTGACTGGCGCGTCGCACCACGCGCGCGCGCGCGCTAGCAGAGGTTCTATTTGCCTCTTTCTCTCTCTCTCTCTCTCTCTCTCTCTCTCTCTCTCTCTCTCTCTCTCTCTCTCTCTCTCTTGCTCCGTCATTCGTCCTCCCCCCCTCCATTCCCACCTCTAGCCTCACCACTCTTCGTCCCTCTGTCGCCCGGCACGCTCGCGGCGCGGCGGAACGCAGAATTATATTATTGAATTGCAAATGCCCGGGAAGTTGATTAAGGGCCTACATAGATCACAACATTGTTATCGGGACAACGTCGAAGTGCGGTCGGAAGCTCTGGTGGGGTGGAGGCGGGCGGCGCGGGAGGGACGGCGTCGAAAGAAAGATCTGTGGAGCACTTCCGATGTCGAACGCGCGGGACGACGCGTGGGGCCGACGCGGGCGCCGACGCGGCGCTGACGGCCATCACAAACAAACGACCGGCGGGCGGCAGGGCGGGCTGAGCGAGCGTTAGTACAGCGGCTCAGAATGGTGGCGCACTGTGGTTCGAAATGGATCAATAGCACGCATCACCTCCAAATTATCTTTTTTTTATTTTTTAAATCTCGTTTTCATGAAAAACATATTAATTAGATTATAGATTATCAACTAGTCGTTGACAAATTATTGCAACAAGATTCCTGTGAAGTCACCTAATCATTTTAACTAATATTAAATGCATCTGCTGCCCGATGGATTATTGAGTACTAATGAACGGATCATTGTGTACGGATCTGAAACTATAGTAAATGTAATATAATAGAAGGCGCATAAAAATACTTGATTATATTAAGGAACTTCTTGTTACGGTTCTTTTGCCACATATATGGAAGGAAATATTTAATTTTCGATGCCTTTTTTTTTTTCGATAATTCTTCCCAAGTCATTGCGGTCATTTGGAAATGCGAAAGGCCGAACCGGAAAAACAAATTCAATGAGCAAACGTTTTGGGGACGAACACGAGCATTACGCATTCTTGAAGTTTAGATAGAAGACAAAATGCTTTACGCACAAGTGCTATTTCATTTACATATTTGCAGCACTCGGAATATGACAATAAAAAAACTGCAAAAGTTGTGCATTTCGTTCCAACCGTAGGTACAATTAAGAGTACTATTCAAAACATGATAATATATTTTATAATATATTCATTCTGAGCGAAAATGAATTTTATCACATGCAATGTTTAGTCTTTCTCAAAATATACGTTAACTAACTTTTAAAGTGAACGGTAATCTTGAAGAAATGACGGAAAACGAGATACTAGTTTTATCCTCATATTTCCATATTATTACATATACACGATGAATATTTCTTTAGTTTTTGTTAGTTGAATGATCTTCGTACTCTCTGCATCCTCTGTGCAACGCGTTTGAAAGAGCAGTCTCGCCGCTGACGGCCGGTGCTGCGCTGCGGTGGTCGGCGCGTGAAACAAAAAAGATGAAATGACTTTCGCAATTTATGAATGCACCAAGTGGACAGGGCGGAGGGAATCGTGGTGGTGACGGCTAGAGGCAGGAAACTGGCGGATAGCACAGGGAGGGAGCGAGGACGAGAGGATAGGAAGAGGACAGAGAGTGGAGCAACAAGGGGAGAGGGTGGGTCGGAGGTAGGCTGGGAGGGATGAAACAGCGTTCTTGCCCCACGCGTGTGTGTGAACTTTTAACAGTATTTTCATCACAAACGATGTTATGTAAATTAACGGTTTGTATTTTTATGTCGCGTCGCGTGGAGTTTAACGGGTCGGAAACGCGCAGGGGGCGGGACGCAGGGAGGGAGTGAATGTTGAATGGGATGCTGGCGACGAAGCCGGCAAGTCCCGTGTTGGGGCGAGAGATACGAATGTGTTTTGTGACGCGGGCCTTCGGTGCGGAGGTATTGCCAGACGTGGCGTGGGATGTTCTGAGCGCTCAATGTTTCCCTTGTGCGCGTGTTGACTGTCTGGGGTTCGGAGTCGAAATTAACCGCGCGTGATAAGAGCAGTCGTGCCTGCAAAAACATGTGTTCGAGAAATGATGACAGATTTTGGTCTGTGCGGAGGAGCTTTTTTAATTCTTGTCGACAAGCGCATCGTGTTTCGTTTCTTGCGAGTTGGGTGAAATATTTCGATGTGTGTATTCTATATCACATGTTGATGCTAAGTGCTGTACTGAGAATTTCTGAAAATATGCATTTTTCTTTTATTTACTGGTGTTTTGCTTTATATTATTTATTTTTCATAACTTAAATATTTATGTGTTTATGTATTTTAAATGCTATAAGGTGACAAGTACTGGGCAAGTAACGTTTTTACTATGTAGTTCGTGCATAACATTTCTAAAGGGCGATTTATGATTTATTCTATGCAATATATTTCAGATTACGTTATTTTAATGCGTATATATGATCAAACAGAATGTTCTTTTTACTTTACTATATCCATTTCTTTTGTTTATGAACAACAAAAATATATTCGAAATGAAAAAGTCACAGCATCAGATGGATGTTTCATTTCCTAAAAGTTCATGTTAGTGTTTATTCAATATTACTGTTTTCACATGTATTTGCATGATTTATTTGTCTCGCTCGCTCTTTCATCCGTTTTGTTGCCACTTTGCCTGCCACTGACAGAATTTCGATGGCATTTTGTCGTCGCTGTCCACTGGCCGCTCTTGTAGCGAATTCTCTCTTATTTTCATGCGTGGTCCATTTTCCTGTTCCACTCGGATGGATTTCAAATTCTATTCATCGAAACATAAGCTTGCCGAAATCAACTAACAAGAAACGAAATGTACTTTTTTACTTTCGCTTCCGTTTTGGTTTTCGTATAATTTTACTTGTTTTTTTTAAATGAATATAAAATTAAAGCATTATTCGTCTTTCATTTTGGAGTTTCCTCTCTGCTAGCGAAATGTGTAGTATTACGTCGGCATTTTGTGGCCATGCAACGCGTGGAGGCTCACTTGCCTTTATGTGGTAGAGCGAACTCTCAGTCGTTCTTCCTTTCTCTCCCTCCCTTTTCCCTATCTTTCTCTCTCTTCTGCACCGTCCCTCTGTCTGTCCTTCTCCGCGCGGTCATTGCTGACCGGCGCCGCCTCTCTCGCCTTTTGTCGCGCGTGTAAAGATCGGAACAATATCGCGGCGGCAGGCGCATGAAAGGCTCAAATAATAGGGATATTGTTTCGAATTGAATTTGTTTTTCTTTCACCCACGCACGCACAATGCACGCTTGTGTGAGGAAATGGCGTTACTTTCAAAATTCCTACCTCTCGCCTCACTCCAGATAGTACGTGCCTTTTGCGGTGGTAATTACCTATCGCTTATTCGGAATTCGAAGCGGGCCGGGAATCAAAATTCGGGTCTTCGAGTGCACGGCAAGCACGCAAAGAGTTTCCTGCGTTTTATTGGCAGCACAATTCTGCCAGTGTTGTGCGATGAGGGTGTGCACTTTTGTGTTGGAGTGTTGAATCACGGTGAACGCACGTGATAATGAACGTGTGTAATGACACTAGGGGAAGAGCGAGCGGATTTATTGAACTTTTGTGACACACTTCTCAGTTTTCAAGTATCCTTACTGGTTTTAATTTACTACCAATTGTAATCGTGTGTACCTGCCGCTTACACAGCTAGCGGATGCTGCTTAATCATTTTTCGGAAAGCCACGAAACAGGCGAAACTAAATCAATACTAGAAAGCCGTAAATACCTTAGGGCTGTGTGTTCTACGGGGTATCTTTCGCGTTAATGAACAGAGTGGTAATATATCGAGGGACCACCGGGGAGCTCGGGGCAACTAGTGGCAAATCCCCCAAAAAATCGACGCGTCCCCTAATGCTCGCGCGCAATATTTAGTGCGCAGTTAGCGCGTGTGCACGGGCTTACCAACCTAACGGAGTCTAAACAAGCCGGCGGCTGGTGGCGGGCGGGCAGGCATTGCGAGTAATATTGCGGCTCTGCGCTCATTTACCGGACGGCGGGCGCCGTCGGACGTGGAGAGTTAACGGCGAAATGACTCATGTGCACAAGTTGGGCGTAACTCTGGGCCACCGCCGCGGTCGGGGTACCTGGTCTGCCCCGCTCACCTCCGCCTAACTTCATTATTTTGCGTTTAGGTGGACCTAAATCGATAGAGCGATATTGTGCCGTCGCCGGCAGTTCTCTGTTTTGTACTGCCCTAAGTGAGTATAGTTTTTTTTTCATTATGTTATCCGCGTTATACTTGTCCAACAAAATTGTAGTACTTCGATTAAAGTGACCGTTTAAAATTTTGAATGAAGGACTGTGTATACCATAATCTACTAACCGTGAACTTACAAACCATCCAGTTTGTGGTTGAATTGTTTATATTAACGCAATACTTTACGAAGCACACATGAGACTTGTGAGAAATATTCGTTAATATTGTAGTGCTTTTCCAGGTAAAACTACACTCCAATGAGGAGTATCCAAAAACGTGACACTACTCTGTAACAAACTTGCAGTATTCTCGGAACAGGAGGTCAGCAATACTTGAGGTTTTCTATCACGACCAAAGAACACACGAAAGAAGATAAGCAATCACCCAGTCGGGCGGGATTCGAATCTACGACCTTCCAGACGGAGATGATGAGCCGTTTGCGTTCATCGATCATTTAGGTCGACAATACTAATTACTGTCGTTTAATTAAAATTGAAAACAAATTTCAAAAATGATGATTTGTTTGGAGGAGAGTCATATATGTAACGGAAATTCTAATTAATAATAGTACTCATTCCGTGCTTCAAAACTTTCAATAGTTGAAAAAGTATTAGAAGTGTTGTTAATCATTACATTTCGTCCGTCGCTCAGCGTGACCTCAACTGGTACAAGACTGTAAATATTTCAAACCTTTAACGACTATACTCTACAATATATCCGATCCCAAATTTTTGGTGGTAACATTTCTTAATGTGCCCGAGAGAAACATTTCCAGTTACTGATCATTTTTGTCTCCATTTCTTTGGCAATTAAGTAATCCCATTGGACTCGTGCCTTAGATTTATGACTCTCAAAAGATAATTTTAGTGGATTTAGTCCCGGAAAAATTACTCGTTTTTCGCCTTAGCAATTAAATTATTAATTGGAAATTAAACTTTGTAACGTGCGTTTCTCCAGGAATGATATGAATAAAATGTAAGCCCTAGTCATTTTTTTGTTTGGATAACTATACTTCATCGCAGAAGGTTTTGGGATTCTTCTGCTCGATATCAGCGTCTAGTTCATTTTCTTTGTCTATATAATTTCTTCACAAAACCCTCACTTCTTCTCAATTATCCTCGTAGTATGTTCTTCCACTTGTGTATTACAATTATGTTTTTCGCAACTCACTCTCAAATCCCAGGAGTATCATTCCCAAATCCGAGGAGACGACTTTTACAGGACAAGTTGGCAGCTTATTTTCTTAATCTCTTCTCATCCTTATTATAATAGTTCATCTCTCTCGCTCTGAGTGTGTGTACGTTGATGAATTCATATTTCACATAGCAAGTGCTCTCTAGTAATTTAGAATAGTGGATGTGAATCAGCTTTCTTGTTTCTCCTTCGAATTACATTATCGTAATTTCTTGAAAAGAAGTGTCTCACGCATCCACTTGTACACAGACTGTCTCTTTTTCCACTTCTACAACTCTCTCTCTCTCTTTCTCTCTCTCTCTCTCTCTCTCTCACTCTCTCTCTCGAAGCTGCTTCTTCTGCTCCCACCTCGTCATCCCACTTCCAACCCAACCTCAAAGCACCGCCCCCTTCCCCATCGGCTCACTCGCAAAACCGAGGAAGATCACTCCCACACCCGGGGCCATTTCCGGTCCCAGTCAAGTAGGTAGGTTATTCTGCTCTCTCGTGCCGAGCCGGCGGGGGCGGGGCGGGGGTGGGGCGAGGAGGAGGCAGGCGCGAGCGATCCTTCACCGGCGCGCTCGTAAATCCAGGGGCCACTGCGAGCAAGAGACAGCGCGGCCGGCCACTCCCGCAAGACGTCCAGATTTAGGTCCAAATTAATTGCGCCCGTGTAAGACCCGTTCCGCTCCTGGGTGCGCTCGGTTCATTAGGGTTGTTGCGGCGCCCGAACCCACTGTTCCGCGGTAATCCCGTAAGAATTTGCATGCATATTCAGCGGGGAGTCGCCCCGCCCCGCCCGGCCGACGCGGAGGTAACGCTGGGGCAGGGGCATTGCCGCTTGCGGAAGAGTTATCCCGCTGCCGGTAATATAGATGGGACGCCGCTGCTGCTGTCGGTTTTATGCTCTCGGTAATACATTCCTGATTTTTATTTTAGCGTTCGTTTATTTTAGCAAGAGATGTCCGTGATTAATCTGTTTAACTATTATCACAATACGAAAATGTTTCAATACGATGCAGTTAGCATAAAGTACATATTCAGAGGTTCAATTAAATTGTGAGTAGTTGAACAAAATCATAATACGTTTTAAGTCAGGCTGAAGAGGACACACCTGATTTTACAGCCATTAGTCTTTAATGCTGCGAGGGTTTAAGAAGTTTATAATCTTTATCACCATTCAGCATTGTTGTTAAGAAGGGAAATACTATTCTGCGTAGGAAATAAATAATTTCTTTGAATGAAACTTTTTGAGGTCAAACGTTGACCTCATTTGTCTTAAAAAGTCGATTGTAGTAACGTGACAGATAGAAGTAGAAAATAATGGCAAGGACTTGAAAGCAGATTTTAGCAGCAATCACTTAGGGAAAATAAGACGTGAAAGTCAGAAATCTAAACGGATTGAAGGTTGTGGTGTCGTGGATTCATCACTTCGTAGCCTGGGTAGCCGAGACCTTTGTGAAACCCAATGACAAATTGAGACGTGATCTTGGATCACGTTAATTTGCTGTTCGTTTCTATACCGTATTCTGGAAAATACTCGTAGTTCGAACGTGTTGGTAATGCTGTCACAGTCGTAGGATATTGATGCAATATCAGAGGGCCTCTTTCATTTCCAAGTTAACATCTGATTCTGATTTCATTGCTCTTTCTCGTGCCACCTATCTCTCTGTCTCTCTCTCTCTCTCTCTCTCTCTCTCTCTCTCTCTCTCTCTCTCTCTCTCCTCTCTCTCTCGCTTGCTCGCTCGCTCTATGTCTCCTTATCTACCTACCCCTCTCTTTCCTCTCATCCTCCGTTCTCCCCACCTATCTGCCTCTACTCGATCGCGTGTAATTACGCCGGCGAGAGCCCCGCGACGAACGGGAGACGTCGTCTCCGGCCGTGCAGTATGCGCGCATCTGTCGGGACACCGAGCGGCCGCGGGCGTTTTTCTTTTATGACTGGGATTACGACTGGCACTCGCACGCCAATGGCGTCATTTGCCATTGAAATGACGCCCCTCGCCGACTGATGGCCGGGCAGCCGCCAGCCTTCGGGCGGCCGCTCCGCCAAGGAATCGTTTCCGATGACGTCTGCCGGTGCAGTACCAACTGTGATGCGATCGAAGATTTACCAGTGATCTGTAATTCAATTGGTTTATACTTGAATTTCATTGTTTTATTATTCGCCGATCGCTCCTTTATTGCTTTTGCAAGAGGTTCATTCGAAATGAATGAAAAGAATGTCAGAAAAATTGAGACAAGTCTCGTCGTGAGAGAAAAAAAATGCTCAATTCGAATGATTCAACATTACATGTAATAGGAGCTTAATTTATCAAACAGTCTCATTTGTTATAAAATTAATAAGCCCCGACTTTTCCTAGAAAGACGATAGAATTTGCCTCAGACACATTTCTCATCCTTTTCGCTCATATTCCCGATTTCGCGCTTCCCAGTTGTAATTTTATCGTATCGATTTAATAAAACCGTGTAATTTCCTACCGTGTGTAATTTCAATTAATTCATTTCGTGTTTAATTTCAGAAATTTCCCTTTTGAACATATATGCTCGATGAATTTTATGTATTTGTTCCAAATTATCTATTGTGTTGCTATTTGGTGTATCTATTGTCGTTTACTATTTATTTTACTGTTACTTTTGACGCCATGGGTATACATACCTAAAGATTAGCCGAGTCGTCAGAAAGCTTCTTCTGATCAAAACGCAACTCGGAATTGAACCGCTCCGGCGACTGCGTGTACTAGCTACTCGTCGACCCGCGCGCTCACCCGCTGTTATAAGTAGAATTACTGCGCGAGCTGGGAAGGAGATGGCGCCATTTGGGATTGAAATGGCGCAGCCGCAGCCGCCCTAATGGGCGACATCGTCCGGAATCGGCCGCCAGCCGCCCCGGCGGCCGGACGGCTCGGTCGTCGGGCGCCGTCGCGCGAATCGGAGGACACGGGCGCCGCACAGTGGGAGGAAAGGCGTAGGACACGGAGAAAAAAAAAGAAATTTAATTTAAGGATTTTGCTCTAATTTGTGTTGGTAAAACAATTAGTAGAAAGGACGCATAATGCAGCAGAGAGCAACACAGGAAATTTAATATAATGATTTTATCCCAATTTTAATTGTTAAAACAAGTGTAAGTGTTCTAATCCAAATTCGTAGATATGGGAAATAAAATGTATGTTAACGTAAAAAAAATGGTCGTTATGGTGAGCGTGTGAACGTGGTGAATACCATTTCTCTTTCGAAGGCTACACGTTGTGTAAACATAAAATTGTTCTGTGAGGATTTTATTTAGGATATAATATTAATGCTTAAATTGGAAATGAATAAAGATGTTTAAATAAATAGAAGAAATGGAGAAAATAGGTGTTACGTACTTCTGAGATTCATCGTGATTTGTGTTTCAGTTTTATTTACCTTTTATTATAATTAAAGATATTTCTTTGGATTTGCTCTATTTCCCAACGATGGTTCTTGTTTTACATTTTTAGAAGAAATTTTCCTGTTTAGACGTATCTATCTACGGCTGTTTCGTGCATTTACAGTAGTACTTTGTCGATCTTCGAGCTTCCAATCAACGAGATTTATTCTTTGGGAATTGATCATTCACACCTCCACGCCGAGTAATAATTCAGGCTAAATCCCGATTTTATACAATTTTATTTATTTGTTTTTAGACGATGCGGGTTTATTTCTTGGTTTTATAGTTGACATAAGGTTTTCGTGTACCGGATCCACTGTGTGTAGTCGTATAGAATCCGTTCGCCAGCCGTTGGCAAAACACAGGCGTCACGGCCGTGGTGTTCTGCACGGCAGACGCCACCACCGCGTTCCCTTTTATTCCTCTCTGCTCCGTTCCCGCAAGACGGCATGTGGACTGGCGGGCGACTACAACCGCCCCCGTCACGCCCCTCCTCGCCCCCCACCGCCGCCACCGCCGCCTCCTCCGCCGCGCACTGGCTATTTTATAGGCGGCCATGAATTTATGCATGAGGCCCGCCGTTATCATATGGCGGATAGGAGCAGTAGTTTACAATCGGGATATGATTAATATTGTTGGAAAGTCGAATTTCCATAAATTTCATTAGAGGGATTCCGGAGAAAGGGAGAAAAGTCGACGCGGCGAACCGGTGCGTTTCGGCCGCCGTCTTTTGTCGCGCGTTTGAAGGGGCGGAGCGGGGGAGGAGCATCGGCGCCGACGTTTCTTCGAGGTGGAATTCCGCGTTCATGGTGAAGAGCCTTGGATCCGGAATGAGGAATTATATGACACTTCGGTGGAACGTCTGCAAATTGCAGAATTTTTTAAAATGTCTTTGTTAGAGAACCTAGCATTGCAGCTACATTCGGAATGCATCTCGAAAAGGGAATTATGTAACACTTCAGTGGAACTTCTGCGAATTGAAGAATTTTATAAAAAGTCATTGCCAGAGAAGCTAGTGTTTTTGATGTATTTTGTACTCTCATCCTCGTTCCCCAAGTTAAATATAAAACTAGGTCAATATATTTACAATATCATTAACTGATTTCATGACGTCTTCAAGAGGTGGCTCGAATCTGGGTAAAAGAATAGTAGTTAAAAAGTAGAATTCTACCAGGGGTTTGATGAAGAAAAAAAACTTCATCAATTTACTGATGAATGTTATGGTTCAATTTATATTTTTAATTGTTTGGTGTGTATTTGAATTAGAATTATGCAACAAGTGAATGGACAAATGTTTCTGCTGTATCAAAAACATCTCCTGCCAATTGCATCGCACAGAAATTATTCCAACCCAAACTCCTCATTATCTTCGAAACCACTCATGAATTTTCCCACAAATTCTGCAGACGTCATGTATTCCGATCTTCGTGAGCCTCATTACCTGATACCATCCATGTGATCAACCCGACCTCACGTATCATTTCGTCCAACAGGACACCTGAGTTTTCGCGAACGCTTTTTCTTTTCTCGGATCGTTCTTCCTCTCGGAATCCTCTCTCCGCAGAGTTCGCCTCCGACCTTTAATAAGCTTAAAGGTTTGCGCCCCGGGGGGCTCCACAAAAGTGAAACCCGAGGACGGTGGAGGTGGCGCTGGTACTGGCGTTTTTCACAACGCGCCGTTGCCAGGCAACGCGAACGCGGGCCGTGTATCATGGATTAGCCCGTGATGCACATCGCTCGATCCGTATCCAGAGCGTCTGGAATTAAGCGATAAGGCGGTGCTCTTAGGCGTACGGCAAATGCTCAACGATTTATGTATTGACGTAACTTAATTCATAATCGCGCCGGCGTTTAATTACCCTTATACGTTATACCGTGAGGGCGTAGAGGGTGGGGGAGGGAGCAGGGAGGAGGCGGCAGGCGCAGAAATTACGACACACCCCGAAGAAAAGGCGGCGCGGAAGCTCCGTAAGATGCGAGGGCTGTTAAATATTTACGAATATAAATTGCGCTGCCCGAGCGTTGGGTGTGGTGCGCAGCGGCGCGGCAGTAGCCGCCGTTGTGGGGGCACTACCCGGGAATTAACGTTGCGCCGCTGGGGCGGGTGAAACAAGCAGAAGAGCCGGTGCTGGACGCTGCGTTTACCGTCGATGCAACAGTTACCACCGTTGTTGCAGTGCTTTACGAATGATAATCTTAAGCCAAGTTCGAGTGTAGAGAATAGAAGATCTTGGCTACTAACTAGGAACGTGGGCTTATTATTGGGACATTAGTCTCCTAAGTGTAGTTCACGTTTTAACGCGGTGTTGGCGGTGATCCTTCCCTCTGGATGGCGAGATTCGACGCAGACCTACCCGACGACTGGCGATATTTTCCCTTACCAATTATCTCCCTCCAGCGGGGCACCACCCCAGCCGGTACAAGTTCTAAACTCCTGACTGGTCTCCCGCCACGTGTGGTATGTAGTAGAAGAGAAGTCGGAGTAGCTTAGAAAATATCGCGAATTGAATGTGAAATGAAATTTCTTAATGATTTTGTAGAATTCAGATACGGACATGCAAAGCGAAAATCTAGTAAGTAATAAATAAGTATAGATTGTAACTCATACATTAGTAAAATGAGCGAGCGAGGTCACTTATACTTTTATGATACGAGGTAGAACATTCAACTCTGTCCTAGAATAGTTTGTTTTATTATTCCTGGTTAAAATTGTTGCGTTTTGATATTCCGACGTTCATTTTTGTGTTCTTGGAATATACGTTTTGATTGATGGAATATATTATCATATGTAGTGACTGTGGCAATGTATAAACGTTCCTTGATAACCAGATATCGTCATCCTGGGACTGAAGGTATTTTGGAGACCGGCGAAAAAAGACCTTTTTTTAGAGTAGCCTTAGGTCTTAGTCTTTCAACTGTATTAATTAATAACCGTACCTTGGAAATGTAATTGAGCGTTAATCGGCGGAATAAAGTGTACATGCGTGTGCATTCATAGATTTTTCGAGCGCTTTAATTTTATCCATCAGAAATCCGTTGCTAGTCGATTGAATGCTAGCTGCTTCCTCGCGAAGCGTAGATGAATGAACGAGGAATCCCCGAGTTTATTTAACTGGCCTCGGCGCGCACCTGTGGATCGCCAGCAGCAGCAGCAGCAGCAGCGAAGGCATTCGATCGCGCGCGCGAACCGCAATACGCGCTGTCGCCTCCGGAATGCCGCGCCGCGCACCTGCGGCGGGTGACAAGCAGCGCGGCTCGGCCGCGCCGGCGCCCCGCAGTGCGCCCAATGAACACAACGCTTTCTCAACTCACCGAAACAAACGTTTCAAATGCGTTCTGTTGTGTGATACTTCGCACACTGCGGCGGTGCTCCAAGACTCCACTTCCCCGATACTCTTCGATACGTCCAACTGAAATCATATTCGGCAACGAATCTACGTATTTCTATTCCAATGTAATATTACACCAGCATTATTTGAATTTGAATAATATATATATATATATATATATATATATATATATATATATATATATATATAGTTATTATTCTAGCTATCGTTATTGAATTTTGTTTTCTTGTGGCGCCAAAAGAATCGATAATCTTTTCGATATTGTAATATTATACATTCAACAAAATTCTTTGTTTTCTTACGCTTTATAATCAAACTTGTTTGCACACTCATAATACACCTTCTGTCCATATCAATTATTATTATTATTATTATTATTATTATTATTATTATTACTGTGTTATTGATTTATTTTGTAGATTTGAGTTGTACACACTTGTAATTCACTGTAGGTAACATTTTCTTATTTCATAAAACATTTTTTGCCCTTATGAAACTATAAGTGCATCTGCATTAGTGAACTGAGCATTAAGCACATTGATGCAAACACAATTATCGCACGACCGTTAAATTGAAACAATTGGTTTTGTACCTTCTCCTGCCATTCTCATCCACTGTGCGCCGTCGCGTGCGGGCGAACGTGCGGCTGTGGCTGCGGGACGTTGTCCACGCGTGGATAATGATCGCTGCGCGCACGCGCCCCGACTGTGGGAGGCGCCCGGCCCCCGCTGCCTCTTGCACCACCCCACTGCCGCCGCCACCCACCGCCTCCGCCACCCCGCCACCACCGCCACCATCTCCGGCACCGCCTCCGCCGCCGCCAACGCCATTGCCAACGTTGGTGCTGCCGCCAACACCTCCACCGACGCCGCTACTCCCGCCGCCCCCGCTGCCCCTTCTCATGCGCCAACTCCGTCGCCGCCCTTACTACTCCCGTCGTCATCACCGCCCCCGCCGCCGCCGCCGCCACCCCTAACGTCCCTGCCAACGATGCTGCCGCCGCCCACACCTTACGATAAGGCGCAGGTCGGTGCGGTACTAGTTCATGATCAGATACTCTCCCGGGAAACGCGAAGTTGTCCATAAAACACGAGAGGAATAAAGGTACGTGAGCTCGTCAGAATCAGCGTAATTGTCAAACTGCGTTCTCGTAATCCGAGATGGGTTCAAGCTCGTTAAATCTTCTTCTGTGATTGTAACGCTATCTTACGGGTATATGTGCCATGTAACAACCATGTACCATGTACCAGTAACGCGATGTGATCCAAGATAAATTAATTAGAATATCTGTCAATTTAAAAGAATTACAGGATACGTAGACCACAGTGTGAACAGGGTGCATACCATATTCGGTTCCACTTTTATGCCCTGAATTGGTTCCTGGATAGAACTAATCCTGTGCAGACAAGAAATTATTCCTCATTTGTCAAAAATCCGTTATTTCCAAAATGAAATTAATAATAATTATAATTATGATAAACATTCGAATATTCTGGAGATAAATACTATTGCATTCCAGACAACAACGCGGTACGTTTATTTTGAGTCTGTTCATGCCAATCTGGGTCTCCAGTTGCGCAACTCCTCCACGAGATCGCTTCTGCGCAATCGTAGCTCCGCCTACTTCTCGCATTCGCCTCTCGCGCCGTCGCCAGTAGCGACGACTCTGTCGTGCTCAGGTCTATTCCTCTCCTCTCCTCTCCGATCCACTCGGCCAACTCCGCGCCAGCCGTGCCTCGGGCTGAATATGGAACGGTGGAGCGCCGCAGCCGCTACGATCTCCGCCTACGCATCCGCCTCCTCCACCTTCTCCGCCACCGCCACCAACATGGGCACCAGCACCGCCTCCGCTTCCGCCTCTACCACTGCGGCCGTCACCGCCATCGACCCCACCTCCGCCACCGGTACGGAATTCAGCACTTCCTTCGTCACCACTGCTTCACCGCCGCCATTGCTTCAACACCTTTGCCGCCACAGACACTGCCTCCACCTCCACCCCTGCCAGCGAGTCCACCTTTGCCTCCGTCTCTATCCCTTCGCCGTCCCCGACTCCGTCTCCACCTCTGCTTCCGCCTCTGCTTCCGACCCCGTCCCCGTCCCTATCCCTGCCACGATCCTCGCCCCAACCCCGTCCCCACCGCCTCCTCCCGCGCCCCCGGCCCTGTCCTCCTCCCCGTTCCCGTTCCCAAATCCGCCTCCGCCACCGCCACCCTCTATGGCATTGCCACCTACCACCACCGCCAACTCCCAGTATTGCCTCCTCCACTACTGTCGTCTTATCCATGCCATCGCCATCTGCACCGCTGCCTTCGCCGGCACCGCGCTGCAGCCGCCGCGTCGGTTCTTTTTGTCTCCCCTCCTCTCCACTAGCGGCGGCAGTGGCGGGCGCGGGCGCGCGCGCGCTGTGGGTTTAAAGTAATCGCGGCTAATTGGATGCGAAGCGCTGGTCGTACTCCCCGAGGCGCGGCGGCGGCGGCGGTGACTGCAGCGAAGCCGACGACGAGACATCGGAGCGGCTTCTGGGCGGGCGGGTGGGAACTCGTGTCGTGCGATGTCGCCGCTGCCAACGTGCCCGGATTGCAACTGGGCAGGCCGCTCCCGCGCTTCGACGCTCGACGAGTGGATTTCAGCCCTCCCGGCTCGGAAGAGAGTACGTGTGCGGGCGTAGGGCGTGACCGGGCTGTGAGGAGCGTGTTGCAAGTCTTCAGAAATGCACATGTTCTGTAGTTTGGGGATAAAATAGGTTAGAAAATGTATTAGCAGAGGGGTTGGTTGCTCTCGTTTCCACAATAAATCATCCACATTTTTTTAACATTTCATAGTATCTTAACAAATAAAATCACTATTTCTTGGATTCTAGAAAGCAATGATGCCTTTTCTCCTTTAGACATAATCGGAAATGATGCAGGGGAGTTCTCGAAACTATTCTACGTAGAAACGTAGTCTACGAAACACTTTCGAAGTGTTCTACGTGTGGAATAAAACAGTTATCTGTGTTGTATTTTTCGAATACTTATTGTTCTTAAATACTTTGATGTTATTTTATTTACTTTAAATTTGACAGCTGAGCTAATGATGTTCGTGACGAATTTGGCTTTCTTTCAGAGAATTGCAGCAAAATCTCGCCAGAATTATGTTCGTAACATTACTTCAGAAATACACTTGTAATGCGTGTTCGCTGACACGTAGTAGATCGGAGTAGAACATTTTTAGATACCTTGAAAATCTACAGATCGCCAGGAAAGTCTCCGCAGTTGCATCAGTGACTGGTGAGACAGCTAGTGACAGAGATGATGTTAGTAGCACGAATTGCAGCTTGGAACAAATGCAAAATTAAATTGCTTACTCACCATCATCATAATAGTTCCTGGAAGTGTTGCCTCCTTCACTTTTATCTCAGTGATCTGGTTGCAACGAAAATAAATACAAATTTTAATAGAAGTCCCTGACTAGGCTCTGTGCGGTGATAAATTCCTAGCGAACGTTAAGTTCTCTTAACTCAGAAACCTACGAATACTAATACATTGTCCTGTGACCGATCAACGTAAGAAGAACAAAAATGTGTTCTTGGGATTATATGGATAAATATATACTTCTTTTCGGATTATACTTTAAATGTGCACAAGGTGTCTAAAATAAATTAAAGTTTGCAATACCCTTTAAAATAATGCCTCAGAAACGCAGAATTTCCTTCAATTAAATATGAAACTTTTTTCTAACATTTAGATGGGAATGGGAATAGAAGTAAACTAAATCGTGCATTTTTTTCTTTGAGGGAATGTTACATTCACTGTAGGCTTGTAGACAGTTACGTAATGTTCCCATTCCCTGACACCTGCTGGGCCGGACTGCGTCTCGTAAAGCAACCGCCGTGCCGACTCCAGGCGGCCTCCCATTGGGGCCGGGAACTAGATGTGACGCGAGCCGTCCGCCCAGCGGGACGTCGCTTCACCTCCCGATCACACAGGCGGGCAGCGCTGGCGGCGGCAACTGGAAAGCGGACTGTAATTAGATGGCTGTTGGGAGGCTGAAGGGTCGTTGGGGACGGCGTCCTCTGCGAGTAACACCCGGCCCCAGCCCCGGCCCCGGCTCCGGCCCGCGCAGCAAGCCAAAGGCGGAATTCTGCGACAGACTGACTGCTGTTGGTGCGCGTGCACTCGGGCATGACGTGCAGTACAAGAGGCCTTTTGTCCTCCGAAATTACGATGGATTTCTTTTGTCGCGGCAGCGACGGAAGTGGATGACAGGGAAGCAACAAAGTAGGTGCTTGACGCTCGGTCTTTGCATGGTATACACAAGTACAGCTGTGTACACATACCACAAATCTTTTGTCGTGATATAGTTGGAACTTCCTAGGTAAAAATTAATGTGAAATATATTATTTTTTACCCTTTCTGTAGGTTGTAGTATAACACACGCATTATATATATATATATATATATATATATATATATATATATATATATATATAGAGAGAGAGAGAGAGAGAGAGAGAGAGAGAGTATATTTTAAAATAAAGATAAAAGTGCTATAAACGTTACAATACTACTTATGAGAAACCTTTCCTAAATAAATAGGTTGTAAAGGAATCGTGAATATAGATTACAGGTAACGGATGTGGACTTTGGACAAGGTTCCTATTTTTAGTTTTACGTTGATGAATCCACGGATATTTTCCATGCCAGAATACAACGAAGGAGCTTTAAGAAATCACGTTAACTTGTAGATGGAGAAAGTTGTCCGGGTTTCGCCAGTTTTATTCATCATGTAGAAATTCAAGAATAGTTCCGATGTAAATGGTTGAATGGAATTTGAATAACACAGCAGTGCATAGAAATGATAATTGCTAATATTGACAACTTCCATACGTTCTGAGGAATTTCTACAGGCCATTTCGTAGTTTCTTACGCATCGTCGGCCTCCTGACGCTCCGCCTTTCGGCTCACTTCCCGGCGGGCGCCTCGTGTTGCTGTGGCGTGGCCGCGGCGTCGACGCCGCTCCGTCGCCCGGTAATTAGCGCCGGGGCACGTCCACCCCTGCGCCGCCTCCGAGGACAATATCCCGGACGCACTTCCGCCGCAGGTAAACCGCACCCGCCCAACCCGCCCTTCGCCCTTGGCCCTCCACTGCCGCCGCTAGCCACATCCGCGCCGCCCTCCGCTCTCTGCCCGCCGCCCCCGCCCGCCGCACTCGCCAGCCGCCCTCGCCCGCTGTCCCCCGCCCCCCGCCCCCCACCACCCACCCACGGCCGCCAGCGGCCGCCCGCTGCCCGCAACCCGTCGCCTGCCGCCCGCCGCCCGCCGCCCGCCGCCGCAGCCTTTAGTCCGCCACCCCTACCTCCTGCCTGCCACCCCTACCTCCTGCCTGCCACCCCTACCTCCTGCCTGCCACCCCTACCTCCTGCCTGCCACCCCTACCTCCTGCCTGCCATCCCTACCTCCTGCCTGCCGCCACTCCCCGTCGCCCGAGTGTTCGCCGCGTGCACCCATTTTCTGCCTTCGTTCTTCCGCGCTACCCACATCCGCGCCGCCCTTTCTGCCTCGCTACGCAGACTCTCCAGCGACGTCGCTCTTTTTTCAACTGTTAGTCAATGAATCTAACTCAAAAAAGAAATCTTCCTTCTGCTTGAAATGATTTCGACTTGAGGCTTTTAAATAATTGCAAATCTTATCGAAAATGTCGTCGTTCTTTATTTATAAATATGTATTCTACATGGAAAATATTTCCAAACTTGCCGAGCTCTTTGCAGCATCTCACTGTATCTTAAATTTCGAATACTAACTATTGACAAACATTTTGAAAGAACGTGTATGTTCTCGCTGTAAGTATGCAATTAATATAATGCAAAATTAAAGTATAGTACTTTTACAAATTATATTTATGTATTTCGTTAGTGATTAAATCGAATAAAATTTGATGTGTGTTGCATCTGGACAATCATTGTAATAGGGATTCTGGTTTCATTCAAACGGAAAAAAACAAAAACAAAATGGAACTATTGATACAAACTTTAATTTTCGTTCTCTCGTGCAAATAATATTTTGCATTGTTCTGTTTCCTTTCTCCTGTGATGCACATGCGCTGTATATGCATTTCGTTTTCTAAAAGTTTTGTATAGGTGATTGTCCGGCTGAAATGTTACATCCTATATCGGTGGCTACTGCATTGTACAGTATGCCTGTACCACACCCACCTGTGTGAAGTGGTATGCAAAATAGCCCAAACTCGCACGAATTGTAAAAAGCTGCAAAAACGGCGATATAACTCTGCCGCCAGCACTACACGGAGGAGTTTCGCTTGTGGGCGGTCGAGAGAGAATCTCATCAATTAAACAACCGGAGCGGGAGGAGAGCGAGAGCATGTTGCACATTTCGAGAAATGTGAATTGACGATTATACTGCGTTTCACGTAACAGGCGAGAAGGGAGGCTATTGGCGCCACTATTAAGAACGCCTCGATGTTTTTCCAATATACTTTTAGAAGTGTCCCAGTTCCATTTTGACTATGAATTTGGAATGTTTTCATCATCCGCAGGTTTTATTTCCTGTTTTAAAAGAACGTGGTCTTTACACAGTCTTCTTTTAAGAATTAACAGAATCTCTGTCGATATTTGAGATTACATTTACACAATTCACAAATTACTAAATTTTTGATGCATACATTAACTTAGCTGTAAGTACATAATTATTGCAACATTATACTCTCCAGCATGCATATGTAAAATGTATAATATTGTCATAGTTTCTGACACCTTCCTTTTTTTAAATATATTATATCATGTTCTGTGCTACAGTACACCAGCTACTTGTGCTCTACCACACTGCTATAAAATGAACTAATAGTTTACGGGATGAATATTATTTTCTTAATTTTGTTATAATATATAAATTATTTACCAACATTATCCTTTCGGTTGTATGTTTATTCGTAACATTGAATCGAGTTGTTGGACAACAAATAAGAGGGCACCAATTCTGGTTTTGCTTTAAATGCCTTCTTGTGAGGGACATTTTCACTATATGCCCTATGCATCGCAGCCAAAGGCAAAGGCAATAGGAGGAATTCAACTGGCGTTCTCAAAAAAGGCGCGAACCCAGAAATACGAACAATTTGGAAATTTGACGCAGCCCAGATGGAGGTTGTCTTTGATGTAGTTGAAGGTCCCGTGAAGAATTTCGTTTTTGATGTAGTTGATGAGAAAGTGCAACTAATTAATATTTAGTGTTTTGAAAACTTCCGTCTCAGAATCAACAACTGAATAATTGAAATAATCCATTTTGTACCTTAAAAGCAAATTAGCGTAAAGCGAAATTCAAATAATTTATCTCGATGTTATAGAAATATGGATTACAGTCACGTGTAAATATCATTTCTGGATTAATGTAATGAACTTCACTTGTGCATTCGATGGTCATTTCAGTTCCACAAATTTTCGATTCTGTGTTTCTGTTGCCTTTGTCTCGCCTACGCGTCCTCTTTAGAAAACCACAGCATCCCCCTCATACCGCACCAGTGGTCCCACGCTGGGGATTTCCATCTGAAATTTTGAATATAATCGTTCGAGCTCATTGGCGAGATAAAAAGGCATTCATTAATGTTTGCCGCAAGTCCAAAAATAAATACGTTTCGTTGGCGTGCGGCTGAAAACAAAACAAATGCCGTTTTGTTATTTGCTCTCCCGTTCTTTTTTCCCGCTGCCTTTCTCGCACACCGGCCACCCCACCATTCCCCCTTCGTCGGCCCCTACCACTCTCTAATGCCCTCTGCTTGTCTCCGACGTACTCTACCGGCGACCACCCTCCAGGTATCGCCTCGGCCGACACAGCTCTAAGCTCCTGACTGGTCTACCGACGTGTGTGGTAGTGTAGTGCAGGTTAGTGTGTGTGTGTGTGTGTGTGTGTGTGTGTGTGTGTGTCAGTAAGGACAGAGGATAGGACAAGAAAGAGGAAAGCAAGAACGTGAGCGGTTCATGGCCCGCTTTTTATGGTACTCTCCCGGCATTCGCCCGGTGATCATCAGAGAAACCACGAAAAACTACCGAATAGAGCAGCGTGCCGCGGTAATTTTTTCTCCAGACTGCGGCTGAATTAGTCCTAATCATCTAGTTAGTGTCGAAATTTCACCACCGTCCTGACTGGACTACTAGAGCCTTCTCGTGCCCTCCCCCCTCTCTTCGTCACCGCCCCCGACCTACTCTCGCACTGCGCGCATCCACACACGTAATTTGGAAAGAAATTCCCCGGTTTACCGCTGCGCGCTGGCGTGGCGGCACATCCCTGAATTTATCCTCATTAGTCAGGTGACGCGGGAAAGTCCGCACCTGTTTGAAAAGCCTAAAAGCGCACGAGCGCATTCGCTCCCTCTCCCTCCCTCCCTCCCTCCCTCTTTTCGCCTCTTCCATCGCCTCCCTTCGTCCACGTTGCGCGTTTCACTTTGTAACGCGAATTAACGCTCTAATTTATGAAACTTGAATGAACATTCTAATTAAATTAGGAAATTATCAACGCGCATAACGCCATATTAATTACATTCGACTCCGCGAGAGGCCCCATGACGCGGTGGCCGTGGGAGATGGCAGAGCAAGATACCGATAATTAACTGAAAATCCGCCGGAGCGCGCCTGTGACATAATAATGGAGTAATTAGGAATCGAACGCGCGTATGCGCGGGGGCACGCGAGAAGATTGACCGGCGATTCGGCCGACACGTGTGCGTGCGCGTCAGTCGCGCCCGCGGGAGGCCGATGCCGTTCGCGTCCGTGTGCGCCAAGTTCGAAGCGGGCGTGGTCACAAATCGGGATGGGATTGGCTCTGGGATGTCGTCTTTCTGCACAGGCTGGCAGAGTGACTTCGTATTCAAAGCTTCTGTTTCATGTGGAATGAAAGGAACAGAAATATTAGAATAATGTTTTCACAATTTTGCTTAGTTGTGCGTTGTGATATGCAGATGCATCGTTTCTGATTTGCGGATGCGGAGAAATTATATGCCTTCAGGTTTGTTGATGTCTGAAGTACATACCATATATAGGGTTCTACATAATTTCAAAGTTCGTCACGTATATGCATGAATATACATTTATCGCATTGTTAAAAAATAACACGTTAAAAAATAACACGTGTTAAAAATATGACCTATGCAGTGTTTTATCTTACAGTTATTTAACTTACAAAATTATTGAAATCATTCTTTTTGTAATATTGGATATTTGCGTGAGGAAGTATTACAGTAAAATAAACGAGCTAGTCATTTACATGAATGAAGACGTAGTAACTCGGATCGATGAGATCGAATTTGCTCACTCGGAAAACCAGTTGTTACGCCCAAGCAGTCAAATAAACAGCCAAAGATCGAAACCTTTCTCAGGTAGATGGACGGCACGTCAGACAAACACACGACCGTCCTGCGCGTGCGCCATGCGAATTCGGCGGCGGCCCACGCCCCCGGTCGCCTCCCGCCCACGCCTCACCGGCCGACAGCGCGGCAAACATGTTTACACGCTCTACTCAAACAGCTATCGCCGCGGCCGCGAGATGGGGCGCGTGTCCTGCCGCCCGCCTGCGCCCCTTTCTTCTCCTCCTCCCATGCCGCTGGGCACAACCGCGCCCCATCTTGACCTCTTGTACTTCAGCTTTCGGCGCTACGCCTTCAGTATGTGGACGTGTTTTAATATAGGTTTGGATAGAACTATTAAGTAATTACGAACTGTGATTTAGTATTGAAATACCGGAATTTAAAAATTAAATATTATGTATTAATTTAATCAAAATAAATATTATTTTTTTAATAATGTGAATTATTTTTGGTTTTACAGAGGACAATATTCCATCTTTTAGATGTAGTAGCTGAATATCTGACTTGCCATAAATTTTGATTCGGATTTACTCCGAACTTCCATTGAAAGCATCAGCTTAGGTGTGCTTCCTTCTCGGGAACGTTTCCATCTTACGCCTTGTCCCATACCCTTGTGCCTCACCCTTGCTCCTCCCCCTCCCTGACCCCACTCCAGCCCCGCGACCACTCTGTCTCACCTCTGTCCCAGCCCTCCTTTTTCCCCGAAACCAATTCCTCCCCCCTGCCCCCTACTCACTACCCCTTGGCATGTCCGTTCCTTCTCAGTCCTTCCTGTGTCTCATCATGGTCTCCTCCCCATGACAAACTCGCTCCATCCCCGCCACACTCCCGCTGCATAGCTGCCATACCCCGCTGCATACCTACCATGTCTCAACCCTTCTCTAACATCACCCCAACCCCGTTGCACCCCCGTCCCACCCGCGTCGCATCTCCGACTCCACCCCGCTCCTCCTCAACCGCTCCTGTGCGCCGCCCAAGGGCTGCGCGGGTGTTTGCCGCTCCCGCTCTGCTCGTCACCTCTCCTCCGACCTTCTCAACCCCCCCGCTCTCAGCTCCGCCTCCCCGCTGCGCCCCCGCCTATCCCCACTCCAGAGGCTAATGGCCCCGCGCGTTATAAATTACTCTTCTTCTTCGCCTCCCCGCGGGAAAATATATGCATAAAAATGGTTTCTTCTTCTGCCAGCGCGGAGAAAGTGAATTATGGAGATTCTGCTTCGGCCCGGTAGGACGTGAAAAAAGCAGGAAATCCTCTTAATTTTCTATGCATAGAAAACGGTTGTCATAATATGTTCCTGGAACAAAAATGAAAATAGTCTATGGCTCCTGGGACGGATTAGACTATTTCTTAAAAGAGCACCTGGCCTATAAAACTTAGTAAAGTACTCGTTAGATTAACATAGCCACTACAGCGTTGAAGTGCCCGTGAAAATTGATTCTTAGAGCCTACTTAGGAAGAAAAGAATCTCTGTCAGTTTGTTCCCGTATTACGAACGCTTAAGAATGACACCAGGCGCGTTAAACGACTGTTATTCATTCGTCCAGGTACCTTTTTCACTGTGCTCTAGTCTAGAAGATGTCTTTTATTCTCTCTTGTTTTTATAGACTTACACACGCGTTTGTATTGCAACACTGTTTTATATAAATGTACACTATAAGGAAACTGGCAAGTATGAATCTTCAATAACGAATAAAATTGCCAGAACAATTACAATTAAAGTATGCATTAAATAACTATTGAGTAAGAGATGAGACATGTTTGTCCAGTTTTGTTTATTTAGAGTGACAAATGAGGAAGTAATAATTATTTTACTTTAACCTTGCGCAGATTAAATAACTTAGTAAACATTAAAATGAAAATTGATCGTAGCGTAATAAGAGAAGCAAATGGAGTTGATTATTGACAATTGATTAACATTTAAATTAAATGTTTTGAACGAAATAGGCCTACTTGAGGATATGAAAGGTCTTCAAATCAAGCCTTCGTAAAAAATGAATAGTAAAAAGCAATAAAAAGATTTTTCAGTTGAAAAGAGCTTATTGAAATAAAAATGAAATATCGAATTGTTGATTTATGTCCCTGTACTGTTTGTGTTGTAATAATATTGTGTGGCACCTTCATAATAAATGATTCGAAATTACAAAGGCTTACAAAGCCTTAATGCATTAACGTTTAATCATAAGTCTTCAATTACAATGTGTACCTACGACATCATCGTAAGAGCTAAAATTTGTTCAACGTTACGCAACAGCCGTTCGGTGTCTGTGAAAACCTGTTTAGGCAGGGAGATAAATTAGAATCAATTTCCTGCAGCCGCCACCTTCAAGGAATGGGCTGGCGAACTATTGTACTTGTTAACAAGGTGCCAAAGCCGCGCCTCCTGGGGAGCGACGCATGTTTATTGATGGCGACCGCGGCCAGATAGCCCTCCTGCGACCGGAAGTGCGCTCCGCACGGTCGCTCAGGGTCTCCGGTTCGTAGTCGGCGGAGAGAAGCCATGTTAATTGCCCCCCACCCCTCACCCCCCATAAATAGTAATGTGTTCACGCCGACTCATGAATATGTATCGCGCGACCGTTTTGAAAAGACAAGCTTATTAACGCGGCGGTGTCGTGCGTGATATTTAATTTGCGTCCGAACACGCGCGCGCGCCCTACTGGACGCATGGCGGTGGCGGTGGTGGTGCTTGCGTTGCGTAAATTAAGTGAGGATTCGTAAACAGAACATGTTTTGAATCTCCTGATGGAAATTTGTTTGAACGGCAAATAACAAAACAGAGTGCTTGCGGAGGCTTTTGAAATATGTAAACGTCGAGTTTCGGATGACCGTTTCTGACTTCTCCTGTAATTGAGGTCCGATAATATGTAATAAAACTTTTGCCTTGTTCCAATTTCCTTTCGTTCAATTGAAACGATGTTGCATAAATATTTCAAGCTTTCAAGAGCTGAGTGCAAATAATCGGAACACGTACTTTATTTGTCCAGAAAGGTGCACCCGTCAAAGGGAAAAATAAGTTCAGGAAAATAGTGTATAAAACAAGGTGGCACAAATTATGAGGTTATATATTCCATTCAGAGATACAACCTAAATCCTTAAAGAACGTGTGTGAAAACTGGATGTTATAAATATTTTATCGACTTTAGTGAAACCAGTTGCTTGTACATAAATAACGATTATGAATATGTAACGTTATTCAGTATTACTAAATTGTTATATTACTAGGCTAGTTTCCGACAAAAATGTATCGTTTTGTTGTTATTTTCATTTAGGACTTTTATAAAACAGATTTATAAAACTTTGCCCTAACAGCTTCGCTTAACACCGAGTGTGAATAGTATGATTTTTTTACAGCGTTGCAGTTGTGTTGTTTAGAGGAGAAAAATAAGTTATACGATTGAGACGGTTACGTTAGTTTATGGAATTCATATTGTTGGTGGCTGGTGACATAATCAAAATTACGTATCGGTGATTGGTAACAGTTGTAAATTTGAGTTAAGAACTTCTATTACGAACTTTTGAGACATTTTTCTCTCCGAGAAGTTAACAATTTTGCTTTAATTATGTAATTAAATTTGTGGTCTGTTAACGTAAAATTAGCGCATAACCGTCAAAAGACAACGATGGACTCATCTCTCAACACTAAGCTGAATTATTTCTTATTTCGGGTGAGGGCCTAAACCTTCTTTAAGCTTCGTGCCTGCGTGAGGCGAAGGCGTCTCTCAAACGCCGACTTGCGTATTGGTAAAAGCAGCTTCTGCCCCAAACGGGCAGAGTTGCTCCACGCTGAGATTCCCAAATAGAGGGAATTCGACGGCACAGCGGTCCTGGGGTGCAAAGGCGCTAGTCGCGTGAAGGTGCTCGAGGTTGGTGGATGCAGCTTGCGGCGATCGCTGGATTATGCAGATGCCCTGCCGCTGGGATGCAACCGCTCCTCCATGACATCCTCACAGCCGCCGCCGCCGCCGCCGCCGCCGCCGCCGCCGCCGCCGCCACCGTCTCCGCCGAAGCAGCAGCGTCGCTCCGCCTTCCACTTCTCACATCCATCGCTCGTCGACAGTTTGTATCTCAGCGCACACTTACTAATGTAGGGACCCGGCTTGTTGGTACAAGTCTCAAATACACTGTTTGAAGGAACAAAAATCTCGTAAATCGCAGATTAATATTTCCGTTCATTATTCTAAGCGATATGATATTTTTTTCTCGCTCATTTTCGCAATCTCGACTCTTGAAAATATTGAAATGTATTGGCATCCTTACAATAGTTTTCATTTATAAAATTACAATGTGTTGCCATGTGTTTCCAATTGCTATTCAACCTTGCCGTAAACATTTCCGAGGTTATCTATCCGAGTTTGATTCGTTTCACTGAGAAGGCAATTAATTCCACTTTAATGGGAAAACGTCATAAAATTGGTTCGTACGATGTAAACAATCAGCTCAAATCGATTCTAATTACGCTTAAGTTTTTGCGGTTCCCGTGTGTTGTTTGAATGCCAGCGCTTCCAAACGTGGGCATAGCAAGAGACGATGGCCGCCCCCACGTGGCGTGACTACCCGCTGGAAGGAGCGCGGCGGCGGCGGCGGCGGCGGCGGCGGCGGCGGCGGTGCGGGTTGAGGCGGCGACGCGTCGAGTCGGCGCGCGTGACGGGTGACAGCGGGGCAGATGAAACGGGGCAGCCGGGCGGCGAACAGCCCGAATGTCAAAACTTCGGGGCTGCGGCGTATTAGAACCCTGTCTTCACAGCCTTTGGAGGAGACGACGACGGCTCGGGATAACTACATGCGCGTGGTTGTGTTCATTTTTTTGTTGCACCGTCGCACCGTGAAAACTTCCAAAAAATATCGGATTGGAGTTATTTATCGGGATAACATTATTTATCAAATTTCTGATATGACGTTGGTGTTGTGTACACTCGTGTATTGAATGTCAGATCACGAGTACCCAAAGCGGTATTTAATTGAGTAGTTACAAGTGTACAAGATATTTGGTAGACTAAGAAAACGACACCATTAAAAACGTGTTTCATCCTTGAGTTATTCCTTATTGACCATCTTTCCAGGAGCAACGAAATTGGGCAGCAGCAAATAAATATACTTGTGGGAAATTATGGGCATGCTGGATCTTAACGCTATTGTTGTTGAAATCTTTGTTTTATCTTCTGATACATGATTACCTTCTACTTTTATTACGTAGCGGCAATTAATCTCTGACTCTTAGAGCTTCACTTTTCGTCGGCGTTGACGTTTGCAACACTGTTCGTAATTTAAAGAAACCCGTCGTTGTTCGGGAACGGTATGTAGTTTGCGGCTCGGAGCTGGATGAAATTGAACGGAAGCCCGCAGGAAGCTCATTCTAATTCAAAGAAAAGAACAACTTTTCACGTTTCCTGCGGCGAGGTCGACGCTTTCCAAATCTCCGTGTGCGGTCCGCGGCAAGAAATCAAGGTAAATGAAAAACACATAAACCACGGGATGACAGACATCCTGGGGAAAGCGACCATACATCACGCTCCTGAGGAACTCGCTCTTATTGTATCAAAAATTATATTACGAACATCGCGTCGACGAGTAAATATTCATCTCGCGTTTAACCGCACCATTTGTAACAAACGAGGCCCTGACTATTTTTATTTATTTCCAGAATCAGATTTCGTTTGCGTTCCGTTTTAAAAGCGTCCACGGGCTGTATAATTTATCGCTCGGGAGGACGGGCAGGCCGAGGGGGATGAGGACGAAGACGGAACCGCCGGCGTCGAAGTTCGCCGGGGCGGTGCGACGCCCCGTATACATGAATACAGAAAATGTCAGGAGGCGGAGCCCCAGGGGGCGTGGCCTGAGATGGGGATGGGAGAGGGGTCAGGAGGAGGAGGAGGAGGAGGAAGGGGGAAGAGGTCGCCATGCCGTGCGTGTGCGAGAGGTCGCGACCGTCTGTCACGGCCCAGTTCAACAGGCCTCTCGACAGAGACGTATGGAGGAGGACTTGGGGAATCGGCCGGCCCGCGACTCGGAGTTGTGCTTCCAGAGGGCAGGTAGGTGGGGGGAGAGGGACGATTCTGCAACTCGTGTGTGGGCTGGTGTAGTATCTTTTTGGATGACTTTTTTGACGAGTTTACATTAAGATGTTTGTCTGGTTGAAAGCTTGCAAGTTTTAGGGAGCTTCCAGGTGAAATAGGCACGTTTCAAGTAGTAAATTTAAAACCAAGCAACCACATATCCGGGAGTTTTTAAAAAAAAGTTGGTTTTTAAGAGTATGGAAGTGTATCTACTGTACAGAGTATTTAAGTGGTATGGAGAATTAAAAATACTTCAGTCTGTAACGTAAAAGAAACAAACATATGTGTTGAGAAAAATTTAAATTCAAAAGCACAAAGATGTCTCTTTGATATTTAAAATTCAGTGAACTACTTAATAAGGAAGATTTTGAATAGGTAGGTTGTAGGTTTTATTATCTCCACTTTAACATAAAACGCAAGTATTTTAGCAGATAATATATTTTTTTCATATTTTTAGAAAAAAAAATGATCTTTTTGATTAATGCATCGTATACTATAGTCAGAATGAAATAGATGAATATTAAAAGCAAGACGCAGAAAGCCCAACAAAACTTTTCAATTCATCTTCATTTTATTAAAGCTCGTTATTCTGGCTAAGCTGGTGGGTCGTTCTAGTTGGCTAAAAGATGCCCCTACGAGACCTGCTTTCCGGAAAACGCCCAACATTGTATATTTGCAACGTTTCGTCCACCTTCATCCCTGTGTCTAAATATTTTTAACTAACTAGTTTTGCTATATTTCTGAACATATTATCAGTATTTAACTGAAATTTATGAAATACATTAAGAATACCATACCTTCTTTAATAAAGAAGATTGCGTATAACGTGTGTAAGTTATATATTTTATTATCCCCACTTCAACATAAAACTAACATAAAAAATTAGCAAATAGCAGTAACTTTTTTTCAGAATTTTAGAAAATAATTATATTTAGATCTTTCTGATAAATGCAACGAATGATATAGTCAGAATGAATATTTAAAGTCACGCAGGAAGCCAAACAAAAAAAAAAACTTTTTAGTTCAGACTTCTTTATTTTCAAGCTCATTATTCCGGCTAAGCCGGCGAGCCGCTCTAGTTGGCTAAAAGTTGCCCCTAGGCGACCGCGCGCACGCACACCCTGCCGCCGTAAGCGCAGAGAGCGCTGTTTTTCGCCGTGCGTCGCATCCAAGAGGCGAATCAACTTTTTAATATTTCATGTCGGAGGTCCCGGCGTTTGCGCTGATGGAAGCGCGGGCGAACACTGCGCACTGGGATGGACTTCCCGCCGCAGCGCTCTCTGCAGGTAGATGAGAGGGCGAGATAATTGGGTGGAGAGGAACGGTTGTTGTGTACACGGTTTGGCAAGCGTAGTCTTTCTTCTCTGAACGCACGGCGGAGACTCTTGTTGTTTTTGTTGGAAACAATGGTGCAAAAATAAGAGCGCTGTTTGTTCTTGCTTGACTTTGTAGGAAGTGTTATCGCCTTAAATTACTGTATATTTTGCTATTGATACATCTAGATGATCCCACCAGCTGATATTCATTTAATTTATTCTAAACACACACACACACACACACACACACACTAATATAATCAGTGTATGACAAGCATGACATTTTGTTTTCACTCACCACTTTCTTGTTCTATTAAAAGTTCTACGTCTATATGCCATACCGAGGTGTATTTAGAATTGATCAATCGTATGTACGAGTATTTAACGAAAGAAATAAATTTTTTAATCTATCCAAATTCTGCTGGCGCGAATTAGATCCAAATACAAAGTGGTATATTGAAGTCGGGGCGTGTTTTGCGCTGTGAGGGCATTCGGTTCGGCTGTTCGAGGGCGCGCTGCGTGCAAGGCAGGGGGGCCGAGCGGGTGGGTACGCGGGCCAACGACCTCAAACGAGCTCACCCGCTCGGAATTGCGGCTTATGATAATTTGATTCGGGCGATGAGGCGGGGACCGTCGACTCGGTGACGAACGTTGCTTCTGCCCGCCACGCCCACTTTGCGGTCTCCCTCGCCCTCTCCTTCTCTTCCCCTCCTCGTGCTCTTTCCATTCGTTGCCCCACTCTCCTCTGATCCTATTTCCTATTCAGAGCCTATTGCATGTTGGTCTTACAATTCTTCTACCTTTGCACAATTCTGCCCTTACCTCCTCCTATCCTCTCTGCCCCTTCTTGTCCTCTTTATCCTCTCTTTTTTGCCTTTATTCACTACTTTTATGCTCATCCCTTTTTTTCTTCCGAATCACCTTTTCTTTCCCGTTTGTTATCTTGTTTCCAGTTTAGTATCTTTCTTCATTGCATTTCTTTTGCTACCGTCTTTAATTTTGGCTTGTATTTGCCTTTTCCTTCTATGACTTACAATGTCCACTATCTCGTCGCGATTTCACAATAGTACATTCCAACATATCATTCAATTTCCACCGCATCCTCATATTTCCGCTATAATCTCCAACTTCACTATGTCCTTCAATTTCCAACTTACATCCTTTTCGGACCCTTCTTAATCGTCCCCTCCTTATTTCACCTCCCTCACTTTTCTACTCTTCCATCTCTTCCTCCCGTTTGCTCCTGTTTCCCTTTAGGGGATAGCGAACTGTTTCGTGCCACCTTGGGAGCGACAATAGTGACAGTTGTCATTGCCTGTTGAATGCGAACTATCTAGAAAAAAAATTAGATACTAGAAATTTTATTATATCATGAAAGTTTTTTTGAAAACATCGATGTTTGGGGGCAAATATATCGATCCGAAGAAAACATCGGAAGTAAAACATAGATTTTATTATATCGATGGTTCTGCTCGAAAATATCGATAATAGAAGAACATCGTTTTAAAAACATCGTTTTAAAAACTTCGTTTTAAAAACATTCTTTTGCCATTCCTAGTGCGAGTCGTCGCGCGGGAGGCATCAGCGTTTCACGACGCGCACTCGGCCCGCCCGGCCGTCAGGAGTATTTAGACGCAGGAGGGGGGAGCAGGGGTGGAGGAGAGGGGGACCTTTGCAAAATACATGAATGAGTTGTGTCGGTGGTCACGCTCCAGGTTGGCTTAGTTATTTTTACATTCGTGTCGCTTTGTATTATGCATGGCTGCATTTTAGTGTGGCGGTCGCCGGCTATAGATGCTGCGCCGCGTGAAACACGATAGTGAGCTCAGAGTAATGCTCCCACACCGGTGCGCCGCAGTGTAATGACATGCCGGGGCAAGGTAGACGTCCGGATGGTATCGCAAGGAGTATGATACATATGCTGATAGTTTCATATAACATTCATGATGGCGAATATTTTCAAATGAATGGCTGGTAAAAGCCATTATTCTTGATTTGTTACGTGTGAGATGCATTAACATAAGGAATTTTTTGAATTTCATTTGAATAGAAATTTCTTTCAATATTTCATACACATCCATACACCATAATATGTTTTATGGATAATCCTTCGTTTTGAAACGTCCGCCGTTGTACTATTTGTTATAGGGTATCTTCAGATACCCTATATATGCAACAATATGCAAGATTGTAATATTACAAGCCGCGTTCTGGAAGTTTCATAATAGTTATGTGATATCAATTCCGTACTATTATCTAATCATTGTTGAATGCTGTTGTATACTACAGAGTACACTAGAAAAAAGACTGTCTAAATTAGGAGTTCATTAGCCAGACATTATTTATTTTATTTCATTGTCAATGTTGCAGTGACCCTGGTCATGTACGAATGAACAAGTAAGACGACAACATCACCCCGAAATCTCCCTCGGCTGCTTTTTATGCCACCAGGGGTCTCCCGACCCCGTCAGTGCTGGCTAAGCGATGCTCCCCGGGGGCGTAGTGGGCGTCGGGGGCGACTGCTGTCGGACGGCGCTCCCGGCGGTATCTCGTGTCCGCGGGGACGGCCGGCGGTCGCTGGGGGCGGCCTGGGTTCGTGTCCGGCTCGTCCCTCGGCGTGCGTCACTAATGGACGCGCGGGCAGGCGCCCCCGCCGCAGCCGCCCCTGGCCGCCCCTCGCCACCCGCCTCGCCCCGCTGCCTCCGCCGCCGCTGACCCCGCGGCCGCCCTCGACGCCACAGCCTCCCCCGTTGCTGTACACCGCCCCGCCCCGCTCTCACTTCACTCTCGCTCCACTCTCTCTCGTCACAGCTTCACCATTTCCCCGCCCCCTCCTTGCTCCAACATTTACCTGCACTCTTCCTCTCCCTCTTCTTAGCCTCTAATCACTCTCTACGCCATCTTCACGACTTCTCACCACCACGTTCGTCTCTCCAACATCTATCTCTCCTCCTCCTTCACCATACCCTTTATAATCACTCTCCATGTTCTCTTCCTGGCACCTTCCTCCCTTTACACCCTCTTCCTCATTCCCCATTTCAATCCTTTATGCTTCTGGACGCCCTCTCCTCGATATCTCCCCGCCCTCTACCTGCCCTCTATCCGCCCGCCCTCTCTCTCCCTCCCTCTTCACTAATTCACCTCTAATCACTCTTTACGCCCTGACACCGCCTTCTCCCTGCCCTACTCCTCTCTCTCTCTCTCTCTCTCTCCCCACTCTCTCTCCAATCACATTCTACCCTTTCTTTTAGCCCTCTCTCCGTCCTCTTCCGGCCTCGCTTCGCTCTTTCCCCACTCTCTTCTCGCTTCCGCTCTTTACCCGCGCTCTCCCCGCCCTTGCTTTGCCGTCACTCCGTTTTTACTTCGCTCACGCTCTTTCCCCGTCCTCGCTCGGCTCCTGCCCACGCCTTCGCGCGGTCCCAGTCCACGCTCTGCACGTTGCCCAGTCTCCCACTCCGTGGCCTTCCGTGACTGCCCCTCCCTTGCCGTCGCTCAGGTGTCGTGTTGCCGCGCATGTCTCATTAACGGCGGGCGGGGCGGGGCGGGGGCGGAGGCGGGTGGCGGGGAGCGCCGCTCTGCCGCGGGGACGCCGCTCGCTCCCCGAAAATAGGAAACCGCACGTTAGGGCTGTCGGGACACAAGTGAAATTGCGGCGTGCGAACGTTGCGTGGTGCGGCGACGATATACGAGTGTAGGACTTGTTAAACCGCTGCGGTAAATTGCCACGTGGAAAGATTTGAAACACGTCAGCAATAAAGAATGTCGAAGCGAGCTATCGTACAAGTTTTATCGCGTTACAAACAGAGTTGTATGTAATCTTGATTTTTGTACTATTTCTTTTTCGATAAATCTTGTTATTATCTAAACAATAATATTAACATGTATACCACTCTTTTAACTAATGTTGGTTGCGGTTTTTTTACACTTATTCTAAGAGGTAAGATGAAATTTACTTCTTCTGACTAATAACTGGTTGGTGATGAGTTAAAATCTATAATTTATTTGATTATTTATTGTTCGTTATCTAAGCTGGGTACTCTATCTTTCTCTTCTAAGTATCCTCCTTCATTCACCATCTCTCTCTCCCTCTCTCTCTCTCTCTCTCTCTCTCTCTCTCTCTCTCTCTCTCTCTCTCTCCACACACACACACACACACACACACACACACACACACTGTCTCTCTTTCCGCCACTGACTTTCTTTGCGGATATCGTCTTCCATTTTTCTTTTATAAAATTGTTTTTAGGAACTTTTTTATTCACTCTTATGTTTTATACCTTCATACCATCTTTTTAGGATATACGTGTATCGTATGTTACTCTCTTTCTTGTTGAATTGATGTGCCTCCGTTTTATTCCTTTATACTTGGTCTCTTGTATTCATAATGCTGTGATATAGTCTCGATCAAAATCTGTCAACTAAGAAACCAGCTATTTCCCATTTATTTCCATATCATCACCGCATCATTATCCGGTGTTATCCAGCATACTGCATACTCTTCTCCAGACATCGCAATTCACCCTTCATTTCGGCCCATCCCCCTGCTATCCGATTGGTGCTTGGTTGCAGATTTGAACGACGGAGCGTTTCCGAATTGCGGTCGTGGCGTTTTTAACGGAATTGCGGTCGTAGCGTTTTTTTTGGCACGTCATTGTTAGAAGATGCTGTTTGTTTCATAGTGCCCCTTTGCAGAATTACGCGACTGCATGAAGTAAGAGTCCTAGCTTCTGTCATGAACTTTGATAGTTTCTTCCCATCGTCACTTTTGAATCAAGCGATGGATTTCATAAACGAAAAATCCAACGATCTATTTTCAGGGTGGGAATGATTTAGAATTGTAAAGTTGCTGAAAACAAATGTTTGTATATTTAATAAGTCATATTGAGTACGTTCATTATGACGTTTTACAACAATGTTAAGAAAAATGAACATTTGTGTCTAAGAAAATAAATTTTGTAAAGAACTAAGCAGATCAATGTTCGTTAACGAATCCTAAACAAGCATTTACATGATCGTACTAATGAAATTGTAAGTTCATAATCGTAGGTATTCGTAAGTGTCATTTGAATCTTTTGTTTTATGTGTATCATCTTTGAACGATAAATTGTATCTTCGGCATTTTTAAACGTGATTAAAATTCCACTAATCCAATTAATATATCGATTAGAAGATTGAAAGTTAGTATTTTGCAATTATTTCTTGAAGTTAAATTCTGTAAATTACTCCAACTTCCTGAGTTACACTTCAAATAACCTTCAAAATAAGAACAAATTGCATAATAATTTAATTCTTAAATTCATGTGGCTTTGAGGCACTGATATTATACGCAGCACATGAAAAATGACTACAGTTACGGCGTTGCGGTTGAGAAGTGCGGTTCATACAATATAGCTAATATGATATCGCGATGCCCTGCAGTTACATGCTGTAAAACTAAATACTACGTGGGCGCTTTTTCGTTTGCAAGAATGTAATAGCAGAATATTCATCTTCTGGGTGCTCAGTCAGGGGAGGGTACGCTGGGAAGATTTTTGTCCGCATCAGCAGAAACAGTCTCTAACCGGGATTAGACATTAAATCACAGTCCTTGCGATGGGTCGAAAACGAATCGAAGTGGGATGCTTCGAAAAGTCTTTTCGAGTTATTTGAATCCTCGAGGATATTTCTCCCAAAATGCCGATGAGGAGTAGGCTCACCACGGAATAAGTACGATTATGAATTGGCAAAGAAAAACCTATTTTCGGTGCGAATGATTAGAGAAGGTTAAAACGGGAGACAATTAAGAAGAATTTTCCTCCGATCTTTTTTTAGCCATGCGCCCTCGAGAGCGGGGTGGAGAGAGAGAGAGAGAGAGAGAGAGAGAGAGAGAGAGAGAGAGAGAGAGAGAGAGAGAGAGGGAAAATAATTGTAGTTCCGTCCATTTATTGGAACTTTTCGTTTCTTTCCGATTCCTTTCTTCTCGAGGCTCCTCGACCGTGGTCGAGCAAAGAAAGGGCAAAGGGGTGGGCGAAAGTGATGGGAGGGAGGGTGGTGAGGAGGAGGGGAAGTGGAGGTAGGGGAAGAGAAATGGTCAAAGAAGTAGGAAGGATATATTGTTATTGCGCAGTCTGGCATCGGCCTCTCTTGCTGACCCTCATTGCTTTAAACCAGGCAGTCCAGAAGCTGCCTGTAGACTAATTACTTTGGATAGAGTGATATAAGGGTAGCCGAATGCCATTCTAGTTTTTGTCCTGCGATCGGAGCTAAGTAATTGATTGGTTTAGTTAGATCCATGCGAATTGCAAGAAGTGCAATGCCGTTTTGCACTTGTGGAATAATTGTTTCAAGAATGAGAGTAGCGTTAATACTGGAACTTCACTTCTAACTTTTTCTTTGAATTAGTTTCCATTCTACGGAATGGTGGTGGTGAAGATACCCTTTAGAAATGTAACACAACATTCAAAAATATCTCATTTTGTAGAATACCGCATGAAAAAAACTGAAATAGGTAAATATTAGGAACCTGAAAAAAATGTACAGGGTTTGAGAGACAGTAAAATGTATATAAGTGGTACGATGTAACAAGCATTACACAATTGCATTGCATTGCATAACGATCATCATAATCTGTGAAGTTTTAAACTATTTACCCTTGCCTATGTGTCTCCACTTATGGGTTATTCTGTGTCCTTTAGTGGTATTGTTATGGGTATATGTTTGATGGTGACTTATAAATCGTACAAAACTGTCTTCATTACTTACTGTGTTAAATATAGAAAGGAAAATGTTTATTATTAAATTGATAATAATTATATGATGGCTGATAAATATTTACAAGTAGTTATTTTGATTCACTAAATACCAAGTAACAATAAAATGAGAGTAATGAGTACGTAGGTAGTGAAAACTGAAAAAATAAGACGTATTTACTCACAATGAACATACAGGTAAGCGTGAGGTTTCTAAATAAATTAGGTGAGAAACCGCAATAGGGATGTTGCTAGCTCTAATCTGTGAGTTCAAATAGTATGTTCGTTATCACGAAAATTTTTTTTGCAAAAAAACTGTTCGCTCTAAGGTTGTGAGATTTAAATTCTCGGTAAATATTCGCTCCATTTACTATTTCCCTCTTTTATTGCCCTCGATTTTTCATCACACATCGTCTTATATGCCGTCGCCTCAGAAAAGCGCAAATTTTTGTTTCCAGAAGTCGTGTGATTTAGTCCTGTCGTTATATACGGCCCTGAACTTCCTTTCCGAATTTCATACTCGATTTATTTTCTTTCATCGCCAGCCCTTCGGGTTTTTCGCTTTTGTAATGCTTCTTCAGGTTTATACTTAAGGGCACGATTTTTTCCAATTTGAAGAGCGCTTTTCGCCAGCCCCTCGGGTTTCCGAAAACTACGTTTGGACTTATACGATGGGGTGTGAACCATTGGGGGAACGGACTGTTGAAAAAAGGCTGCGCACATTTCACAGTGCCTCGCAACAACGAAGAAAACGACAAAAGTGACATGCTCTCACAATGACCGAAATAAAAACTTTTGTTGTCCGTTCAAATGGTTTTGGTTTTCTTCAGATTTAGGTAACTGTTTCAAGATATATTTGATTGGATATCATTTCATTTGATAGATAAAATTCAAAACAAATGGGGAAGTGATTCGATCACAAACTAAGAAGTAAGTTTAGTTAGTAAACGATATGATACGTCATCCGAAACTGTAAATTTCAACATTTCTATGGAATAAGCTACACAACTGGTTTTCTAACTCCATGTTAAGGAAATCCTTTTTTATATCAACAATATGGTATAAAGAGAAAAGTTTTTTGAATCATAAGTCATGTATTCACTTTTTTAGAGAGAAATTGCTTTATCACGGTCCCATTTTCGTATCAATGTTGAAGACCCCAATTAAGAATACATAATGCCATGAGCTCTTGGAATGAAATGTCTGCTTTGTAGCCTCATATTCAGAGCACATAAATAAATATTGAATTGTAAATGTAATTTCATGCTTTTCGCATTTGTTGTGTTCTTGGTCATGAGATGATGTGGGAAGATTTAGTGTCGCCAATATATCTCATAAGGACAACTTTTTCTTTCATACTGAATTTACCTCCAGAATTCATATTGGACAGCTTTAAGATGTGTATTAATTTCCGGTTATTGAAATTATTCCGTTCTATGATTCTACGAATAAGTCTTTTTTCTAGGAAATAGAGCAGCGAACCACCGTAGGGGAGGCGTAGGGGGAGCCAGTGGCAGGGGAGGGGTTGAGTAGCGGGTTGGGGACTCCCCGTGGAGAGGCGAGCGGGGCCGCGGATCTCGAGAGATCGCGAGTGCTGCGCGGCATAATCGATCAGGCGCCGCGATCGAGCGGGAGCGGACGGGACCCCGGACGGGAGCGGTTATTGACAAGTTTGGGATTCGTATTTCTGCCCCTGCCGGCGGAGCGCGAGATACGACGCAGGCTGGAGATGATGGGTATGTGCGGATGAAAAAATGGAATAGTAGGTAGAAGAACCTTTGTCTACAAAAAGCACGTTTGTCTACAAATAACCCATTCTGTCATGAATCTCACTGTACAAGTAAAATGAAGTTGTGCTAGAGAATTCTCTAGATTGCCATTTCAAGGGTCTGTAAGTATATATTTTAAGTAGATACATAATGAACAATGAATGGTGTGTACGTGTGCAGTAAGTGGTTTGAGTTTTGTTTTTTGTTTTAAAGCGATCCATGCCCAACATTCTATTCTTGTTTCATATGATTTTTTTTTATTCAGAAGCCACTAACGGAATATTTCTCATTAATTCTACACATGTTCGTTAATATTGAATTGATATTACTTCACTTTCTGATTATGAAACTAATATTATTGTTACATTTCCCATTCAATATCACATTACATTTTTGTGTTTTTTTAATTTCATTGTCTCCTCCCTCCTTAACATAATTTATGATCAAAGCATTTTTGCAATTATTTGTCTTTTATAAATCCTTTTGCTTTTCTTGTGTCTTAGATTTCACGCATATTTTCAGGGATTATGACCGTACTATCCTTCATATTTTATTGCTCTAGATTCATTTGTCAACAATGTCATGATTTAACGGCGGAAAGTACTGAAGAGAAAATAAAATTTTATTATTTACTAAATTCATTATGTGCGAACATGTGTGTATGCATAAATACTTTGTCTCAACCTCAATTTGGACATATTTAGTTTTTCTTTAATGACAACACTTGTATGAACATATAAATGTATTAACCAAGGAAGCTGCGTACCTGCTGGAACGCTCCATTTGGAAGGAAGAACGGCCCTTTACCCGCTCCTGCGGCGGAGCTACAGGGCGCTTCGAGGGACCTTCAGCGCGCGCTCTCTACGGCGGAGGACGAGGGGGAGCCAGCGTGTTTCATTTGGCGAATTTAATAAAGACGGGGACGTCTGTGCCGAGCGAGCACTAAACCGGGGCCCAGGGGTCATAACGGAGAGGTCAGCGCGGGCGCCGCGTCGCGCGACACCTGTCGGTTACGAGCGCTGCTGCCCCCGCTCCCTCCGCTCTCGCCTCGACCCCGCTCGCTAGCTGGCTCCCGGCCTTCGCCACCGCCACGAGGCCGGCCCCCCTCGCTACGTCGCTGTGACCTGCCGAGCCCCGCCCCAGTCCTCTCTCTTTCTCTCTTCCTCTCCCTATCACCCATTCTCTTTCCCCCTCTCTCTCGCGCGCTCTCCCTCTTCCTCTTTCGCCTCCTACCTCCACTCACTTCCTTTACCTCTCTCTCTCTCTCGCTCGCTCGCTCGCTCTCTCTCTCGTCCAGCTCCATATCCGTCTCGTGTGCACCCCCCCCCCGCTTCTCTCTGCCTTCCTCTCAAACGCCTTGCCTTGCCCGTCTTCCCGTCCTCGTCGTTCCACATGGCCTCACTTCGCCCGCGCTCTACCCTTCTTGGCAGTGTCCTCCACCCCCGGTCCCGCTCACGCCATTCCGCCCCACCTTCCGTCCACCCAGCACTTGGCGCTATGGCAGCATTGAGGCTCCGTGTTCGCTGGAGGTACTGCATCTCCGTTTGGTATTTCCCCTAAAATATTGTGCTTACTCGTGTTCTTCTCTTTCTTCTAATTTTCCTACGCGTGATTTTTTATTTCATATTTTTCAGCCCTTTTTTCTTGGCGTGCAATCTTTGCCTCTTATTCTTTCTTATCTCACACTACTGCATTATCACACATATTTCTACATCAATTTAAGAATAATTAGTAATTGGTCTTAATCGAACTCCAATGATTTATTTGCATCTCAAAATGCATGAGAGTCGACGCAAAAACCCGAAGTTTTATCAAGATGCAGTTAATTTGTTCAGAAAATTTATATATAATTGTGTTTTAAACATAATTAGTGTAAAAGTAGATATAATCATGAGGGAAACGTTTGCCGTATCTGCCAGATTGTACGCACTTTCTAGATTACGGAGTGATGTTGTCCACGATCATTGAATCTCAAAACTCGAGTAGTCATTTCGATCTTCCGAGCTTTCGGAGGAAGTTTCGATAAACGGTACAATTTGAAGTGTAATAAGCCCAATCAGGGCATCATCTTATTCCATACACTGCCAGAGCTGCGGGAGTAGCTCCTGCTACCGCGCGATCTCCACACTCGGCGACGGAAATGGCTGTGAAAGCCTTCGAAAAACAGGAAGCAGGGGCGGGTCACGAAGCAGTCAATGACGTGTAAACAACAAAAGGAGCCGTCACAAAGCCAATACCCGGAATGAAGACGGGGCGCAGCAAGAAAAATGGACAATACGTGGCGATCGCCAGCCGAGCTTCTGGTTGGCGATGAGACGGTGGCGTCGGCGGCGGCGGTGGCAGCAGCGGGGCGGCCCGACCATTACCAGGAGCTGCGAAGGGGCTGTCGTAAATCTCGTGACGACAGCCGGGAAACGATCCGCGTCCCTCGTCAGGTGGCAGCGGAGCGGGGAGTGGGGGGGAATGGGGAGCAGCGAACTCCGCCCACCCCCCTCCCGTCACGCGCGGATTCTTCTTCTTCTTGCTCACTTCCCCTCTCCGCGCGCCCCGCCCACCTCGCGCAGTGAAAAGCGTCAGAGAAGGCCCCCGCCGCGCCGCACGGTTCTTGGAAGGAGATCTCCAGAGAGGGCACAGGAGCTCGAAAGCGGAGATAAGTGGCAGCACACAAACGAGATCAACCTCGCGATGTGCCATGCGGATCTCGTGAGTTTTTTTGCTTCCCCGAGAGAGTGTAAACATTTAATGAAGCGGGATTCGAATTGCGCGGTGTATTATTAACTCTAATTTCTACACAGGTAGTGGAACTTAATAATTCAATATTCACTCATTAGCTTAGTAGTTCATTCATCTTGAATCTACCGGTTATTTCATTATTATGTATGTAGACAACCGTGGCTGAGAAGCAAAATTGATGATTGTGTTTGCGTAAAACAAAGATATGTTCTTGCCTTACTATTACTTCGTTCTGAAAATTAGGAATTAGTTCGCTCGAATATCTGCCTTAATTTTGTCGAAATTTACCGGAAGTTCTAATTCAGAAAATAAATATCGATTATTCAACATTTTTCGTAATATACACCCAAAACTCTGCATACAATTTGTATGTTACATCGAATTATTTCACTCGTAAATCGCTGGAGTGTTTCTTTTTCACTTTGCTCTGTAGTTAACTGGTTAAAAAAAGGTTTATTTAGAGCGATTTTTATATTTTATGAAAATAAATATGAAATTTGAAAACCAAGCCACGGACTTTAAATCGTATTACTTGCCTGAAATACTCAAAAGAAGAGAAGCAAATAACAAGCATTGTTTTCTTCTCCCGCCTTTTACGAACAATTGCCATTCCAACGGTTCCTACGTAATATATGATCTGCAATACGTCCACTGCATTCTGATTGAATAAGTTTTTTCGAATGAATGATCGAATGATAATGTTTACTCCGACCGCAGACCGGTCGCCCACGTCCGGCACGCCCTTTCCGTCCCAAACCAAACGCTTTCGGGGGCGGCGCGCGGCGGCAGCGGCGGCGAATGCAGTTTCCGTGATTCAGACGCGTTTGAGTAAGCTCGCTGCATCCGAATGCAGTCCAAACCGCCCGCGGGGTTCACACGTTGCATACAAAGTAAAACGAAGCCTTGCCGGCTGGCCGGGCGGCCCCACTCCGCGTGTAATGGGTCAGCGGGAGAGAGGACGCGGGGGGTGGCCACGTGCGGCGCTGGACTTGCGCTGGGTCGCGCCGACACGGACAGGGCGCCCTACCCTGCCGCGCCGCACCACGTCTCGTGGCGGCGCCCGTTCCCGGAAATGAGAGCCGTCGTACCACTGCACGGGGGGACGGGAGTTCACGGCCACTCGGGCCGCGAACCACCCAGTAAACCATGCGGCATAAATGGCGCAGAAAATGGTTCGGCATCATTTGTTAGGTTACTTGTCGCCGACCCACATCCGACTCGCATCGAATGGTTTCGTTGAGAGGGTGAGATGAAGGTCGGTACTGGCTCATAATGTTCATTTTGCGGATCAAGAGGTGCCTCACTGTAATATCTCAGTTGTGTAATGAAATTTGGTATTTCAACTCAGAGATGAATTGAACTATTACCAGTAAAATGAAGTATTTAACCCTTTGAGGAATATTACAGACACGCTAATCGTGACGTGATGATTACGCTTAAATGGTCAGTGTACCAGAACAAGTATTATGTAACTGACCAGTGCCTATAATTGAATGCCTACAATGAAATATTTGCATTTTTCAGTCAAAACATTTCATTGTTTTTTCTATTTTTCCCGGTACACCTCCCCCCTGGTCGTAGAATACACAGTTTTCTTTCAATTTCTGCGCTCATTGCAAATTTGTAATATAGATCTGAATTCGTAATAAAAACACCCAGTCCTCTCGTTCGTTAAATCTACCACCTCTGATTTAAACGCTGTCTTTGTCACTATTTTCGATGATAAGTGGGTAGTGCTCGCCAAGGGCTTATACATAATGATCTCCCAGTATTCAAATGAGGGCAGCCTTGCCGTCGCGAAACTTGGGGAGCGCCACGTTCCGCCGCGGCAGCAGGTTTACATGCAGCATGCGCCCCTTGCCGAGCGCCCATCGCAACGCGTTGCTCCGGAGGTTGTCGTCTGCCGCGGCCTTCGGTTGTACTTCGACGCGGCACCGGTTGCGGCCCAACTGCCGTTTGCTTCACATCGGCCTCCGTCTCTGACTTAACCACATAGCTGCTAAGCATGATTTTCGTATAAGATTCGAACCGACACAAGTCATGAATACACCCTATCCAAGTGCGTAAGATGCTTTAGCGATCTCGGCTAAATCGACATCTCTCAAAACGGCTTGTGGCTTGCGTCTATTCAAGAAAAAAAAAAAATCCCAAATTACTGCAAAAGAACCAAAAACACCAGAGTGTTTTGCGTATGATAAATCGTACGCAGGGCAAGTAGGGCTGGGCTTTAATGGGTTAACATTCAGCACGCGCCCCGTGCGGAGCGCGCATCGCCTGGCGTCGCGTCGCGCCGGAGATTATCGCCCACCGCGGCCGCGGCCGGCGACGCTGCACCAGCGGATCCACCGCCGCCGCTGTGGCACTCGCCCGACGCGCGCATTTATTTCCTGTGCGAGCGGACAATTTCCATTGTGCCCGCGCCGCTCGACACCCGGCCGTCGCCTGCCGCCCCGCCCCCCTCCGCCCCCTCTACTCCGCCGCGAGCGCTAAGAGTTAGTTTCCTGCATCCAGCAAATAAACTTCGTAATTGGACTGATGGCGAGAAATTACATTTGCCCCAAACAGGGCTAACAACGTTACTATGCTGCCGCTGGCGGCGGCGGCGGCGTCCAAGCCGCCCCTCGCGACGTAATTTCTTCTTTTTTTTGTTCCTCTCTCTCTCTTCAGTCGGCGGCGACAGTGTTTGATGACGACCGAGGACGCTTCTCCGCCCCTCCTCCGTTCTTGGAGCGGTGACGGCGCTGGCGGCGGAGGCCGCGGCGTCGCAGGCCGCGTCGCGACGCTTCCGTCGGCGTCCGCGTCTCGGCGCCGCCTCCATTTGTGTCCGCGTTAATTTTAATGGATTTTGATAATCGACTTAAGGCGCCGAGTTTGAAATAAGCTGCGCTGTCATCCACTCTCGGCGCGCGCCGCCGCGCCTGGATTCGGAGCGCTCCGCCGGGTTTTTAAAAGCCTCTCCCCCCTGTTCCCCCGCCTGCTCTCCCGCCACGCACCCGCTACGCTCCGCCGCCACCCCGCTTCTGGCCCGTGCCCACCTTCCCGCATCCACCGCCCCGCCTCCACCGCCCCGTGCCCTGCCTCTCTGCGTCTCCTCCCACGCTTCTGCACTCGGCTTCATCGTCGCTTCCACCCCCTCCTCCGCCACGAGCCACGCCCCCTCTCCCCGTCCCGCCCCTCCTCCGGACTCGCCTCGCGCGGAGAACTGCGCTGTGAGCGGCGCGGAGGTGGGGCTGGCGAGATTTCTCCTTCCCTTCCCGTCCCGCTCCCCCCTTCGCCCCTACCCCTCGCCGGCGTCGCCGTCTCGAGCGTCTCATTTCTTAATTCCCGCGCGGACTAATCACTCATTAAATTCGTTCCGTCGTCCGCGCCGTGGCCCCGCGTCACGCGACCGTGCTGCGTCATCCGGAGCGCCGGCGATCGTTTTTGGTTGCGTGCGCTGCCGAGAGAGGCGCTGCAGGCGCGGCCGCTGTCCCCGATTTGTAACGAAAATCGGGGAGGGAAAAAGGTTCAAGGAATTAGAGGGAGGAAAGCTGAATTGTGGTAGTTTCGTTCTTTTTGGCCGTCCCCCGGGTAACTCGTTAATGTGGTTATCTGCTACTGTTTCGAAGTATTCAGATGTTGGCAGTGCACGTATTTCTATACATATCCTCATCATCTGGGAAGAATGAATGTGAACCTTCTAAAACTGTCGGTAGAACGTATACGTAAATAAAATTATGAAGAATTTTTAATAAAATCAAATTTGAGTCTTATTAATACTAAATAATTATTTTCTGATTTTTTTGCGAACAAAATTGAAAAACGTGCATGTTTCCTCATCTTATTTTCATATAGAATACCAATGTATTTTCAAATGATATACGTTATGATTTCGCAGTTAATAAAGTCAACTTCCTACTCTTTCTGACTAGGAATGCTCCGACATTTTATTTTAATAATATTAAAATAAATATATTATATTCGGTATCTATCGGTACTCAATTCTTTAGATTTGTAAATCTCAAGTAATGATAATCGCTATACGGATATGTAAGATCAATGAAATACAATCAATTGTTTTTCTCTAAAGTTTTTATTGAGCATTTGTACGTTATGTAAACTTGAGCTTCTTTATTTTTAATTTTATACAACCTTTTTCTCATTTGGTATTGCACACATTCTTTGAATACGAATTTATAAAATTAATATTCGATAAACTGATTATCAATTGTCGTGTTATAAATTTGCCTTGTAAAATACCTCCGTTTCTGAGATATGTTAATGCTCTTAACAAACATGTAAAGAAGTGATAATGACAATTTAATAAAAATATTTTTCGTCTACAAGACCCAATAAGATATCTCAATAATGTGTGTAAAATATCTTTTTTCTGTCGATATTCATTCACTATTTATTCAGCAGCATTAAAGCACACATCGAGTTATTGCGCATAAAAATGATGGCAACTTCTGTTTCTACCCCTTTTCCGTCAACACACTTGTCTCTGTGATGTCATCGAAACCACTATCACAATTATCACCACTGTGCTCTCAGCCTTTGTAATCACTTTCCTCTTCTCTCCTCTCCACTTCCAGAAATCAAAATCAATTACTATCGTCATCACCGACGTCATTCTCTACCCTTGAGTCAAACACCATTTCTCGCCATGGGCATCACCATTGCATTCCGCTCTGCACTCCACCCGCAAACTCTTTATCATTCCCCTACTAACTTTCTTCTCAGTCCCATCCACTGACATCAACTTCGACATCACAATCAGCATCACCATCGCCATCTCTATCTTTACTCTCCAACCTCAGCTCTCGTGACCATTCTTCTTCGGCTTCCTCGCCATTCCCCGCCATGGACATCACCACCTCAGACCCAAATGCAGCTGTCAACCCCCACAATTCTTGATTATTTGCCTTCTAGCTTCGTGAGTCGAATCAGTCCCATCCATCTGCATCACCATCAGTATCACCATAGTCACCACAATCATCGCGACCCTCAACAGCACTTTCGTTACTCTCCACCCGCAGCGCGTCACCCTCAGTCCTTGCAACCACTCTCCTAACTCCCCTCCTCCGTGCCCAGTCCCCAGCCTCCTCCCTCTTCTCCCTCTCCCGTCGCCGCCCCCGCCGCTTCCACCGCCTCCGCCGCCGCCCCAATTTCCGGCGACATTTGCAGCAATCACGGCTTCTGCTGCGCGTTTAATTGCGCAGCGAAGCGTCGCCGAGCTCCGCCTCCGCGCCCGCCCACGCCGACGCCGTCTGTTGGCTGCTTCGTTAGTTTGTATGTTTGGCTGTCGCCGCGCTGCCGCCGCCGGCGGGGAGATATTGTCTGCAAACATTCCACGGCTCGCTGTGCTGTCGAAGAATGCGGTCACTGTCATCATCACGAATACGCGCGAGTTCTTTACTTGCCATTTTGTTCGGGTTTTATTTCCACATATTGTCGATGTTACTAGCGACACTGTGCTGACTTACCAGCGTATTAGTAAAATATCCTAATGAGGTAATGGAAGAATGAGTGCTTATAATAAAATTTGATGAATTATCTGCATAAATTGAAAAAGTATAATAAATTTCATTGTGTAACCGGGTGATATGTCTTTGCAAACTATTACATAATACATCTAAAATTTACTTTACTTAAAAGTTATCTGATTCGAATTCGAGTTGCATTTACGCTTGCATAAGTGCAATTAGTTTTTGCGTAATTGCATATTAACGTATATGCTGAACCGATAAAAACGAGAGGGACCGCAGTTTATCGACGTGATATAATCAAGTGACACATGTTTAGGGTAATTTTGTTTACTTCTACTAAATGAATTGATTTGTCGCGGCCAACGTTTCTTTTTCTGGCTGAAATGCATGCTTCATACATTAGATTTCTTAGTAGTCTTAGTATTACTTAATAACTGTCATCAAATTTTGATAAAGTATATTAAGGTAACTATCACTATTCGCTGCGAAGACCCGAAGTTTCTCTCAGAATCGATTCCGAAACTACCTTCTTCGAAAGAAAACATGCTGAATATACTATATTATAATATGATTACACACATTCAAAACATTGTTTCATGAAATTAATTGAAATGAAGATTGTTCTTCATAGTGAATTTGAAAGACTCGTATTTCGAAATGAAGTACCGATTCGTGGGTAGTCTATGATCCCAACGTCGAATATCGTTGGGCTTTCTCAGACAAGTGCGCTGTAATCTCATTTTTTGCTTTCTGTGCAGAACGAAACGGATGCTCACGTTAGTGCGACAGTATGTTCCGGCGGGGACGTGCCGTTGGAGGGCTCTCACTGCTCCGGCCTCTCCCTTCCCCCCCCTCTCTCTCTCTCTCTGTGTTCGTCCCTCCGCGTCTCCTTGCGGGGGCCCTCCTCGCTCTCTTGATCCGGCTTGTCTCACTTAAGCCGCACGCCACCCCGTCTGTTTCTATCTTCTTCCCTCGAATGTGAATGTCTCCTTATCTCCTTAATGCAACTTGAGTGAAATCTCGTAGTTGACTTTGTATTTGGAGATAAGAGCGCGCTTTTGAGCCGAGTTATGATATTTGCAGGAGCTGCGTGAGTGCAGCGCATTCAGTAGTTCTGCTATTTCGGATTCAGAGAAGAATATGAGTTCTCGGAAATTCAGAACAGATTTTCGAGTGTCTTTTAAATAGTTTTTATAATGTTTCACGATTATACTGGAGTGGTTCTTAAAAAATATATAAACTATAGTGTCATCTCTTCAATATATTTTAAAAGTAATTAACTTCTCTAAAATTTTTGAAACTCTCATTAATGACGGTACCGCGGTCTCGTTCAGTATGCTCTGAAAATAAATAACATTATTATCGTATTCACCGTCTGAGGTGGCTCAGAACATCAATTGACGTCATTATAGTGCCTCTGATCGGGAGGTCTGAGGGTTCGAGTCCCAACGGCGTCGAGCTTTTCGTTATGAGCTAGATAGCATTCAACCGCTGTCTGCAGAACTCTAGCGACCGGCTGCTCGGCTCGGAAGTTTTCCGTAGTTTGTTCGATCAATTTCAGGTTTAATGTTGAAGCAGTGCCTTAATACACAGGCCATGGATCATCCGCGATCTTTTCTTCCTTTACTCAACTCTATCCTCACCCCTTACTTGCACACACATACACTTACATACACTACACTACCATATATGTCGGCAGGCCAGGTCGGGGGCTTAGTGCGTCGCGGATATGGCGTTGTACCATGGGGGGGGATACTTGGAAGCAGAAATCCCCCCCCCCTGCAGGCCGACATATATGGGAATAATTACCAAAGATGCGCCCGAAAACACGAAATGATCAATCAAAATCATTCAATCATTATCGTAGTCGTTAGCGGAAATATTCTGAAAGTTACTCTTTCTACTGTGTACTACGAGTAAAAATATGAAATATATGTGTAACTATTTTCTTAAGCGAATAAAAAAACACAACTGCTTGAAACTGCCAAGTGTTCTCCTAAAATACCGCGTTGAAAGGTCGCTTACAATGTGTTTCGCACGTGGTTCCAACTCTCGAGACAACTCACGAGGCACTCGCATAAGCTTGTCTCTTTCCTCGCTCCGCGTTCGAGTTTAAAACGAAAATAAGTTCAAGTACTGTTTCACACTCTCTTCCCCCTTCATGTTGGGTCCAACAACAACAAGAACGGAGCCTCTCGAAATCCCCCGCGCACTGCGCCGCGCCGCGCCTCGATTGTTCGCTCTACATCGCATCTACATCGCTCCCAAGTCGCGACACTTTTCCCTCGCACCGGCTGAACTTTATGTTACTGGCCACCATTTTGCCGCGACGACCTCGGAGTCCATTTCTGCTGCGAGCTTGGCATCGGGTGCCCTCTCGGGTAGGCTTATTCCCCCATATGTTCCTATTACGTCGCCTGCCCAGCCCCTCCCTGCCCGGCCCCTGCTTCTCAAAGCTCCGCCCCCCTCGCGCCCCGCCCCACGCGTAGCGCCCGCATCGTATTTTGCCCCCGCGTCCCCGCCTCATCCACCGTCGCCGTCGTCGGAGCCGCTGCGGCTCCGCACACTCTACAGGATGTCTCGGAATAAATTGTACAAAACTTCTTGAGCATGTGGGCGTCGAAGATGATCCCTTTTTGGCAATGAACATGTGTTATATAACGAAGTTAAACACGTGCTATTTGGTCCTGATTGGTCGAAAATTCATCAGACCCTGTTGTTTGATAGATACACTTTCGAAACCGGTCAAAGTGTACCTGCCGAACATTATTGCCAGACGAAAAATCTACCAATCATAAGCAAATGTTATGTGTGTAACATAGTCACATGATGTTTCCCACCACGTGTTTATTTGCCAAAGAGTGACGATCCTTCTACATACCTTAGAAGTTTGTGACAATTTTTCTGCGACATCCTGTATCTACCTCCTCCCCATCACCGGCCTGAGACGTACGAGTTGCCCCGCTCGCAAAATTGGCGACGCGCGGAGGGGCGTGCAGGAAATGATGCACTGACAAGAAATATGACAGTTACGGCGATAAAAAAGACCCAAATATTTCGCATAAAATTTGGATTTAAAGGAGGAAGGAGGTGGAGACGCACCACGCTTCTGCCTCGAGCCTTGTGCGCGGCCAACATATTACCAGTGGATGGGGTGGAGTACAACCACAATTTCATCTTCGACATTGAATCTCTACGGCTGACCCAGCAACTTCTGAAATTATGTTAAGTCAATATTTAGCAATAAAACAAAGACATATTTTTAAAAATAGTTAATAATGTTCACGTAAAACTCGTCCTTCATGTAAGCAAATCTTTCACACTAATATTAACATATTTGAAATTTCCACTTTGATATTTGAGGACACCGAAATGTCTTCCTATTCGTTATTAATATACTTTCACTTATGTAGTGCACTTTGCGGTAATATTCACAAATGTGAGGGGTTTTACCCCCCTTTATTTTTTCACAAAATATGAAAGTGATGCAGGGTTCTGAAATTATTGTTTTTGGGTATACTTTTGAAGTTTATCTTGTGTTCTTTTCAAGGCACTTGCCCACTGATTACGATGATATAATATTCCAGTAACTGAACACATCTACCAAAATTCTTACTTATACGCTTCAAATACAATGTATTGTAGATAATAATGGAAGCGAACGTAACCGGGAATACAGTCATGTTTTTCATCCGGAAAATTATCTCATAAATATTCCCGGTATAAAGAGAATTATGACAATAAATGTATGTCCAAACAAATGCAACTCAGTTGTAATGTGGTTGTCAAACGCAGTTAGCGTTGGAACACAGAGAGCGAGTAGAAATGTAATATACGATTTAGTTTCAGTGAAGGCTCACTCGCCTTGCTATCATTCGCGCGTTCGTGAAATTTTGGCACTACTAAAATTGATGCGGAATATTATCGTCGCAACTTCCATACGGAACACACCTACGAGGTGTAAAAGCGGATCGTATGTACTTCTAAATTTACTGATTCCAACATCAGGTGATTAAGCGGACAGGGGGCGTACGAAAGCCAGCGCATTGAAAACTCTCCGGAAATATCCTGGTAATTCATGACCCATCTGGTTTTCAAAGACTGCGCTTGCAATTTTATAATTAAAGTTCTCCACTTGTGGTTTCATCAAATTTATAAGACCAGCGCTCGTCGAATTGTCTATTTGCTCAAAGGTTTTTTAATGCGCCTTTGTGAAGACGAGACATTACTACTTTATCAACTATAGTTGTTGACTTTGGAAATTAATTATATAAAATTTTCATGATGAGTGGTGGGTGATGGCCTTCGGAAAAGAGGCGATTGGTGGTGAACCGTGGGCGGTGGGCGATGCAAGATGAACAGTGAGCAGTGGAAGGTGGCGGTGACAGGCATTTGACCGTGATTGGTATGTGGTGAGTGATAGTCGTGGGAGGTAGGCTGGGAACGGTGGGAGGTGAATAGTTGGCGGTAGGTGGGCGATGGATGATGGAGAGTGGGCGATGGAGAGTGGGCAGTGAACGGTGAGCAATGGACGGGGGCGATGGATAGTGAACGGTCGGTGCGGGAAGAAGAACGGTGGGTGGTGGGCTGTGGACGGTAAGTAGTGTGCGATGAACAGTGGGCGACGGGCAGCGAGCGATGGACAGTGGGTGACGGATGATGGGCGGCAGAGAGGCGGTGAACGTAGGGTTCTGGAAGAATGATGGGCGGTGGGCAGTGAGCGGTGAGTGGTGGGCGATAAATGGAATGAAGGATGATCAAGTGGACGGAAGATGGACGGGGAATGGTGAGCGGTGGGCAGTGTACAATAGCGGTGGACGTTGAGAAGAGAGTTGCGAGCAGTGGGCGGTGGGCGGCGCGTGGTGCCGTGGGCGGCGGCGTTGGAACGGCCCGCCTTCCTCTCTCGCGCATGGCGCCGCGAATTCGGGCGAGGGCGCAGTGACGTCACGTGCTGCGGGGCGATTGATCCACGGTCGCGCGTGCCCGCAGCGCCCCGCCCCTCCCTTGTCCTCCCCTCCCCTCCAATTCTCCCCTCCGCAGCGCTCGTCCTCCGCGTGCCACCACGCCGCACGCCGCCGCACCCTCCGCTCCCCTCCCCTTCTCGCCACGCCACGCCCCTCCTCCCTTCTGCCCCTCCGCGGCCGCTGCTTCCGTGCCTTCTCCGCGCGTCCGGGCGCCGACGGCTCCGTCATGTTGCGAATGCGCCGCATCTTGGCGGGTTGCGCCGGATGACACTGGGCCAAAAAGACATATTAATCACGTTTTTCAGTGATTTATAAGTATCAACAATAATTTGATCCAACCTTTTAAAAACAACAAACCCTAAATAATAAATCCAAAATATCTCAGTTTCTCTTTTTCATTGTTTTCCACCAAATGTGTTTGTACAACAAATGTTTATTCTAATAATCAGAGGTGACTCAATGCCATATTTTTGCAAAAATATTTCACACCATATTCTAGTGTCCATTGTTATGTGTCGTATATAATGTCCTCTTTTATATTTTATGAAAAATATTTTATTTACACATGTTTTATAATTAAAATAATTTTATGAAATTATACCATGCTATTACCTAAAATTATCAGCTCCTTTTCGACACGTTTTGTACGATTTATATCCGAAGCTCTTTTTATGGTAAATAATTTTCCCAGGGCATACTTTTCTGATTTGTTCTCTTTCTTCCTGGTCATTTGCTCAGCTGTATGAACGCCTGTCACAGTGGCATCTATCTGCACGTGGGTGATTTTAACTGTGACTGTTACTGAAAACGTTTTTACAAGAGTAATTACGGGCATATACGTGACAAAACTGCGGTGGATGTCAAGCTTTTGAACCAAAGCACTATAGTACTCATGCATTAGTTTCCTCAGTTACCAGGATTGGCTTCATTTAATGTTTCTTGTGACCAGTTTCACGCCGTTTCAACTGAAATACTATTGCTTTTCTGCTGTACTCTCTTCAGCCATCCCGTCGTCTTATTTTTTCTACGCCCATCTTTCGACGAATTTCGGACCAGTGTGCGGCCTGGCTGAAGGTTGAGGAGAGCTCGCGGCAGGGGTGGGGGTTGAGAAAGGGTAGGTGGAGGGTTGCTGCATCGGACCGGAAGGGACGGACGCTGGATTAAAGGGGAAGAGCCTGCTGGCGCGAGTAATTTAAATTGTTCTGCCTGCGGGGGCTTCAAGATCCCCTCTCTCCCTGCCCCCCACTCATCCCCTCGCAGTCTCCTCGCGTCGCCCAAGAGACAGGCGAACCTTCAGCTCCTCTACCGCCGCTGTGGCTGTTTCTTAACTAGCGACTAACTAATGACGCCGCCCAAGCCCGTTTTGACCTCGTTTGGTTTGGAAAGTTGGAGAAATGAAGTAATCTGCGCGAACGAACAGAACTACTCAGTTGTTTCAAGTTTAGAAGATAATTTAAATGAAGAACTCGAAGAAATAATAGACATCTGCTCCCTGTACTTATTGACTGAGTGTTAGTTCTGATTATCAGTTCAAATTTAAAATAGCAAAAAAAGAATTTGAATGTCTTAGTCCAGATGGTAGAACGAACTCCAACGAAGAATATATATAAAAAATGAAGACGAAATTGATTAAAAGTATTTTTATTAAGAATAATAGTGCAATAATGTAGTGAATAAAGTCACATAATACATTAAGGATTGGTTGGATAGGAACACTAACATTGCCATTATCTTTGATTCCCTGAATACACAATTTTAAACGCTCATCCGGATACTGAGCCGTAATGAGAAAACGTTGTGTGAATTACAACCAAAACGACGGATTTCCCCATTGGTACTTTTCTAATTGTGGAAGCCAGCAGCATGCAAACGAATCAGAACTAAATCAACCAATCGCCCGCCCCCCTCGGCAGCGAGTCCTTCGCACCCCGTTAATTTCTCCCCGGCCGAGCCGCGCCTCCCCCATCTGTCAGCCCCTCTGATCGCTACGCGGCCCCATCAACGTCTCCCCTCGCCGACAGGACCTTGCCCTGCGCCGCCCACGCTCCGCTCTGCCCTTCCCCGCAGCCGCCTCGCCCCATGCGCCCCTCGTCCCGTACTCCGCTTTGCCCCAGCCCTGCTCTGCCAGAGCCGTGCTTCTTTCTCTCCTCCGCCTCGTCCTTGCTTCGTTGGGTAGCTCCAACGTGCGTCTTCCACTTCGCGCGACCCCCGCCTTTCCCCACGTCCGCTCCAATGGCACCGCTGTACGCTAACCATCCTGTAACGTGTCAACCGCTCTACCTCGCTTTGTTCCGCTCCGTCCCACCCTGTCCCGCCCCTCTCCTCTCCTTCTCACACCACCTACTTCTGTTCCTCTCTGACTAACCCTGCTCCACCTCGCCCCTGCTCCTCTCCGCCCCGCTTCTTCCCGCCCCGCTTCTTCTCGCATCGCTCTGTCTCTCTCCGCCTCATTCAATCCCGCTACGCTTTGCATCGCTTCGTTCCCCAGACGACACTGCTCCCCGCTCCGATCCGCCCCGCTTCGTCCTCTCAACGTCCCTCTCCGCTCCACAACCGGCCCGCTCCGCAATCGCGCCGCTCTGCTCCGCCTCCCTCCGCGTTGCTCTGCCTCACTTCGGTTCGATCCATCGTGCTCCGCCCCGCTCCTCCCCGCTCAACTCAGGCTCGCAACGCGTCGCCCTCGCCTCACCACGCTCTTGTCTCCTTGCCATCAGGGCACGACGTCGTCACGCCAACGGAGCCCTTCAAAGTGTGTCGGCCGGCGCGCCGCCCTCTGTCGCCCCCTAACGTCCCAAATCGGCCCCTGACGCCGCCGCCGCCGCCGCCGCCGCCTCGCCAGGGAACTGTTGCACCGCCCGCCACCTGCTGCGTCGGCCCCTATCGCCCACCCCGCACGTCTCCGCCCCCGCTGTTCCCTCCGGTGCGGATCTGGTCGTTGCTGTATCCGCCCTGCCCTGCCCTCGCCGCGCTCCCCATCTCACGCAGCTCTCGGAGATAAGACGCTCGAGTAAATTAATGCGCGGAGGCTGTTTGGGAAAACAGCAACAAGTTTCCGCAAGTCGACTCGCACTGACAGTTTGCAAGTTGGCGGAAAGTGCGGAGATAAGCTCGGCGCTCATCTGCGAATCTGTTTGGATGACGCACGTGTACGGGGCCAGGTGGAGGCAGCGTCCTTCTTTAAGTCTATAGAAGTAGGTGTGTTAGGTGGCTTGCTTTTATAATATCACTAATGAGGTACATATAATGTATATTGGGTTTCGATTTCGATCTATGAAACGCGTGGAATCGAAATATTCAAATACTCTGACTTTATTAGTAAGGCCATTTTTTGTTAGTATAATTATTGTTCAAATGTTGTTTGTGGAAAAGAGAGGTGTCAATTCAGTACGTAGGTATGGAAGTTAGTTATTTATGCTTTACTTCACACATACTGTATTTTAATTTCAAGTTCAATTTGCTAAATGAGAGGTTATATTTTTATATTGTTTAAAACTATTGTTATTATTACGTTTAATTATCATTTTGTTCCTAGAATAGTTTATGAACCTTAGTGAAATTAATTTTATTTCACTGCATATTCGTAACGAGAAATTGCTAGTTCATGCAGTATGCCACAAATAATTTCCTAGCATGAAATCCCACACTTGCATAGAGAACACGATCAATCGTTGGAAGATTACCACCCGTGCTCGACGGCTCATACATGTGCGTTGCATATAGATTACTTCATACTCGTTGTGTATTACTAATTTCGAATTTCTAAAACTAATTTTTCATGAAGCAGCAAGACCAGAATTATAAAAAATACTCTCGTTCCAGCCATTGCAGTAAACATGAAACCAATTAATTTGCATAAAGCAGTCTATACGAGTGTCATATAAAAGTAGTTCCACAAACCTTCATTTCTGTCCAATTGAACGCGTGCTCCAATCAATAAATTGTAGTAAAAAGGGAATTTGGCGCAAATCCCGCCGTTGAGCGCGCGCGCGCGTGCGGGGCGGGCCTGCCGGCTGGCCGGCCGGCCGTTGGCCTCGACCGACTCGTTACCGCGGCCGCGGAAATGAATTTATATGCGTGTATAATGCGAAGACACGCGCGCGGCGCGGCGCGGTGTGGCGCTGGGGCTGCTCGCTCTCGCTCAGGGGTTTCGCGGAACGGCCCGGCGCGGCGGCCGGGGGACTAAAGAGTGGTTCTCGCACAGTGGGACGGAGGGAGTGGAAAACGGGGAAGAAATTCGTTGATTGAGCGCTGTGGGCCTGGGATTGAATAGCTAATTATTCGTTGATGGATTGTTTTAGTGATTCCGGCCACCTCAACTACCATGCTCTTTAGTTGTGTAAGTGTAGTGCATGTTTTTGCTCGGGAGGTAGCGGTGATCTTTTCATCGTTGTATGGCGAGATCCGGCGCCGATCTACTGTCAACTAGCGTGGTTTTCCCCATCCAGGTATCTCCTGATCCCCACCAGCGGGGCTCCGCCTCAGCCGGGACAGGCTCTAAGCTCCGGTCTCCCGGCATGTGTGCTTCTGTTGTGTGTGTAAGTGTATGTGTAAGAAGTGAGGATGGGAGAGGAAATTAGAATTATTGTTCCGTCATTGGCCTGGAACAATTATTCGGCGAACCACGGAAAAGATCAGAGAAGACGGTTTCTAGAACACTCCTCTTTATTTTCTTACTTTAATCTAATACTCTCATTTTCCTAAAATGCTAACTTCTCTAGCGTAATGACTGCAGAAGTAAGCGCCCAGATGGATCCGAAAGACACGTTTTTGAATATGTGTTGTTTTTCTTTTTGTAATAAAGGCATGGAAGGCAATAGTACTCGTCTAATTACCCGTATTACCATTATTTATTTACACTCGATAAAAAATGACGATAAATAATAAATGGGCAGTACGCATGCGTGTGGTTCACGTCAATGTGAAAGGGGACTGTGCAAGAATTTTACGTCAGAACACTGCTGACGAATCAATCTGCCTCCCCCTTTCCGTGCTTATTTTAATTTAATTCTCCTCTGTGTACGATATGCGATTACCGTATCACTTTAATATAATCAGAAGTTGAGTTGCGTGTCACAGTGACGAGTACAGCTCCTGCCTAGCCACCTCTAGCCACCATGAACTCATCTATTATCGTGACGTACATACATATTGGAATGTAGTTATATTTTACAATGTTCCCATCAAATGGTATTATTTTCGGTTTTAAAATTGTTATTATTGGTATTTAGCAATTCCTGCAGCCCTTGAACCATTTAGCAGTGGAAATATTTCTGTTTAGGTTTCGGATTTTTCTGTTTTTCTTTAATTCCGGACCACTGTGTCCGGCGCCGGCGGTGGATGAGGCGATTGCGTGCGAGGGGTGTTTCAGGCGGCGGCGGTGTGGGTGCGCCAATGGCGGGGAAAGGGTGGGGGAGGGTTCTATGGCCGGCACGAGCCGAGGGCAACGGGAGCGCCGGGCGGCCGCGCGTTGGTATTAATGGAGCCATGGATTAGCAATTTGTTGCTGCGTCTGGGGCAGTGATCGGCCATGTTTGTCAATGTTGGGGCTATGAAAACTCGGGGTGCCGCGCGCGTTTTCCAAATAACTTTCTGCGCGCAGGCTTTTAGAGGATGTGCTGTTTGGGAGCAGGATCGGGAACTGTGTGACGTTTTCGTTGGTGATGGTGCGATGAACTAGGGGATTAGAATATCCATTGCGGCAAACTCTTCCGTCCTGTTTTTTTTCCTTTTCATTATTTTTTTCCGACATTTTGGCTTTGATTTTGTTTCCTTTCATTATGCTTGCTTATTCACGTGCTCCTCTTCTTTTGCCGCTATGAAACATATTGTTTATTCTCGGTACTGTATTTAAGTAATTAAATGCAAATTACTCTACTAATCTTTTTAGTTGTCTTTCGTGGATTCGTTGGCAGGTGAAAAATATGAAAATGTTGACTATGTTCATAAGTCTCATGAACTGATAGAAGTTCATGGTTTGCTTGTTAATTTGAAAATAATTATTTTTAACCGTATAAAGATCATGTGACTTTTGGTTCTAGTTTTCAAATAACTGGGAAATGGTGAATAATTTATCTTCATTCGTTCCAAAGTTGAGTAATTTCTTTTGTGAGTCGTAATTTTAATATTCAACTAATTTACACTGTTAACAAAAATAATCTTTTGTGTATATGAAATACCATAATATCTATTGAAGCTCAAAATTTTTCACCGTAGTTCCACCGTAGTTCATGTGAGTAGAACTGAAACAATTCTACATTTATATTTATCTCATAATTGCTATACCTCAGATATTGAAAGATGTACTACCTGATGCCACAACGTTCGACTGTGATTAACGTTAGAGGTTTTTCTTTAAGTTTTCTCTTTCTATTTTTGTCATGTAATGTTCAAAAAAGTGCTTAAATCGTTTTTTATTAGCTCATTAAAATTTTAAGGCGTTAGGCAATGTATTGCAAGGGTAAGATAATAGAGGTTCCAAACTCTTTATTTTCCAAAAATACTTCAAAACATCAGAAGCTTGTCTTTACAAAATAAATCAGAAAACAACATACACCGCGTATTGATAACGAAAATACATTGCTTTTTGAGAGTGTTTTAAATATAACACGTATTCAAATCAATTAGTGATCTCCTGATTAGTATCTGAAGCCATTCAGTAAAGGTTGGGCGCCTTGCACTGGCTACAATCTCCTGTCGCCCAGCGCTCGGCGTCTCCCAGCCCGAAGGGTCCGCCCGTGGCGGCGCGGCGTGTTGAAGTTGATTGAGCTAGATCGCAGCGCATCAGCGACAGCGCGGGGCGGAATGTCGGCTCGGGCGTTGCCATGAGAATTATGAAATGCATGTCGCACGCCGCCCGCCGCCCGTGTTTCGTTAATTTGCGCGCGCTAACTGACCCACTCTCTCGTACGCACAGAACAGTATTTGCGGCTCATGTTGGGTCCTTCCTTTTTCTCTCACTCCCCCCCTCTCTCTCACCCTTCCCCTCTCGCGAAATTGCTACCCGCCTGTGTAACTGACAAGAAACAAATTTTGTACCTTCTGTAGTATTCCTTCCGTTCTTTCCTCAAGTGATCCTCCTGCACTTTGAGCTCGTTATGTCTTTGTTTTCATTGCATTTATGTTCATTTTCTTGTGATCTATCACGTTTCCGTCTTCCTTTTTTATTCATTTATTGCGATTCGTTTCGGTGACCCGCGTTTCTTTTCTTCAGTTCTCTTAATTTTCAGTGCTTTAAAGTTACTTTTTTTGTTCTAATTGCATCTTTATATTTTGTTTCTTCATTTGTTTCATCTTATTGCTTGTTTGTCCCTTTAAATGGTTTCGCCATTTTTCCTTTTTGGTACTTATCCGATTCTGCATGCCTTTCATCCACAATGAATATTTGAACTTTTTTGAATGTAATACAGTGGTTGAATTAGTCCGTAAGTCAAAACGATAATTCACGATGAACTCACCGTATTTCTGTAAACTATGGTGAGAATCCACAGCACTGGATTCTCTTCTTTGCTGAGTCACTCATGTTGTTTCAGCCGATATTCTACGATTCGGTAGCATACGTTCGATTATTCGCACCATGTCAATGCTCAGCTTGGCAATTGACATCATCTCTCCCGCAACTGAATGTCTAATTAGTACTTCGCTGAAAATGTATTATATCGATACAGAGATCACAAACCAATGTACCGTCAATTTGTGGAGATCGTGTTTCATGATGGCCAATGGGTAATCAGGTTGAAATGATTGACGTACGTGTTCTGTGAATTGTCTCTATTAAAATTGATGTGAAACATTTTGCTATGAAGAAACATATTTTTCTATTATCTGCTAGTGGCATTGCAAAGTTGATAAATGAGTTTAAATGATTATAAAGTGCAGGAACTTAAAGAACATTTTAATTTTTTTTCGACTAGGTTATTACATTCATATAATATTTTGGAATATTGAATATTAATGTCAGGTCCATCCAGGATATTTCGGAAACGATTTGAAAGTATCGAACATGAATTTAAAATATCGAAATTATTTGTTCAAATAAAGTGTTGATTTTGAGAGCCAGTACAAAGGGTTAACGGTGTCTCGTGCTTATGATTATGACTATGACTTAATAAACCTACTTCAGTCCTGAACAAGACGTAGGCTTTTGGGGCTCTGTAATGACTCAAGAAATACGAGTGAATAGTTTGATGATCTACGTGGTTCTGTAAAGTATTAAATGAGTATTTAGTAAATTTGGGTGAATGAGTATATATCTTAACTTATTTAGCGATAGTAAAGTTTGCATTGTAATCGTATCATCGTATTTAGACTATAATATTCGTAGTATACGAAGGAATGAAGGCATTTTTTGAATATTTGGCCTAAATGGAGATGGGAGGAGAAGTTTAGAAACTGTGGCGTGTTAAAATATATTTTATTTATTTTAGAACAATTCAGACTTATTTATTCGAGACTGTAAATTGTTTGTTCAAGTTGGTGACAATGAAACCATGATAAAGAAGTTATTGATAATCGGAGTCCAAGGAAAACGAAAGCCCCGTGTTTGCAGGCTCATTTCCTCACCGCTTACCTCCGTAACTTTCCCGAGCGCGCCCCCGTGCGTAGCCCCTACGTGGGTCTCAGCGCACGGCGTTCTATTCCGCGAGGTAATCTCGCAGCCGCCAGCCCGCCTCCACCTCCGCCCCCTCCCAAGCCCCCCAAAACCCCCAACCCCACCGCCTCCCGGACCCGAACGCCCGCCTGTCTGCCTGCCGCCCCGCCCTGCCCGCCCGCCTGCCCTTCCTCTGCCCCTCCTTAGCCCCTGGGCGTCGACGTGTGCCCCTCCCCCACTTCCTACTCCGCTTTGCGGCAGCTCCGCCCGATTCAGGCGCCGTTTGCGGCGTTCGATTATTCCCGAAGAAACCTCCCGGGACGCGCACGTCGCCGTCGCCGACGCCGACGCCGCTGCCGACCGGGACGGGGACCCGCTGCCGCCCCCGCGCGAAACAAACGCGAGGCTGCCTAAATAGGGGGGCGAACTCGCCGCCGCTGTCGTCTCGTCTCCTCCCAGAGCGCGATCACGCCCCGCCCCTCTCAGCTCTGCTCCTTTTTTTCGCCCCTGGCCTCTCCACGAGCGCACACGTTGGACCGAAATAGACCACACAACACACACGATGAAAAATGATATTAAATAAATTAGTATTTTTTAGATAAAGTGACAGTGTGGCTTTTTTTCAATATTTGCAAGTGTGAATATAGTGTTACTGATTTAAAAATTAAAGAAATAGTTGAGATTTAAAGTGTAGGGAAAAAAAGTCCATGAAAAATTCGCCAAAGTAGCATTTCAAAATGATACTACCAAAAGACAGACATTTACAAAAAAAGAGCTGAATCTTGTGAAGGAAGATATTGCTACGAGTTTCAACCGAAAGCCTCTCAATGAATATAAAATGTTGACTTTCAACACAACTTCATTCCGTAATGGAATTGACGAAAGGTACTATGTAATGTTTCATTTTATTTCTCTGTGTTTTACCTGTTTTATTTTTTCCTACTTTTTGTTTGTTAAAATGTTTGGTTCACAATAAGATCAGAACCTGCAAGGCTTTATTATGTCATTTCGGCGCACTGTGAGCCGCCTCCGCCCCGCCCGGTGCGTCGCCCCCGCGGCGGGTTGAACACCTTTCCCTCAATCCCCGTTCGCCATTTCCCCGGGCACGATCTCCTCGCCGTTCCGTACCGTTGCTCGTGTTTTTTCCAGCCCGTTCCCTCCACTCCGTTCGCAACCGCGTCTGGGAGCCTCCGGACGCCGCTAGGTGCGCTGCCTCTCCGCGGCTGTTACCTCCCCTGTCTGTCGGCAAATGTGCTTCCTCTTCCTTCAACGTCGCCTTGCTACGCCACACCGATGCAGCTTCGTTGGTATACGTTGTGTGTTCTCCTAACATTCTCTCATCTTCGGTAAAGCTTCTGTCGTTTATTCTATTACATTTTCACTTTCATTGTTTCTCCCGTTGCATTTGCTAAATACTGTCGCAATATTCTCAACGTAATAAAAAGATTACATTTTGCCATTACATGACACTATTACCTCTCGACATGTGTTTTACTTATTCTCTTAGACCATTTCTTCACTCATTGGTCATCACATCCTCTGTCACCTTTTTTTCCCGTCATTTCCCTCACTATCCCCATTGCATCGGCTTGCCCCCAACCCACCACCTCGGCGGCAGCGGCCTCGCGAAGTGAAACGTCGCCCGCAGCAAAAAAAAAGAAGGAAGGAAAAAAGAAACTCCCTGTCGTCTCCCGCGCCCCGCCCCTCCTCCTTCGCCCTCGCGTCTGCGAGGGAGGAAGCAAGCCGAAGCGAATTCCCTAAGCATCCCACCCCCCGCCCTTGCTCCTCTCGCGCTCCGTCCCCGCACGCATTTCAGCCTCTTCCCCGCCCCCGGGGCTCGGGCCCATTACAATCTGTCTCCTTTCCCCCGCCCCCGGTCCGGCCGCCGCCCGCGCCGCCGCCGCCCCCGCCGCCCGCGCCGCCGCCGCCTCCGCTCCCGCAGCACCAATCTCGAGGGGGAGCCTGCACGCGGTGTTTACCTCTAAAGAATCGCAGGGCTGCGATTGAAAGTTAACGTATCTCTCTCCCCGGCGCTGAGCTGGTACTTCGTCATCCATATGCAGAGCGCCGCGGGGAGCGGAGCGGGGGCGGGCGCCAAGGAAGACGCGGGCGAGGAGTGGCGCTGCGGGGACGGGGCGGGGGAGGGGGCCGGGGCGGAAGTCCCGCGCTGATTGAATGTGTCGATGTATGGATTCCGCCCCTTGGCTCCCTGCGGCCCCTACCCCATCGCTGTTTACGAGGACGTATTCCGCTCTGCGGTTATTGTCGCGGCCGGGCACTTCGGCGCTGAGTCGCGCGCGGTTTTCGGGGCCGAGATGTGCTTCCTCGCTGTCAGATATGTCGATATCTTTGGTCACTTGTAATTTGTGTGTAAATCTGACCGTTAAATATCGTATAAAATGAGATATAAGTATTCTTGTAGATGTAGTAACATTTTCACATTATATGTTTTAGAAATCACGATTAATATATATTTGTTAATATTTCGTAATAAAATTTAATAATAAATCGTGAAGATTTTATATAAAACAACATGCGCTGCTTGTTAAATAATACGAAATTAGTTTGAAAATAGTAAATTCGATATTTACAGATAATTCATGCCATAATTTTGGTCGGTAAATTTTTGCAGGACATACTTTTAAAAGCATTCTTCACTTGAAGTGATTTCAAAACTGACAGTGACTGCAAGATTTAATCAAATGGTTATGACTTGCGAGCAGGGAGATTATCCCGTGATTTTTCCGTCTCGAGTGGTGTCTCGCAGGGGAGAGAGCAGGTGAAGCGCGAGTTCCTGCGTCAATAGATACGCGATCCCGGAGGGCGACGCGGGCGGCGACACGCGGATTAAATCCCTCTCCCGCCCTCCAGCACGCGTGGATCGCCGTGACAGACACACGCCCCCGGATAGATTTCCTCTCCGCTCGAGAGGAACCTACGCGCCTCCATTGCACTATTGCCGTTCCGCCCGCCCGTTCCCACTCTTCGCTGATCCTCCCCGCCCTTCTCTGGTACGCCGTGCTCGGACCTCTCCTGTCCCACTGCGTCTCCCTGCCTTCCTTCACAACGCTTCGCCTCACCTCGCCCCCGCCCACTCTCTCGCGATTTCCACTTCATCGCTCCGCTGTGCCGTGACCCTTCTCGATCAGTCCGATGCCACCCTTTTGCGCTCAGTCCTGCTCTGCCACTCGCTTCGCTATGCAACCCGCTGCGCCCTGCCTCGCTTTGCCTGGTCCTCGTCCTCTCATTGGGTAGTGCCGCGCAACGCCTGAAGCGTTTTTTCTGGTTTACAACTCTTGCGTTGCTGCACTCGGAACGTTTCTCCAACCATGTCCACTACCCCATCATGCTGTTGAAAGTTACGTGTTGAAGAAATGCACGAGAAAGGGTTCTTGCGCCACTTAAATAAAAATAATTGTCCCTATATTTTGAATTTAATTCTTACTTTCCTACACATAGGCTTCATTGAAAATGACTTTTTTCCCAAGAATAATATTGATTTTTAAAACTATCGATCATCATCCTGTCACATTTTATAAACGTTATTTATAAATAAAGTCGTTCATTTAGAGTAAATACTGATTTTTAATGTTCATTTGAAAACCATAACTCATATTTTCAGCCATACAGCCTATATCCAGCCTATATACAAAAGTATATAGGACTTGACATTCAGCAAGTCTACTTTTACGGTGAAGCACCACAACACATCATTCTGACATTTTCACTCTAATCATTACGGCGTTCAACCCCCATAGAAGTTCCGTATTAAATAAATGAACTAAAGAGAGTTATTGTGACTTTTAAATAACAATTCTTATACCAATGTTTTTTAGATACGTTTTTGCTTTCCTAAAGTTAAGTCTCTTCTAAAATTACATTTTTTAATTACAATGATGATATTTAACACTATTGATAATCGATTGTCACGATTTTTAAAGTTCTTCAATTGGGGTATATAATGATCTTCACTTGTTAACCATCAGTTCAACAACAGAAGAAACCGAAACCATGTATTTTCAGCCATTCTATATACCAGAATTACATCCTGCAAGTCTCAATTTCCAAGGCACCACAGCACGGCGTTCTGCGGTTTTCGCCTTAATCATTCCGGCGTTGAACCCGCGTGGAAGCGGGTGTGTGTTTGCTAAACGGAACCCGCTGCTCTTCTGTTGCGCTCCTCAGCCTCGCGTCTCCGTGTCGCTACTCTCTCGCTCCCCGCTCCTGGCATTAGTCTTCGGCGCGAGGCGATGTGGCGCGGCGTACCACCGCCACATCGTTCTCCCCGCCTGTTCGCGAGGGGGCGGGGTTCTCACTGCCAGGTGGGTGAGAAGGACGGAAACATGGGAAAGTATTAAATGACTATTACGTTTGTTATTGGAATGTGGTTTCGGGTTTTATTCGTAGTTTGTGAGCGTTGCTTTATTGAAATTCGAATTTTCATCAAAATTTCTGAATTCAAAATTTCGGATGTAAAGTAACGATTAAAATGAAGAATGTACGATGAAAATGTTTTGTCACAGGCGAATAGCATTTATTATATTAGCTTACCTCCATTTATGTTTTCTCAAATTGATTTTACTAAATAGATCTTTGCGCTAATGGCAGGTTACACGAATGTTTACTTTTTATTAAAAAATATACTTTCAACATTTAAAACAATGCATATCAATGTTCGTTGAGGGGTTAGTTTCAGAAAAAGCGCATCTATTGCGAACACGGTTTAATTTATTAGTTAAAGTTTTTACATTGGACACTTCAATATGATTTATCAAATTAGTTTTTTTTAATTTTGGTCTTCAACTTTCATATTAAATTTTATTCAATTTCCTTCAGATTACTGATCATATATTTAAGTTTAGTTAAATCAAAACTTAATACAATTTCATGAAATGTATTGCACTTAGATGCATTTTACATATTGAATTCAAATGTGTAAATTAGGAATGTTGTCTCTTCCGCTGCTCTAAAAACCTATTAATATACTGTTATATACATAATATTAATACTTACCTATTAAAATACTTACCTATTAAAATACTTACCTATTAATATACATACTCATTAAAAACATTTTTTTTAAATACCCTCCATTTTTCTTTCGTTCTGGGCCACAGTGCAACTTCGTTCATCACGCTGTCGCCTGAGAAGAGCTGCATCTTCCACCACACGTTTGCTCCTCCCCTCCCCTCTGCTCAGCCAACTGCTCGCGCGTGGGTGGGGAACCGCCCCCGCTTTGCTTCAAGTGCAGCGAACGCCATATATTTTGTTTTAAAGGGCGATTCTGCCCAAGTGTGAATGCAGCTACTTGCGTTCGGGAATTAATGTCCCGAGAACTCAAGGAAGGGATTCTCTTTAGAGTTCTATTTGTTTGGTGGCTAATTTCAACTTCCGCTATCTTCTCGAGGTGGGATAATGGCTTTCTTTGTTTAAAAAGAGCGATTTCGTGTAAGACTAAAAGTACGGAGACGATCTTTCTCGTGAATGTTTGTGAAGATTTCTTCCTGGTGAAAATTCTGTATTAAAGTTGAACTAGTTTGAGGATATTCAACCTGTATATGTAACAGATACCATTAAAGTAATGAAATCTAATGAATATAAGTTTCTAAAAGGGTATAACACGTAATGAAATGAGATCCCTAACAACTCAAGAAGTTTATGTGATCTTACCGAAAACGTAATTATGATAACCGAATGGCGTACTTACCGAAACAGTCGCGTACTTATATATGCAGAACTTAAAACATTCTACAGCATATAATTCAAACAACACAAACGTTGTAGGCTTTTCAACATCGTTATTCATTACAATGAGTGTTGAAATTCCACTTGCGTTAACAAAACAGCTGTTTTCAAGTCAATCGAGTGGATGCTACCAAAGTCTCCATTTTTTCTGCGCTAATAATGTTCGTATCTGGAGACAAAACTCTTCATAGAATTACGAACCATGGCGAGTTTGATGATAAAAAATTGCTCATTTTGAGATTTATGAATTCTGTTGGTCGTGATATTTTACAAATGCGTTGAACATCATATTTCAGAGTCAACTCGCAGTAACAAGATAGCAGAATTACTCTCATTATAAATTAATGACATTATATATATCTACTACACACATTACCAATTTTTGTACATAATAAATAAATTTAATAATACACGTTGTTACATGAAATATGAATGAAAAGAGGGCTTCGAGGTCCGTATTTCATGGCGTGGGTGGTGGGCGTGGTGTGAGCGAGGCGAGGCGAGGCGAAACGGGGCGGAAGCATGGAATGGGGCGTCGTGGCGCGGCCATAAACGAAGGGCCGATGATGTCAGCGGACGGGTTTAGCGATGGCGCCGCCTCCACCCCGCCTCTGAGCTCCCCGTCTCCCCTTCCCTCCCTGGCCGGCCATCGGCATTTTATGGCTGCCGCGGCCCATCCACCCACCCATTCACCCGCCCGCCGACCTCAGCCCCGTGGACACGATCCCGCACCCTCACGCCCGCCTACTCGTGTTTCTATTTTCTCCTGCAATTTGCCCCACCGCAGCTGGAATTACGTACACTGTCGAACGTGAAACGGTTGCTTGAAATCAAGCAGGAAGCGTATCTCAAAGACAGTTCATGTGACGTTTTGGTGAATATTTATATTTCTTTGCTGCTTCCGTGAATTTACGTGGTGTGAAAAGGTATTTGCGGAAGAGCAGAGGTTGATTTAAGTTTTGTTTTAGATGTCCCATGCATGCACTTTTATGTAAGGAACATACCACAAAATGTGTTGAAAGTAAAAATGTATTTGTCAATTGATGTTAATTTGAATTGTAGGTATTTAAATGACGTAGTTCTATGAATGTGAATTCATATTCATTGTACTTCTAACTTGCGTCTCTAGTAGAACTGGGAGGAATAGGAATATTTTTCTTGCGTACTAGAAATACAAACTCATTCACTTCGTACTACATTGTATTTGATTATCGTAAGTAAAGATTGGATTATGGATAAGTGAAAAAAATAATCATATACGACCCTTTTCTGAAGTTTACAAAAATGTTTCATAAAAAACTATTCTCGTATCTTAGTAACGTATTTGCAATTGACCCTGAATTCTTGATATTGACGCTATTGAGCCTAGAAACATGCGTCGTGGAAGTGGCTGATACTGCCAGCATTGTTCCAGGTTTTCTTGTTGAATTCTTATCTTCTATTACCATATTCCCCAATTTCCCCTATCCAACGATTATTGCACCTGTATCAGCCATTTACTAATCATACATAGTTGTGAATATTCTTTTATAATCGTCTTCCCTATTTCAAAATTAATCTAATCACCGTTTTGAATAAATTACTGTTTACTAGCTGGTCAATTTCTGAAAGTTAATTGAGGTGGGTGTTTTTTCAGTTTCCACGTCACTTGTCCGTTCCGTCAGTTCTTCAGGGAGTTATGGAATATTATCGATCTTTCGTATTTATAGGGAGAGCGATGTATTGACAAGCAGAATTTGGGCGGAGGTTGGGCGGATTGCCGCTGATGAATTCTATAAAATGATAAATCTCTTCGTGGTGTGATCGCAGGAGCAGCTGACGCTCATGCGCGCTCGTCGCCACATTTCCCTAGAAAGGGCGTCGATATATTTTAAATTTTTACAACCCCCCCAATTTATCGAATGGGTGCGGGAAGCAAGGTCGGGATTATGGATGAAGATGCTCAGCATGCGATTCTCCGGGCGGCCCGCGAAGGCACGGAAGAGGTCCTCGCGAGGGGGCGAAAAGGAAGGTGGAGGGGACGGTGGGCGAACGGGGGCGGGGAGAGGGTGGAGGGGAAACTTATTTATGAGCGCCAGTCACGCAGGGTCAGCGAGACGGGGGAGGGATGGGCTACATATGCGGGCGAGTGGGCGGAGACCGAAGACGAGGGCAGCGGAACGGGGCGCGGAGAGCGAGGTGTGTGCTTTGGTGGAGCTGGCGGCGGGACAGGGACGGAGTGGGGACGGAGCAGTAACTGAGCAGAGATGAAGTACCGGCTAATTGTGCACGGAGTGGCGACTGAGCAGGAAAAGAGAGGCGACAGAGCAGGGACGAAGGTGCGTCTGAGCAGGGACGAAGAGGCGACTGAGCAGAGGCGAAGCAGCGACTGAGTGGAAATGGAATAGCGATTAAACAGGGACGGAGCGTAGACTGAGAAGGGACGGAGCGGTGACTGATAAGGGACGGAGCGGCGGCTGAGCTGCGGCGGAAAAGTGACTGAGCAGGGACGAAAAGGCGACAGAGAACGGTGACTGAAAGCGGTGGCTCAGGAGGGATGGAGCTGTGAGTTATAATCCACAGATATGTGACTAGTTAGTGACGGAACGGCTGATCAGGGTGAGTAGGGATGGATATGGGGATGAAGTGGCGATTGAACAAGGATGGAGCGTGGGCGCGGCGGAAACGGATCGGGAACGACGCGAAGTCGGACTGAAGAGGGCAAGTGGTAGAAGGATGGATGGAGCGAGAACCGCACTGGGGCGATGCGAGGTTCGGGGCGTGGCTAATGGCATGGTGTAGCGTGGCGTGGCGTGGCACGGCGTAGCGCGTCTCTCTCTGGCGTGGGTGTGCAGGGGAGGAGTGGAGCGGGGGCAACAGATGGTCGAACAGCGGACGCACTTGCGGATGCGCAGGGGATGGGGGCATGGGAAAGAAGGGCACGCTGAAGAAAGGACGACCTCCTTGGACGAAGTTCTCTCGACCTTTTGGGGATACGCCCATCTGACGGAATTTTGGGCCATGACGAAGTAGGAAAACGAGGAAGGGCAAAGTAGACTTCCACATCTTTCATGCCAGTTATCTCACACTGAATGTTTGTTATATATTTGTAAGTAATGTTGTTTTTACGTTTTAATTGAATTATATTTGTGATAATGTTCAACTACATTTTGAACATGTTTTCTACCCAATTACTTTTGCCACTCCTGTCCATAAATATCTTCTTGATTTGTCTTCCCTAAATTTCTGACATGAAAATATTTTTATGATTATTGTTTGGGTTAATGATATCTATTCGTAACTTTTTTATTTACCTTTTATGAATATGATTCAAACGATTAAGAATATTACTGACTTTGAGAAATAAATAGATATAATGTCTGCACTTAAACTTACTATCATGACCAGCCATGTGAGGCGAGCTGGGAATGACGGATAAGTATTCTATGCAGAATTTCCTCATCGCGATGACGTACTGGGGAGTTTTACAGCGCAAACTTCAAACACCCTTCTGCGTTGTCAGCTCGTGTCCGAGAGTTTTTGCAACTCCCTCGGAGGCTAGGGAACGCTGCGTAAGTTTCTCTTTAATTCAGCGGAGCAACTGGAAGCATTTTTAGTGAACGCACGAATAATTCAGGAAAAAATATTCCTCATCCCTCCCGCCTACTACTTTCGCCTCCCTCAGCGATCTGTATGCACGAAATAATGATACTCTCAAACTTACCGAGTCATTTTTAAGCCACTTGTTCGGGATTTGTTACAGAAAATTTTCTCGACTTAGTCAAAAACAGATGTTAATATAATTGAGAATAATATGGTTCGCGGAGAAGTTAGCAGGGTCGAAACAGAAAACAATGATGGAACGAGTGCTGCGCTAATTTTTATTGCGGACAAGGCAGCGTTCACAGCTCCTTCGAGGGCCTGAAAATCAGTCCGCCTTTCCTTCCCCATCGTTTCACTTCGAGCTCCCCTTCCTCATTCCCTCCTCACCCTTTCCTGGCCCCTTCCGCCCTACTAAAAAAATTTTTACAAAATGAGAGACGATGAGGGAAGTGAAGTCTACGCGGGGAGATGCAGGGTCCTCCTTTGACTTTGATGATCTTTCATTTTTTAATTAAATCTGATACTTGAATATAATTAATCACTTATTAGTAAACACGAAGGGGAAGTGATGACGGGGCTGATGCGGGGAGACAGGAGGTTGGGGAAGGGCTAACGCGAATATTTGAAGGCTCGTGTCCGCACGCTTTAGTTACGGATTTCATCATCGGCCGAGAAGGTGATGCATCGCTTGCTGCTGAAGTTCAATGTCTACTTGAAAACAGCCTCTCCCTCTTCTTCCCCTTCCATTCTCATCGCCTCCTTCCCGTACCCCCGAGCTCCTCCGTGAGCTCTCGAAGCTCGACGGCAGCCTCGTCCCGCATACCTGCATCATGACCCCGGATTTTCAGAAAGCGCTTTCATGCATATTAAATACCCCTTGCCAAGCGCTCGCGCTCGTCTGCGTGTGTGGTAATCATATTACAGTGCAACACCGACGCAAGCGGGCGTCTTGCTCACCTCTTCCTTCCCTCCGCCCTCTACATCCGCCCCTCGCGCGTTTTTGATAAGCTGCCAAGACGCGCCTCCGCCCCACCTCACTCCCTCCCCTTCGCCGCCCCGCCTCCTTCTCCTTCAGAGTTGGGCTCCGTTCAAGACAAATAGAACATTTCGCCCGCGGAAAGGACAAGTGGCCGACTTTTAGCGGAACTTCGCTTTCGTAATTCTCGGAGCGGTGACCATACGGTTACTCTGGCCTGCAGCCGCGGAGGCGGGGTGGAAGGGGACGCGAGTTTCAGTGGCGTTGTGAGATGTTGGATAGCGCCGGAATTCATTAAAGCGAAATTAGGAAGCGACCGATAAGGAAAGCGAGGTGATCAGAACGCGAACCGACACATCGCCTTGTTTCCGTGTTCAAATTCCGTCATGAACTCGTATGTATTTGTTCCTTATCACCCCAGTATGTCATGTTTAACGCTTGTCCCGGCTGGGGTGATGCCTGGTAGGGGAAATCCCTACAAGCCGACATAGGTCGGCACCGGATATCGCCAGCCAGCGGGAGAGGATCACAGCCAACTCCTGCGATAAAAGTCATGATACACTTACGGCACCAATAACCTTAGCAGTTGACTCGGCCAGAATCACTAATCGGTCAACCAGTCCTAGTGTGTTGTCGCGAAGGGCGTTGTGTTTTCTTAACCCGATATCCTAGGTCCTTGCAAGTGTGTCCGTATCGAGTGAATGGATCGAAACAGGACCGAGTGAATGGATCGAAACAGGACCGAGTGGGGTGACTAGATTCTACTGAAAAAACAAAACGATTTTAGAGCATGAAAATGCTATTGACGACCTCCCCAATGAATGATAGTCGTTCTGTATTGTATAAACTCTGCGTCTTTGGCGTGGATTTCCCCAAGTTGTTTTTACCGTCGCAAGGGCGACAGAGTTGAAGGTCGTTCCAAGTAACACGGTCTCTTCCCACTCCTGGAACTAGTTGTCCTGCCTTTTCATTCGTGGCGCGGAGATCCGTACCGCACTTTTTCATGCCTTGACCTCTTTCCCCTTTGCTCCCATTTCGACTCAGCGAAACAGGCGAAATAAGCTCTGGCGTCTTCGTGTCCTTTTGACTTAAAACCTAAAAACCTTACCGCGTCGGGAACAGACTTGCGCAGGATAGTGAGTTAGGTAACTGCCGGCCATTGTGCAACTAGACTCAATTTACCTCTGTTATTTTTAGTATTGCTTTAAACATTTCACTTGGACATTTTGTCTTAATAACTTCAATTATGTTGTATGTAATATACAGAATTGATATTCATTGTACTTCTTCTTTAGCGTGAATCAATGCAATTGTATAGTGTAAATCACTGCATTCTGTAGGTTTAGGTGCACTTCATTCCGCCAGTGATTGTTTATGCTTCCACAAATCACAAAATAGTTCTCACTGTCTGATATTGCGTCCTTGACGTCTTTCCTATACGTTGAATTTTTTAACTGAGGATTTCGTTGAACTGTGCTTTCCAATATTATTTAGAATTACTTCAAATCAGTTATTCACTGAAATGTGGAATATTACTAATTTGCGATCCGGATATGTAGAGGTTGCTCTCTCAATATTAAATTTCGTAAATTAGAGAATTACATGTTAATACAAACGCCAGAGTTTCACAAATGAATAAATTGCAATTAGTTGAATACTGATTAATAAACCACAAACGCTTTTTCGGAGTACATCATTCTCATTAAAGCTGCGTTGCCCATTACATGAAGTGGATCATTGGACATAGAAATTTCAGGACTAGATGTGGAACACCTGCTATCGTGCATTTTGTGAATAACCCTTTTCCATCATAGTTCCTAGTAAATGCTTTCAATAGCGATGAAGAGCACTCCGAGAGGGAACGCAAGTAGCTCGCATTGCAGGTCTCATTCTGACAATACGATACTGAATGCGACGTTTCCTTGTCGCTAATGCGCTCCTGGCGTCAGCAGATGAAGCGCTTGCGGAACGTGTTACGCATTCGGCCGCCTTCCTCCGTTCCGCTCCCTCCCCAGCCCCGCCCCTCCCCTCCCCGCCCTTCCCCCATCGTCCCGCCCCACCCCACCCGCCGCACACGCCCCACTGGCTCACGTCGCACTTCTCTCTCCCCCGCCTTCCCTCGTCACGACACCCACGGTCTGACCCACCCTCGATTTCCTCTCACTATTCTTGCCTACTAACTTCCCTCCACGACCATCCCATTTTCTCCCATGCCTCCGTGTTTCTCCTTGTCCCTTTCACCCGTGTCCATCCACATTCCGTTTTGAATGCCGCCTCGCGCAGCCTCCCTCGGTTTTTCCGCTCCCGCCCGCACTCCCGTCGCGCCCCGCTCCTGCTCCCACCGTCCGCGCCTCCATCTCACCTCGTGCGGGTCCCGCTGCGGCCGGGCATTGTGTGACGGAGTAATTAACGCACTGAATCCAACTCGTGACGCCGATAAAAAGGCATTCAGTAGGCTCCGACTGAGCCGTAACACAGAGCTGTCATTGTGCAGCCCCCATGGTTCGCATCTCTCTTCCCCCCCCTCTCTCTCTCTCTCTCTCTTCTCTTCTCTCTTTATTCTCTCTGCTCGTCCTTTCCGCTTCTCTCGCTCTTTCTTGCCGCGCAAACGCACTCTCTTTCTCTTTCGCTCTTCCTCTCGAAAGTGCGTTCTGCATGTGACGGGACGCCCTACTCCCTCGTTCTGTGGCCGATTTCACCCCGCCCCGCCACTCTTGGATCTGCCAACCCCACTCCCCCTCCCACTCTCTTTGCACCCCGTTGTTTCCCCCTCCCTTCCCTCACGCCCAACGTCGCGTCGGCCTGAGCAGTTGAAGTTCGCCGGTATAAACTGCATAGTAAGCCGCATTAATCAGCTGCCTATTGTTCTCTTTTATCGCTCGTTCTCTGCTCATTTGTTTTATTCCTCTCCGCCATTGTGATGCGCGGAAATGGCGTCAAGATTCGAAGCCGAGATAGGACGGGTGCGCGCCGCATCGCTGTGTTGGCGGAACTGTGTGTGCTCTCGGGGACTTTCGTTCGTGCTCAACAGCGTAGTCGTTAGATGTACGTACCATATGTGTTGAACACGTCGATGTGATTCTTGGTAATAAGGTGTCTATCTTGATCCAAATGCTTGCAGTAGAAATGTTAGATTCTTGTTGTAATTGAGCAAAATACTATCTATACCAGATAAAATAATGCATATATATATATATATATATATATATATGTATTGAAAGGCGGAGCGTTTCTCTAATTAATTCGAAACGCAGGGCATTTTCATCCAATTACGCCCATTTTGAATTGCGCGGCAACGGCGGCGAGTAACGGACGTGACAAGGGAACGAGTCAGGCGCGAGAAGGCGGCGAGACGGGGCGAGACGACGGCAGTTGCAGTGTGGAACAGAACTCTAAGGAGAGCGGAGCGATGTTGGTGCGCGCGGTAAAAGAAGGACAAAATTAAGTTAAATAATGTAAGGGAAGTTATCAAGAAGTGAGTTAAGTGCGACAGTGGCAAATGTTGAATAGCGCAAGCTGGTGATCGTGGTATTGGTGTCAGGAACAGTGGGGAAAAAGGCAAGAACTGTGAACCGCGTGGCTGATAACGGCGTGGGTAGTGGCCACGTGCCGGCGTTATTGTAAAAAGGAAAGCGAAGGAGAATTGGTGGATTGTGCCGCAAGAAAGCATCGAGATAAACTGCAAGGGATAGGCGGACAGTAATATAGAAGCAGCGCCTACTTGATTTGAAAGACACGTGCAACGGTCGGAGTTGAAGCAGAGGTATTGTGTAACCGCCGCAGAGGGCCAGTGCCGCTGGCGTCCACGCAGTCAACCGTCCGAAGGGGCGCCGAGTCGCGCCGAAGGCCGCCGATCGTCGCAGCCGTTGGGAACCAATCGATAAGAAACGAACTATTTTTGGTATTCAAGTTATTGTGAAATCTAAGATCAAGGGTATAGTTTTGGTACCAAAACAGGGAGTAATGAGATTGAAATTGATGTACTAAATGTGTGATTTCAGTAATAAAGTGCTTGTTTGTTTAAAGAAAATGAAAATTGAGTTTTTCCAATGTTCTTGTCAAACCTTACGAGACCCATTCACGAACCACGACACCTGTCCTTTCTAAAAATAAATGTAGTGAAAAGTACCACAAAGAAAGGTACGTCACAATATATATATATATATATATATATATATATATATATATATATATATATAATCTTTTAATTTGCGACAATAGGAAACATTGATATCGGATTGTAAACCTACAATACTGAGCAGTGGGGTTCAGTTTTTTATTATTCGAGATAGATAAGAGAATTTTATAAATATTTCATACATGTATTCATTTTACGTTTTATTATCTCTTGTGCGTTATTGATTTTTCTCTCTACAACATTGATTTCTTTCAAAGTGAACGGAATTTACATTGAAATTTATGTAATCTTAATGGTTATGTTTAATACGACATGTTGTAGAAGAGAACTTGGCGCTCGAGTGTTCTCCGCAGGATAAGAACATGGTCTTCCATGGTTTCCCCACTTCGTTTCCCAACTTCAGCTCTAAGCTCTTGAGCAGACACACAGACTCGACTCTCGCAACTCCGTGCATTATCCTCTCTGCATCGGCTTCATATATAATGAATAGCGCCAGAGTTTCATGTTAATTAAATTCTCTTATCTGCGTTCTATCTTTATTTAATTACAAAGTTTTCGTCGCCCAGTAATTGTTAGATTTATTTACTCATTTCGAGTTGAAGTTCGTGTCGCTCGTTTAAGGATTCGCTTGTATTTTCATAACTTCTTTTCCTTTGGGCGGAATAGGCGGTCCGACGTTCCATAGTTGAAAGTCCTTGACAAATTGCAAAAGCCAAGAGATTTGATAAAACCCAGGGGCTAGCACGTTACGGGGCACGGAGCGTTTAGATGGGCTTCCAGGAACGGTGATAACAGAGCTTCACTCCAGTTTAATTCTTCTCTTTAGTCTTTTGTAAAGAGAATATCGTTCTTTGGAGCATCGGATTTGTCTGTAAAGCGTGGGGTGTTGCCGTTTTAGAAGAAAAGAGAGACGAGGGAGTCAAGAAAAGTGCGCGAGAACCTTAGAAGAGACAGCGAAGTATTTGAAAAGATTGATGCTGCGAGAATATTTAAAAGACAAGAAAAATCATGCAGAGTTTAATTACTTCTTTCAAAGTATATGAGAAGTGGTTGCGTTGCAATAATAATAATAATAATAATAATAATAATAGTAATGATAATAATAATAATAATAATAATAATAATAATAATAATAATAATAATAATAATAGTAATAATAATAATAATTTATGATTCAATTATTCTCATTGAATGAACAGAAAGTGTTATCAGAAATTGACAGAGGAATTGTGTGAGCATTACCTCGAACGCGGAAGAAACATTACATCCACCGAGAGAGACATAACTCCTTTTCCTTCTCGCAATTTGTTAAAAAGTTCAAAATAACGCAGCAAGTGAAAGACAATCCTTATTCCTTTGCCCAGATTGTTACAGAATTACTCAATAAAACAGATCTTGAGTGTCCGAGAGAAGCACAAAACTGTGTTCGTTGTGCATTGAGGAGACGTCGGGACCTAGGAAACGGCAGATGGACCCACACGCAACGTGGATCACCGCGAGCGCATTGCGGGAGTCATGATGGGCGAAGCCTGTTTCGCGAGAATTATTAACGGCAGCCAACGTCACCGCGTTGCGCTAAGTACGCGCTGGCTGAATGCAACTGTCCCGGTAATTGCCTTCTGTGTATGTGAACTTGCCCCATCCTCCCTCCCTGCCGCTCGCTCGGGTCCGCTGCACCAGTTGCGTATTGTGGAGCGGAGACGCAGCCGCTGCAGTGTCAGTGGGTGCCTTCCCTCCACGCCGCGCCGCGCCGCGCAGAGAAGGCTCCAATGGAAGAGCGATTTGCTGGGAGCTTACTCCGACAGCGGGGCCGCTGCCACCGCAGCTTTTGACGAAGTGCTGCGCTGTCGGCAGTCGAGGCGAGCGTGGCGCGGGGCGGTGGCGGGGGCAGGGGCGGGGTGGACGGGTGGAGAGGAGACTTCTAGTGCCGGTGCTAGCGGAGATGGCGTCGGAACGATGCGAAGTGGAGGGGCGTCCAAACGGTTGGGGGAACTTCTCTTAGAATGGAATTTCGGCCCAACTGCCATTGTTCGAAATGACTTGCGAGCGTACTACTCGGTGGCTACTTAATTTGTCCTGCTGCGATTCACCAGGCATCTTGATTAACCTTCGTGCACCGCTAATCTTGATATTTTCATTCATATTATTCCATTAAAAAAGAAATGATAACAACAGATAGGAACAAGCGGTTTATGAATCACAAAATAAATTACAATCACGCAAATTGGAATCATCACAATCAAAGAATACCAAATGAAAGGTTCACCAAGGAAACCAGGGGAACTGGCCAAAAGTTTAGTCTGCTAGTCTTTGATTCATTGTTCTTTTTTAATTATTCAACGCCAGTTTTAGTTTCGTAAGAAGAAAATAGGTAATTAGAATTTTAGAAAAGCATTTGAGAATTGTTATTTTAATTGTTGCTCATAATGAAGAGTTAAAAATATCAATATTTCAGTCCCTCTCAAGTAGACAACTTTCTCTTCTCTTTGCCTAACACATTCCTTTTAATCACAGCTTCTTTGCTTGCTGTATAGCCTCTTTGTGTTTCGAGTTCATTTCCGCACGTGAAACTGAACAATAAGATCCGTACGATTTCGCATATTAAAAAAATTTAATCTTATCACCAATCTCGAAAGCGGCGCAGCTAAAAATTTCGCATGTGGTTTGAGGCGAGCAAACGCCCCAGTTGCCCTCTCTAGTGGCACTGTTTCCACCACCGCAGCCTCTCCCCTCCCCGATCGTCTGAAAGAGGCTGAAATTACGAGACCTCTCCTTTGTGCGGTTTGCCCGTTCGCGCGCTAACGTTTCTGGCGTGAGCGTTTTTCTAATATACGACGTGGGACGCGTGAGGGGTTTTTAATAAAATAATTAAACAGCGGAGTATGGGAAGAAAAGACCGTCGTGGAAAAGTTTTAAATGGTGCCCCCTAGACGTTTTAATTAAATTTCATAAAGGTCGAAACTGCGAAATAACTTCCGGGCTTGCATGTTCTGTAGGCTGCTCCTTGTGATACGTAACTTCACATTACGCGTAGCAAATGACTTCTGTAATACTGCATTTAATGATGATAATGAACTCGAGATGTTTCTCTTATTAACGATTTACAGACATTCAGTCGCAAACTGAAAATCGTGTTTCTTGCGAATGTTTTAATTTCGATAATTCTGGAGTGCTTTGCCTTGGTTGTCGGGTAAATGATTTCAAATTTGAATCAGCGGAGGAAAACTGTTGCCAACTCATGAAGACTAATAAGGAAAAATTCTGTACTAATGAGTAGAGTTTTGAAACTTCAACCTGGTAGGAACATTTATGAAGTGAACGTACTTCATAAATGAGTATTTTTTCGCTCTAAGTTTCACGTATTCAATAAAGTTATAACATTCATATTTTCACGATCACTCGTCATATCCTTTTTCATATTCATGGTTGATTTTAATATACTCATTTTGATTCTAGAGCTAATTTTCGTACACCAATTTTTAGAATGACCCTTCTGATAGAAAAATCGTAGTTTGGGCGTATCTTTTTAAACCATTTCTGGAATGCACTTCATATTGTTCCACAGGACTTGTATTTATTTCCCAACTCGTTAATTGCGTATGCGACAGGTATGCAACCAAACTTCTCTTTGTCCATGAACCCACATCCTCTTTCTTCGTTGACTTTTCTTGTATTCCCCTCCCCTACATCCTCTGCGCCCATCCGTTTCTCCTCTTCCGCCGGTTCTTTCGCTCCGCTCCGCTCCGACTTGCCTCGCACCTCCGTTTCCTGCTGCGCCTCGTAACAAATGACTGCTGAATTATTCATCCCGGCGTTTCATACGGCGTTCGCCGGGAGCGCAATTTCGTCACGACGAGCGGCGAGGGCTAAATGATATCATTTCGTCTAAGACGGACGACCTCTGCTGAAGAATGAAGTCTATTGTCTCGCTTCGAAAGTTCTCGCAACTAATTGGGATTAAACGTCGTGATCACTGCGTCGTGTCGCACGCGCGGGAAGGAAAGACACGCGTGACGTCACCGAAAACTGGTCTTAAATGAGGGTTAGAGAAGGAATAAGCACCGGGTGGACCATTTCTAGGAAAAGGAATTTAGTCGGTGGAAAACATCTGCTAGTAATATTGCCTAAGAGTCTGTAATAGTGTCGGAAATATATAGTAACTCTACTCATTCAATCATTGTCATTATAAAGTCTGACTTGCAAGTTGTTTTTGGCGGACACCGTTCTGTTAGAGAAATTTTACATCATTCACAAGAGAGAATACCCGTAAAATAACTTTATATGAAATCGCGAATAGATGTTTAAAGACGTGTTTAGGTTATCGCAAAAAAAACTAAGTTAAACTGCATTGCACATAACGTCGTAACAACATTCCATCACATACGAGTAAAAAGCAATGTAAGAACATATTTTAACCTGTTTTTTAGTTTATGTTTAAATTATTAAATGTTCGTAGAATTTACAAAATAAAATGTCAATTAGAAAACTGTTGTATTTTATTCAAATTACTTATATAGGAATTACTGATACAGGCTGAAAAGTCAAAAATTTGCTGCAGAAAGGAAACGTTTTGCGAAATAAAATATTATCACTGTACCATGCTTGCAATTTTCAAATACAAATAGAGAAAAAAAATGTGCAAGAGCAAGCAAAGAAATTTAGAGATATGTGCACACACACATTATGAATGATGAAGAACTTATTTTGAACTGAAATTCCCTTTTCAGATAGAAAATTCTCGTACTTACATGACGTGTGTAGTTAATAAAATAATTTGTGTTTCGGGAATTAAGAACGTGAACCGAATTGGAGAACAAATGACGCTCCGCAGAGCGGCGTCCAAATATCCCGGGGCTTGTGCCATCGTTGGCGGAGCGCGAAGCTGCCTGGCGGGCGACCTTAAGCAGGCCGCGCGGCTGCCCGAGTCGGAATTAAAATATTAAAGGCTCCTTCCCCGGCGCGGCGCCGCGAGCGCTCCGCCCGTATTTCCCAGGAGGCGCCGCGTCGCGCGGGCGGCGGCGGCGGCGGCGGCGGCGGCGGCGGATGAAGGAGGGGGCGGAGGGCGGAATGGTCGCCCCGCGGCGCCGCAGCGCACCTCAAATGCTCCCCATGAGTGAGATGTGAGCACTCGCGCTCGTGAGGATTACGAGCTCGCACCCTTCACTGGCGCGCGCCCTGTTCTGGAAACGTCGGTTCGTGCTCTATGGATGGGCTGTGGTGACTGAGGGTAACAACGATTGCTACTGCAATGTCTCTGGCGTGGGAAGTTCTAGGGTTCGAGTGCCGATGGTGGTGGACCTCAAATGCTCCTCATGAGTGAGATGCGTGGATTATAAGTTCACACCATTCACTGGCGTGCTTCTTGTTCTGGAATCGCCGTTTCATGCTGTTTGCACCGGATGAGGTGGCTCAGGGCAACAACGATGCCATTGCAAAGTCTCTGACGTGGGAGGTCCTAGGGTTCGAGTCTCGACGATGAAGGAGTTTAGTTTCTACAATGGCTAGTTAGCTCGGCCGAATTCAGTCGCTGTCTACGGGAGAATTCTAGCTGTTTGGCTATATTCACGTTTCCCATGGTTTCTCATGTCAGTACAAGGCTCATGCTAAAGCTGTACCTTAACAAAAAGTTGATGGACCGCGCGCGATCTTTCCTTCACCATTGTCCCTTCCTCTCCCTTTATACAGACCCACACTAACTGTATATTTTCTTTCCTCCTAACGAAGAAAAATGTCATTTCGCTCTCGTATTTAACACACATAGGCTCAGTCGTACATTAAAGTTATCTTTCATTCTTGCCTGTCAGGTCAAAAGGTTTCAATTTCTAAATTATAATAAATAAATGAGGTTGGTTCTCTGTTTTTATTGAGCTTAATGATAATAAATTGTTTCATGTTACTCAGTTCTCCACGCGGAGCTGGTAGCCTTTGAGCTTCGACTCACCTGACGAAAAATTTAAGTCAAATACTCATTGTTGTCTCCCCCTCAAAGGATACGCTTAATCTTCAGAAAGAACAATAGATACACATGGTAGATGTCCATTGTCCATTTTATTTCCTGAATCAAGCAGCGTGTGTGTATATTAAACTCGGATTTTCTCTCGCAAGACTACTGTTCCTCACTTTGTGTTAACTGTAACTACTGTTCGTTTTGTTTCATGGAACATTTAAATGGGTATATAAACTCGTATTTAACTTGCTTTCCTGAGAAAAAACAACCATTTATACAGATTTTATTGCGACAATTCTAGCACAGCTAGCATGTAAACTAGCGTTTGACGGAACGAATGTCATGTTTAACTAGCAAAAGCTCTTGCGCTTGTTCATTCATTTATCATGAATGGAGTCCGCCACTGCTCTACGCACGTGCTAAATTCGTTTTCACCTAGTTATGGCTTCTCGCGCGAATTATTTACTTTCCTTTATGAATTTAGACAGTCCTGAATGACACTTATTTCAATGTCATGCTAGATACTATTACAATGTTTGGGTTGTAACACCTGAATTGTAAAATTATGAATATACGAACATGTATTAAACCACCGACTAAAATTCAAGTTTCTGAGGTATACTTGGCAAAGTTAAAGGTAATTTAATTTTTCGTAGGGTAAGAATAAAATAAAACCTACATTTTCAAGAAAATATTTATAACGTACAGGCCGATATCAAAAAGTCTCCCACCTCCATATCACCTTCTCGTATGCCAGTGGGATATTACTCGCTTTATAATTGTTTCAAGGGGCATTGCTTTGTTTACAAATATCTTATAAACTGGTAATTTATGAATGTTTGTGACTGCGATTTCCTATGGTTAAAAACGTAGTAAATACCCAATGAAACATTTTGTGGTAAACTTAACAAAATCGGCCACTTAGACTTTGAACCAGCCTCAGCATGACGACAGGAGCGATGCAAGACGGAGGGGACGGGGTGGGGCGAGGCAACACCGAAAGGACCGGGGCGGAGAGGAGTGGGGCGTAGAGGAGCGATGATAGACGGAGTGAAGTGGGTGGGGCGATGCGTCGGACGGAACGGAGCCGGTTGGGGCGGGACAAGGCAAAGATGGGCATGGTGGAGCGTGGCCGGTCGGGGCGAAGCGGTGCGGAGCTAAATAAGGTGGACCAGGGTGGTGTGGGACAAAGCAGAGCGTGGCGGAGTGGGAACGGGAGAGACGGAGCGGGTTGGAGCGAAGAGGGGCGAGGTGGAGCGAGGCGAGACCTAATAGGGCGGGCAAGGAGGTGCAGGGCGGGATGGAACAAAGCAGCGATGGTCGTGGCGGAGCGGGTTGGAGTGGAACGGAGCAAAGTGGGGCGGGGCGGGGCGGGGCAGAGCGGAGTGGGGTGTAGCGAAGTGAGGAGGGACGTGGTGGAGCGGGACGACGCGTTCTGGGTGGGGCAAGGAGAAGCAGGGCGTGGGCGGAGGCGCGCCGAAAACTTAAGGAAGTTTCGCGTCGTAAGCCTCCCCCGGGGTTCGCCCCGAGGAATTCATTTGTCACCAGGGGCGTGGAGCGTGCATTAGCAGGGCGGCGTCACCCCCCCTTCTCCCTCGTGAGGATCGGAGTCCTCAGTGGACGCCCAGGCCCGCGCGTTGCACTCGCGATTTCCCTTTCCACGGCCCTCCGCACGTTTCGTGCTCACTTGCGTGGCCACGTACAAACACTTCTGCAAACATCCTATCCCAGCTGTTTCCTGCCTGCAATATACTTCAGAAGCCCTTACAAAATACGAATTCAGTATTTCCAGTTATTTTCATCATTGTCCCGTACGATGCGTCGTCGTCCCGCGTCGTCCCGTACGATGAAAATAATTAATTTTGGTAATCACAGATAAATAAAACTGTGTGTGTGTGTTCATGCAAGTACGTTTTACATTTTCTAATGTCGGTAGATGTGTGTATTTAATTATTAGATTTATTTTAATATTGGATTTATAAAGTTGTATAAAATCGTAAGATTTCATTCAGAATTCACGAAGCGAATGAAACAAGGAGTAGACAGCTAAACGACTTACAGTTGAAAGGAATGGGGGAAAAGGAAAGAATTAAAGGAAAAAATATAGAATTGAGAGAATATAACACAGAAAGTCTTCTCTTCCCTCCTTAAACAGCATCGCTCTGATTTAGCTTAGTGACAATCTCTGGAGGGCGGCGCTGTGTTTCTTAACTCCGATCAAGGCGTGAAGGATCAAGTGTTGGCGCAAACAATTTTTTTACGTCTGTTTTGTTTCGCTTCCTTTCTCAGTCGCCCTTTCGCCACTGCCGCTGCCACCGTCGTCGCTCCCTCCCTAAATTACGGTTATTGCTATTGGCAAAGCGTTCGTCGTACGGTGGCTGTCTCGCCGCCGTCGGCCGCATTTGAAAATTCCCTCTCCGCCTGCGCCCCTTGGTCGGGGCCGCGGCGTCGCATGGTCGCTGCTCCTAGCTCCGCGGCGAAGACCGGTTGGCGCGCGTTTGCAGCTGCCAAATTGCCTTTGAAGTGGCGACGCGTCCTCTAAACGCAGTCTTCAAGAGTTCGGGGGTGCTAATGTTTGGACAGTGGAGAGGCTTTTTCGAGGATATTTCTCTGGAAAGATGACGTCGCCCTGTGATTTACCCCAAGAGAGGGAGAAGGAAAGGAGGGACGCTTTGCGAAAATGCTCTCTACGATGGGCGTGATGCGTCCATTCATCGTGGTAATAGAGATCGAATTTCGATTTTTTTAACAGTCATATTAGAAAACTTTTGGATATTTACTATTTGTTAATATGCAATTATTGAAATGAGTTTCAAAATATGGGCATTTTTCTGCATCAATGAAATCCTGTACATCACATTTAAGCTTCTACTTGAATTTTATCAATTTTACTGGAGTGCAAATACACACTATGTATTACGCAACATACCAGTGTATTGTGTTATACGTTTACGAGATGCATTGCAGAAAAATATTTCGTGTAGTTTACTATCGGGATAGAAATATCGAACGCCAGACCTGCAGAGGATGAAACATTTCTTGTGTATGAAACATAATTCACCAGCAAGACAATTGCTCAGTTGCTTGAATATCAATTTATGGACGTGTCTGAATGTGAATTGCATGTTATTGACTCAAATGGAATAAGTGTTCTGAAACACAACTAACAAATACATGAAATCATGATCCACTATCTCCACATCCACTATCTCCCTGGTGTACCTAACAAGACTCAATGCATCTCTTAGAATGTTTTTCTCTGATATCGTCACGAATTACAATTTGTCTTGAATAGAAAATATATATAGCTGCATTTTGCTTTCGAAGATAAGAAAACATATTAAAAATAATTCGGGCTAGGGAGAATGAACGACAGCATGAACCTAGGTGATATTTCACAACACCACGCCAGTGAACATTAGTTCTGTGGTTCAGAACTCTTTACAAGACAAATCTCGAAATTCTTTTTTAAAAATTAAATGTGTTTAATGTTGCATTGATGGTTAGGAGACTGCGAGTAACTAGAAAATATAGAAATGAAATAAATATTGTTTGAAATAATTAAGAACGAGATGATGACAGAGAGAATCTGAGACTGAACGTTCTCTATTGGTAACCTGTAGAAGAGGAAACACTAAGAGAAAAGTGAATTATTCTTAGTGGTAAAAACAATACAGACGACACATTTCAGAATAAATAAAAAATAATTTAGAGACAATTGAAATGTATTTAATGCTATAATGCTAATGCTATAATTTATATGATTAAGTGAAATTAAATAGGCTATGTGATAATGAAGTAATAACACACTGTATTTTTAAAATAAATCCTATCCTCCATCCTAAACACTTTTGAGGCTCCTCCCATGGAACAAGGATGTATTAAAGGAGGCAGCTGTTGCGTGGGTGGTATTTTCGGGTGAACGCCGGACGGGGTTTCCGTGAACAGCGCCCTTCCCCTCACCCTCCCTCCTCCACCCTCCCTTCTATTTCCCCCTCCCCGCCCACCCACCCACCCACCGGTCGGCGGCGCCGCCGGCCCAGACGCCGCCGTCTTTGTGCATGGGTAAAATATGGCCTCATAAATGATGCAGGCGCCCTGTCAAAGGATTAGCTGTATTATTCAGAGCGGCCACGGAGGGGGAGGGCGCTGCGAGCGCTTCGGGGCAGGCGGGACGGGGAAGGGGAAGGCCGAGGAGCAGCTTCGGTGTACACAAGCTCATCTTCATTCGCGGTTTCTCCGGGCTGTCTTTACAACAACTTGATAAGGCCGGGATTCTGCCCTCGCCTGTTAAGGGAAAGCCATTGAAACTCTCCTGTTTGGGCTGTGGTGCGCAATTCTACTGTGGGCGTTGCGTAGTGCTGATTGAAAATAGAGAGGCTGCGGCTGCTAGGTTGCGCAGATATGTGTTGTTTCGTTTTTCAAATTAAAGTAATTTGTACGATTCGTCCTCTATGGTAATAAAAAAAGAGATTTTGCGAATACGAATGTTTTATTTAGATTCTTTAGTCCAGAAAAATATGTCAAAATAACTTAATTTGTTCTCTTTGAAGATTAGTTAATTTATTATAATACATGAATAATACTTATTTATAATATTTACATAAATGCTATTGTCTTATAGTATTAATTATAAATAATTAGTAATCATTATATACAATTATTGTTTGCGTGCTTAAATATAATTGCAACAGTTTAATTAGACTATATTTCACGTAACTAAATTTTAAAATAACGTTCAGTGCATTCACATTTGCAAAACCGTGTATTAATTTATCTACTATTAAGTGTCTGTGTCGATTTTTGAAAGTAAATAAATTATATATCATCTATTATTTATTAAATTAGAATTGTATCTCCTGTTTCGAATTTGTCGACTGACACATAAGTTTAATACGTAATTAACTAGATTCGCTCCTGAAGCACTTTCATTTTAATTACTTGAAATTTGACGCAGCCCAAAATTGGACACGACAACGAAACAATGTCTTCTAGGAAAACTCACCTTTGATCGCCTCGTTAATCATTAACGAAAGTTCTCCCGTGGGCGTTTGTTTGATCCATCCACTTCAGACGGACTTCCCAGTTTGAGCTGAATCCAGAGTGCCAAAGACATGGTGATATGCATATTGGACAGCGGAGGGAAGGAGAGTGTGTGCTCTCAATAACAGCTCGTGCGGGTCGATCTCTGTGTGTCGCCCCCGCTGTTCCGCCACTCTGAGTCCCTCCCCTCCTTTCCCGCCCCGCCCCGTCACAATGCACGCCGTCCCCGTCATCTGTCGTCTCTGGTATCCCCCGCTGCCCCCGACTCAGCGGGATCCTTTTCCATCCTTTATGACCGTCGCCGCCGCCACCATCATCGCAATCCGCACGGTCACCGCTGCCGCCTCTCTGGCAGCCGCCGTCACCCCCGCCGCCCCCTCTATTGTTCCTCGTTGAAAGCCTTTCTTTATGGAAGCGGAGGCTGGATTATCTCCGGCTTAGCTACGCGACTGCCTCTACGCGTCGTGCGACACATTCTCGCGAGGGTCCCCATCTCTCTCGCCCCCCTCTCGTCCCTTCCCTACCCAGCCCTGAAGCACCGCTTTCCAGATTTGTGTAGCGCCGTAAGTTTTCGTTGGCGAACGCACGCGCCCGCTCGCGTCCTGCCCCGCCGCCAAACGTTTCCTGAAAAGATCGCCCGCCCCGCCCCCGCCAAGAGAACGTCTTGGCGCCCGCGTGCACTTCGCGTCGCGTCCCGTCCCGTCTCGTCGAGAAGAAATTGAAAGTGGCGATGACGAACCTTGATAACGCACGCCATTCACGGCTTTAATTATACGTCTTTCGCTTGCGCCTCGACGGTCGAAAATTCGAGACGAAAATTTCGCTTCTAATGATTATCTCGCTTATAGAAAGTCGAAATTGATTTAGTAGCTGCTAGGGGCGGACGTAATCCCTCTGGAGCTAAGACAGCGTCGACGCGGAGAAGGCGGCGGCGGCGGCGATGGCTGACGCAGGCGTCGCGGCGCTGGGAGATCGCACCTCTTCGCCTTTCGCCGTCTTCGCAGGCTCTCGCGGCCTTCTCTCCACTTCCTTGTCTTCGCGGCTTCATCTCGCCCGCTTCTTCGTCGCCCTTCTCCTCCCGACTCTGCAGTCTGCTCCAAATAACATTGATAATGGGCGCTTTGTGAATAATAGATACTGACAACCGGCTGGATGCATTGAAGCAGGAATTACCTTATATTATTCCAGTAGTCTAATCATAGGAGCGCTACTGTTTCAATCCATCTTCCGGTCTGTTGGGCGCGTTTCGCCCGTCTTCTGTGCCTTCTCTGTCAGTTGCCTTCTCTCCTCGTTTGTGCAGCTCCTTCCTGAGGCTTCCCTCTGCGCGTCCTCGCCCGTCCCCGTCCCGCCACAACCCGCCGCGCCCCTCGCTTTCCCGCCTCCCCCGGCCTGTCCTCGTCAGCACCGCCGCCCAGTTTCGTCTTCCCGTGTCGCCGTCTTGCCGCTGCCAACCTCCTTCCGTTCATTGCCCATGGATTTATTCATGACGTCACTTCCGAGACAGCTAGAACGATGTCGAGGGGCGGGGCATGTTACCACGCTGGGCTCCAGCGCGGTGGTCCTCTGATGATGGATATTGCGCAAGCAACTCCGGGTTTCTGAGTGGGACTAGATCAAATTGCTATCACTGTGTTTAGGTATGCACTGTGCTTCCTTTTAATCCAACGTTCACGATCTGTATGCACATTTTCATAATTATTCAGTGGCATGCGATTATGGTTAAATGTTTTAAATTTAATGTCGCTTTTAATAAGCCTATGAGAAGGACTTCTTTGTTTAATGATATACTGTTTTGTTTTGAAAGCTTAATTTTTAAAAATTACATTTAAATTAAATTGAGATTATCTCAGTGTAATTTTTCTTATCTATTTTGGATTGGTGACCTGAATTGAACCTCATTACTCTTGTCAATCAAAAGTGATTGATCGTCTCTTGATAGTATCAGTATTTTCGTGACTTCTTTATATCTGATTGAAATATTTAGAGTTTCATTCCTTTAACTGTGTATAGATTGCAATCAAAATGTACGTTTCTTCAATCTTATTCTGTAAATTGAAAATTTTGCTAATCTATTGATCGTTACGCCTATTAATGAACCGCTTAAGTTCGAAAATAGCATTAGGAATATTTATTATATTGTAACAAACATTAATGGTCCTAAAAAACACTGAGTGTGTGGCACATGCTAATTACAGAAATTACAGAAAGTACCTTGCTCAGTACAAAAAACAATGGGAAGAAGAAGCTTTAGTATGTCAGTCACCAAAGGTGGATGACTAAAGGAGGACACGCGATGTCATGAAATGAAACGTATTGGACGTATTCTTGAGAAGATTTACTTTACATTTCAATTAATCGGCAAAAAGGATTGGAAAGAAAAAATAGAGGGCGCCATGCATTAGGAAGAATGGGAACATCGAAGTCGAAAATCAAGATGTCGAAGAAGAAATCGAAGACCAAGATGTCGAAGAAGAAATCGAATATCGAGATGTCAAAGACGAAGAAAATGGCCACCCCGCTGAAAAAGAAGAAGCAATCGTAGACCAACATGTCGAGGAAGACACAATCAAAGATTGAGGTGCCGAAGACGAGGAAATCGAACACCAAACTCAACGAAGACGAAGAAATCGATGACGAACCTGAAGAAGCTTAAAACCTAGACGAAGAAGAAATTACGATAAATTGAGGAGATGATGATGATGATGGAAAAGAGATGTGGCTAGTGAACGGGGCAAAGGGTTGCGAAAAGGGGAAGGGGGGCGAAGCACGACCGCCGCAGCGCGCCACCGGCGGCGCACGGAGCTTGCAAATGAACGAGCGCTCGGCCCCGCTCGTGCCTCGCTGCAGACGGCAGCACCACGCCGCGTCGGCCGGCGCTAATGCAAATCTCGGCGATTGCTCACGTTTACGAGACTGCAGGAATCTCGGGGTTTCGAAGGCGTTGCGCTACTTGCGCGGCCAATTATTCTTTTTTACCCTCGCTCGTCTCGCCATCTACGTCTGCATGGCGGCGGGTTTTACTGGACCTGAATTCCGATTAGGTGTTTTAGCGCTGGAACGAGGAGGAAGGATCGATGAGCTCGTGTTTTCCGTAAGCAGTATATTCGTGCACGGGTGTTCTTGCGGAACATGCACACAATCCTGCGTGGAAATGCCAAGTTAGTAAGATCGCTATTTTTGGTCGCCCGCCGCCATGAGCAAGTATTTATGCCAGCAACTATTTATGTTCAGTGATATTTTTAAGATGAGGTGGAGGTATTTTAGAACCATAATTTGAATTGTCACTTCTTTTTTTTTATAAATTGTGGTGTGAGCTTAATAAGGGGATTGAAAATAAAATATTAGTTCGACTAATATTCTGTTTTACAATAAATAAGATGTTTGCCACCATATTTTAAGAAAATACGGCTCTTATAAAGTTGTTAGTTTAAAACGATTTTCCCCCTCCTTTATGAGACTACCTCGATGCAACGAATTGAAGCATATTACAGTCCAAGAAGGAGACGTCTTCCAGTTGCCGCCAAACCGTCGCTGATCACCGAGATTCCTGCTGTGCGCGGGCCTGCTTCCAGCGCAGCGCGTTTGCTTGGGGCGGTTCGCGGCCCCGCGCCGCTCCCACTGCCCGTCGTCTGCGGCGGTGGTGGGTGGGGGCGGGCGAGGAGGCGAATTAGTATGCATGGGCCTCGCGCGCGGTTAGGCCGCCGGCACGTGTCCGCCTGTCCCCTGCCGCCCCCGCCACTACCGCCATCTCCGACCCCGCAAGCAGCGTCATTGCTATTGCCATGGCCACCGTCGCGGTCATCACAGCCACCGCCTTCGCCACCACCGCCGCAGCCATCGCCATCGCCCTTGCCCCCGCCTCCACCTCCGCCCCCGCCCCCGCCACCGGCCCTGCCCCACCCCCGCCACCGCCACCGCCAACATCACCACTACTACCATCGCTGCCACCGCTACTGCTACTGCTACTGCCACAGCCACCACCAACTCCATGATCATCACCACCACCACCACCACCGCCGCCGCCGCCGCTGCCGCGGGCGTCGCAAACTCGGTCACCACCTCCTTCTCTCTTCGTCTTCCCCCGCTGGGCAACAACCCCCCCCCCCCCCCTTTCTCGAGCTCCCACGTCCTGCGCCGGTCCCACCTCAGCGGCCATGTTGGTCGTTCCGCGCGTTGTAAGCTCCTGTGGGGTAGTACGACATGCACCACTCGTAATAGTTCGTTGTTTTACTCTTTTTGTTCTTAGGATGAATGTTTTTACTGAAACTGTATTTCTCGTGTCCTGTGTGCTCCAGAAGTAGTTTATTCCTTTTGCTTGTTGCTGTTTCAACTTTGGCTCAATCTCACTTCTTAGCTGTTACATCTTCAATGTGCTTCGGTTGAACATTTTCGTACACAGTCGAATTAATAGTTCTAAACTCCCTTTATTCCAGAGTTTAGAGCCATTAAAAATGTCCTTATGGTTGTTAAATGCATTTGATTTTTTTCATTTGTATGGAACCAAAATAATTATATTCAAATTTCTTAAATTGAAAACAATCGTTTGTTGCATGATTTGTAGAATAATTCCTTTTCATAACTGTTGATATCGCCGTTGATAACGATTTTTTACCAAGAACAGAAAATAACAGGTTTACGTTGCTTTCGAAGAAGTTTATTGACTTTTCTGTCATGATACTCGATCTTAACTTTCGAGGTAAAATTCAATTTTGGTGTTTTACTACCTCTGCAAGAATGTGGTTCTACCACTGCAGTGTTATTAATAGACACCTGAACTCATGTTTTACCCTAAACAGTTCTGTTCTGACGTTGTGCTCCACCTTGCCCCTCAGCGCCCCATTTCCTTGGCCGCTCAAAGAGGCTACACGGCTCCCGCAGTCGTGCTGACACCCCCGCCTTTTCTGATGGCTCAGCGCGAGCCGCACTTTTAACCAAATTAGCCAGGCGTGGGCTGCCGCACCCTCCACCACGTTCTTGCCGCCCCGGGCTTCTTTGCCGGCGCGGGCTCCGCTCATGGCGCCTCCGTCAGCAGATTGTGCGAGCACAGCTTGTTATGGGCCCTATCACCGCTCCTTCCTACTTTCGCACGATTTTTTGCTAGTTCGGCGTATGTTGTTGATGGTGAGATAGAGTACATTCGTTAATTTTTTGAGATTTCTTGATGAGTAAGCGTTGTTCTTAGTGATATTTAAAGGATTTTTTAAGTTATACATTTCAAAAATTGATGAAATTTCTCTATTTTAGCGTGCCTTTTGAATAGATTTGTAATTATCTTACAAGCTTACAGTGCTTCCGCATTCGTAAGTTGAGATTTCAAATAAAAGTGTTCAAAGGATAATTTGAGAGTCGTATCTGATTTTGGTATTTTTAAAAGTTTTAGAATATTTTATACAAATTAAAATATTTTTAAACATGAAACAAAAATTTAAAAAAATATTAGTTTTTGTGAGGTTTATTTTTGTTGTTGTAATTACCATTTAGTTCATTATTTTACTGAATATTCTCTGATTCCTGTTTTGATACGTAATTTGTGGTATTATATTCATGTTTCTTTATTCGCATAGAATTCCTAATTAACGATGAAATATGATTTACTTTTTTTAATTTTACTTAGTCCTATAACTTTTAAGTCATATAATATCAAACAATTATCAGTTGGCCTATGATTTAACTCCTTTATTTTTACTTAAACGTTTCATTTTCTCATAAGAGTATTATAAGAATGTCAGCATATACAATTTCATTTACATTTAACACATTACTATTTTTCGCAGGAGTGTTTTTTCGTTTCTCTTTTCCAGAGGTTGATGCATCAATCCTTTGAAAGGAGTAATCCAGCTTGCGTTCTCTGCTTCTTTTCTCGATTTGATTGGTTATATTTTATGTCTTTATCTTTCTCTGATACGCGGTCTGCTGTAATTTGCTGTCAGTTGTTGCGGTTTAGTCGTGCACTAAACCACCAAATAAAACAAAACCCGCTATAAATGACAGGAGGTTGGGATATGAAGCCCGAGCAATGCACATGCGTGAACGAGGGCTGGTCGACCGCAGATGGACGCTCGTGAATTCCTTGGAATAATGAAATAGTGTTGTTCCACACGTACTCCAGCATAATATTTACGTTGCGGTCAGTTTTATTTTAGGTTCTCCTCCTTTCGCCTTTTTGAACTTATTGAAGTCTTTTTTGGAAATCTTCCATTTTTTCATTTTAATTTTATATAATAATAAAATATTTGTTACGCAACTAAACTACCAATAACTTTCAAACATTTTATAGTAATGCTCATTTCTAGTTTTACTCTTTGTTTCAATCCTTGCGGAACCACTGATTGTATGTACTTTTGAAACAACATGTTTCGCTACGATCTACCAGAAAATATTGTCAATAAATGAAAAGCTAAAGTTTTTGCGTCACAGAGATGTAATTCCAGAAAAAAGGTCAGAAAAGTTGTCACATTATTCAGTTGGGCTCCCCATATCCTGTGGTGGGTCAGAATCGAAGACGAAGATAGGCGTTATTGTCGTTATCGAACATTCTTCACCCACGTCGCCCCATCTTACGATCTGTATCTTCTGTTTCATTTAAAGAAATAAAAATTCTGAGCAAATCCGTTTGATCCTTTGCAAATGACGCGCCCTTCGCTGTTTACCGATCCCATTCCACATGCCTTGCATCGAATTTGCATTCCAGTGCCTACATGTGCACAACGAACCTACCGCCTCTCTGAGGGACACCACACAAGCAACTTCGGAACAGAAACCGAGCCAGCTTCACTACTAGCATGTTACGCACCACCGTCATCGTACTTCATCCGTATCTTTGTGCCAGCCGGCGTCAGGAAGGAGGCTTCGTCAGAGTACTACATAAAAAAAAGCAAAGCGAGCGAATTTTGTAGCGAGTGGTGCCGCCTGCGCTGTTGGCCGGCGCTAGCTGGCGACGGCGTACATCAAACAGATAAGGGGTCGTTGATTTTAATGCGCCCGCTGCTCCCGCGGCCTCATCGATTGAGCGCCACGGACGCCCAACGGGGAAGTGGGGCGGGGGTTGAGAGGGGAGCGGGAGTTCGGTGTGGGCGGGGTCGCTAGCCACTGCGGAAGCCGCGTGGACGGGATATTGCTGTTCTTGGAAGCTCAGAAACTGTCGGGTGGCAAAGCGTTCTTTTTCCGTTTCAACATTAGGCTTCTCATGAATAGGAACTTCTAATAACAAAAATGTAAATAATATTTTTTTAGATTGTAAAATTTGTCTGGGACTTGTCTAAGGTGATGTATTTCATTTCTGGGATATATGTCATTTCAGAAGAAGTAGAACTTGTATTGACATTTTTTTATGGTATTTTCTTTATTCATTTTCTAGTTTCATGCGTTAGTTATGCAGAGAAAAATATTGTGATCCGTGTATTCCGGCATATTGCAAACAGAATATTGTGATTTGTTATGATGTTTATACATTGGTTACTAAATATTAATCAACCTTCCAGTGTACATTATTATGACGGTTCTATTCTAAGCTTAATTATTTAAAAATTCGTGAAAACCGTACGCATTTTCAACATTTTTACTTTTACCAAGGGAATTCCCATATTTGGATGCAGATATAATTTAGAGGCCTGCACATAATCATCATATTGAATATTATATCTCTCTTTGTGTCCCTCTGTACACCGGAAACATTTTACACTTTCAAAGTTCCATTTGCTGGAAGCCCCCAGTAGCACTGTAGTCGAGTTTCCAGTTACATTTCAATTTAAACAAAAAACCGAAACACAAGTAACCCTAATCAAAAATGTAATTACCTCGTAACAATTGCTATTCGGCGGCCAGGGCCGGTGAAGTTACTCATTAGAATGTGGAAATGGACTAACGAGTTGAATGCTCTCAAAAAATCGGCGCGGACGCGCACTCGCATGTCATTTTTTGCTGGCACAGCCGCAGCGCTGCCGCACCGCCCGCGGCCGGTAATGAAAACACCGAGGGCTGCGGCTCGGGGGTGTGCACAGAGGGAAGGCTGCAGTGATGACTCGGATGGGGGTTCGTAATGATGAAGACCGAAGACCCAGTCCCGGCAAGATTGATCTAGAATGTTCTCAATGGTGTTGTTATGTAGAGGTTAGAGAGAGGTATAAACCCTTAGTCAAAATTCTTTAGAAAGTAGCTTTAACTAAATATTAACTTCAGTATATTTTTCAGACCAGGTAATGACAATTTTGAAACTGTAGGAGATCTATTAAAAACATGTATTTCAGCGAAAAGGGGGTTTAGTATCCCTAATGATAGGGGTTGCCTAACGTAGGTTGACAGCATCTACGACTATTTTTATCGCTAAGTTGTGGATATAATATTTGTTTGCAATTCACAAAATGATATTCTGAAGAATTCGGAAAGCGTACGTGTTAGTTGCAAATTCGTGCCCAAACAGAGGGAAATGTCTGTGAAAGAAATATATTGAAAGCCATTTGAAATTATACAATCGAAAACAGGCAGAAATATTTTGTAATGCTTTCGATGCAGTTAATGCTTCCTTGGGGTATTATGTGCATATATGAAATGGGAACTAATGTGGTTATTTTCGAATTTGTTCCAATAAGAGAGGAACGTGGAAGTTGGGTGATGCAAATATCAGGTGGAGTGTCACAAATACGACAGGCCGGGAATAATGAAAAAATACGCCCAAATTCTCCACAGAGGGATATATCCTGCAAATGGCAACAAGACCAAATGAAAAAGTTATCACGGAATAAACTCTGAAGAAGTATTGCGAAGAACATCGAAGAGAATGACTCGTGACCGTTACGAGGGCTACAGACCAAACGACGAGAAGAAACAACAACAGAATCGGAAGAGAGAAAGGCAAGGCAATGCGCTGGCAGGGCGGGTGCGGGCGGGCGCGAAGAGCGTGTGAAACGCAGGGGGCGGGATGAAGCTATAGCCGAGGGTGGGTCCGAGCCTCAGGAATCGCGTGCGCGCCGGAGCGGGCCCCAACGCAAGAAGACGACCTCCCGCAGCGCCCGAGAGCGGGGGGCGCGGGCAGGGGGACGGAGGGCGCAGCGGGGCCACGTGGGCGCACGTGTCGGCGCCCCCTCCGCCGCCGCCATTGATCCGCTCCGCCGCCTGGCGCCAGGTGGCGGCGCCGTCGCCGCCGCGGCGCCGCGGGCTGGGGGGAGGGGGGGGGCTAAGGGAGACAGCCGGCAGCGACTCTCGCTCTTAACAGGTGGCTGCCCTTCGGCCCTCCCCACTCACCCCCCACCCCGCCCTTTCCCACCCTGCGCCGCGCGGCCCGGCGTCTTTTCAGGCCGGAGATGAAATCCGTGGAGTCGTTGGAGGGGGCGGGGCTCGGGGCGAATCGCCGCTTCTAGAAGCGCCGCCCGCTCCGGCCACGCACCCGCGACCTGCTTTATTAAGCGACGCCTCCGCGCCGCGCGCTGCCCGCGTCCTGCCCTCGCCTTCTCCAGCGGCGGGGTCGAGAAAGAGGAGGGGCGTGCGGGGTGTGTTATCTCTAAGCAGCGGCGTTTCCTGTCTTTTTATAATCCACATCCGTGCATTAACGTTGAAAAACACCCGTTCGCCATTCACGCGCTGTGTGCTTTACGAATGCCTAGTTTATTTGATTGAAAGGGGGGGGGGAACTGAAGGCCAACAATACATCCTCTGTCGGGCGGCGCACCTCGCCAGTTTTTATTCTGCTAGCTCAGAGAGACTCGACCATTAAATGGCTCATAATGTATCTCGTACTAACGCCTACTAATGACTTACTAATGCTTTAGACTAACTGCATCCTCCAGTTCGTGTGGTTGTAGATCCATCTGGCATTGGCCACTTGAAGCGGCACATTTTAGAACATTTCTTCTATTAACGGTGAATTAAATAACAATAAAATAAAATTTCAAGCAGTCAGTAGATTCCTCTTGATACGAAGACTTCTACTAACACTTATTCTGAGCTCATTTTCCTCTTCCTCGTGCGTTGCATCGGGAACGGAGTTTGCTAAACGTTGAAGCGGAAGCGAGCCGTGCAGCTCAGTGCAAACAACGCCGTTATTGGTCTGCATTACGGAGACTGGAGTTGCTACCAAAGAAGGGATAGCTAATCCTCTCTGGGTAGATATTTTCCCCAAAGTAGCTCTGTTTACTGCATATTTTCTCGTTTTTTGTAATCTTTCATTAGTGTTAAAAACACATTATTTTTTGCTCTTTAGGTACGTTATTTACATATGGTTCGTGGGGTTTCCTTGTTTCATTATTCTTCCTCGTATTATGACAAGCCAAAGAACACATTCTAATAAATTCATTCTTCTTAGATGATTTCATTCCCCGTCAAATACTTCCATCAATTTTCACTATATAGCAACTCTCTTTCCTCACTTTGTACGTGTTTTTGTTTCTGTTCTGGCCGGGAATCTTATTTCTAACACTTTCTTTATAATATCTCCCTTTACATTTTAATTTTTAGACGATTTATTTCAAATATTTTTGATCTCTTACCTCCATAATGTTGATGGTCCCTCTCAAAAATCTTTTAAAAATTGTTGTTGTTTTTTTAATCTTGGCCATCCATTCAACAAAGATGCTAGAAAGTTATGAAATCTCTTTTTTTTATTTAAATAATTTTTATTAAATTTCTAGAACATTTTTTTCAGTACTTACAATTTTCTAAATGCTTTATAGTTATTATTATTATTTGTATGTTATATATTCAACTTTTCCATTATTTTCGCGAGAACGGTGGTAGTGAGCGCTCGGCAGCGGTGATGGCAAGTTCCGAGTACTTCGCCGTCTCCGGCGCTCACTCCCTGCTTGCGGAGGGCGCGTCTTGTTAGCGGGCGCGTGCTGATTGACGCCGTTGGTTGGCGCGGCCTAATTGGCAGTTCGCGGAACACTGGAAATCGGAGTTGTGATGGATGTAGATTGATTCTTCTGTATTTACTTGCCCTGGAAATGTGGAAGGTTTCAAATCAGGAAATGTCAGGATGAAAACTAGAAAAAAATTTGCAGTCGCAGTCGCTCTCTGGTATATGACTTTATACAAGGCATCTATTCCATTTTCTCCTCTACCAATGCAGGTATTTTAAAGTGTTTGGATGAATTTGATACTGTTACGCTATTTTCTTATGTGTTTTCGTTTGAACATTGCATTTTATGTGTGAGCTTCTTTGAATATTTTTTTCAAACGCAATTAAATTAAGTATTTGAATCAACGAATATGTAATACAATGAATAACATAAACTATAGCGTCAGTACAATTTTTCTCTTGAAGACTTGTTCTGATTCATTAAAAATAATGGCTATAGTTCGAATCTCTAACGTGATGTGCCCATCTCTACATTCTTGACTGCTTCTGTTTCAAATTCCTTTATTTTCAGAAGTCAACTGAAGTGTAATCATGTTCGTACAGTCGCTACCAAGCTGTATTTCTTATATCGGTAATTGGACAGAGGGACGCGCTGAATTTGTCGCTGGGACAATGTATGACTTGATACTTGATATACTTGACCCTTACATTTTTGGTCACATTAATGGGAGCTTACGTAGTATGATTTTCTTTCTTTTACGAATGGTTTCAGGAGACCTGTTCTGAATACTTTTCACTAATACCCGTAACATTATATTTATGAACAACTGAGATTTTATGAACGTAAAACATAAAGCGTAGCTCATTGATGTCTGTATGCGTAAACCTTAACCGGGTACAATTTTTTCAAACTTGAGAAGGTTCAAGTTGCTTCGTTGTGCACGAGCCAAAGTAAACCCGTCCGCCTAAAATGTGGCTCCTCGGAGCGCCATGGAGATTCAGTTAAATTTGAGATGGACAAACCCGGACGCGGAGAATGACACGCGGTTTACGGACTCGTTCTTGGCTGTAATGACCGGGTGTTGATTGCGATTGGGTGTCTCGCCCTGTTCTTTGGGCCTGGCCGAACGGCGTGCGGGCGCGATGGCCGCCGGGTGGAGGCGCCGCCGCCGCCGCCGCCGTGGGAAAACGCGGCGTGGCCCACGCGTGACGACTAACCGCCTGGGCGTGGCTGCCAATTACGCGCGGCCGGGCGAGCGATGCCACCCCGCCGACGCGCCAATCGCGCCCGACCGGCGCCCGCGGCGGCGCTGCAGCGCGTGGGCTGGGGCGAACGAGGGGGCGGAGAAGGAGGAGGGGAGAAGGAGGAGGAAGGGTAGATAAGAGGAGGGAAGACAGGGAGGGGAGGGGGAGATGGGTGGGAGGGGAGGAGGGGAAGAGGGATGGAGAATGAAGAGAGAGAAAGATGAGGAGAGGGAAGAAGGAGGAGGGAAGAGAAGAAGGAAGAGAGGAAGAGGAGGAGAATAATGAGGAAGGGGAAAAGGAGAGGGAGGAGAAGTTCGTGGAATATTGACGATTGCGGCAACGAGGGCAGAGTTAGAGGGGGCGGCGTGTGCTGCAAGTGCAGAGACGACGGATACTGCGGTACCGATGGAGGTGGAGGTAGCTGCATGTGATGGCTCAGGGGACGTGGGCAGTGCAGAGCGTGGCGGTGGGAGGCAGCACTGATCCACGCGCGGGTGAGGCAGCGTGGGTGGTCGGCAGTCATGCCCTCGGAGATAGAGTGGTCACGTGAGCTAAACGGGTGGGTTCGCGGAATTTGTGTGGGTGGTGGGCAATCAGCAACACGTGAAAGGATTGAGACTGTGTCGAAAGTTAACGTTTTACGGAAATTACTGAAATTGTGTAGTTCGATAATGCGGCAATCATGTACTTCTAGCACGTTATTTATGGTACGACTTACGGATGTGAACGATTCCTGGTGTGGCCTTCAGCCCGCGTGCCATCCAATAGTGATATCGGAGTTCAAATCCCGGACATTCCTTTTGGAATCAGTGCTAGGCAAAAAGGATTCGTGGCAGTTTTTTCGGACATCTTCCGCTTCCCCTGACTCGCTTTCTACCATTGCTACGTCACCATTCATATACGATTCATAATCACTTATCTCTCAAATAGATTAGTCATTGGTATTATAATAAAAAATATGTTTGCTGGAAATAGTAAATTGAAGATTCGATATGTTTCCAAACTGGGCACTTCAAACATTCTAGAAATTAAGAGCAACTGATTTATATTAAGGATCTTTTCTAAGAAATTGTTATTTCGTTACCCAGCTATTTCCTGCGTCTTCGATGATCGATTAAACACGGGACGCGCGCACCCGGAGGGGAAACGCTGGCAAGTGTCTGGAACGTGTGTGGGCGCTTAAGGATCGGAGCCGGCGCGGCGGGTGCGCGGAGGCCCATTAGTGCGTGGCGGGGAGAGGGCAGAGGGGAGAGGCGGGATTGGCGGCGGCTGAGCGACGCGTGGGCGGGGCGATAGCGGAGGGCGCCGACCCGCCAGCCGAGCTCTCGCGAGCGCTGCCTGATGAGGCTGCGGGTGCCAGGGAGGGGGAAGGACGCGTGGGCGTGCGTATAATTGCGGGAGGTTGGAATGACGAAGTGATGCATGCGCCGGCGAGCGGGTGCATTTCTCCACGTGGACGAAAGGAAGAGGAGAATGATGTAGGTATCTGATGAGTTATCAGTGTTTGCGAAACGCTGGATAATCGTCTTTTCTAGGCGGCGCGTGCTCTGTGTTTCTATTGCGCAAAATATTTCGCATTTATTTGAATAGTTTCATTCCGGCTACACAGTTCTATTTACGTGCTGATTTCTGATAATTTTATGTTTACTGAATCTCTAATGAAATCTCGAAATTCATTCTATTATGAGATTTAAAATAACATTTAATTAATGATACATGCATATTGGAATTAGTTGAAAGACAAAAAACTAACACATATTCTTCTTAACGTGTAAAGTTGAAGTTGTATATTTCATTTTCAAACCGCGTTCAGAAACTATGGAAAGAGTTAGAAAAGAGTAAGAAAATATGGTTACAGTTAAAGTGTAAGCTGCATCAGAAAGGAATACATTTGCTAAAGTAGAAAGCAGAATAGTGTGATTCAGACGAAACTAGGCACCATCTCCCACCGTAGCAATACATAGTAGTGGCGAAGACAGCTACAAGACCATAGCGTAGAGCGATGGAAGTATACCGAGTGACGTGGAAGCTACGCATTCGGTGCGCACAGTGCCGGCTAGGAGGCTGTGGAGGCCGCGCGCGGTGAGAAGTGTGGAAGGGCGAGGGGGGCGTGAACTTCGCTCGGGGCGACGCGCGGGCGCGCGGTGATGGGCGCGCGGCGTCATGTTCTCGCCCGGGGCGACGCGCGTGAGGACTGGCTGCGAGGGCGGCGAGAGCTGCAGACGTGAAGTTTATTACATTCCCCGCATAGCATTCGTCTTCGCCCGGAAACCAAGGTAAATATTTGTCCCCGTGACTGATTACCTCGTCCGATGTTCGTTTAATTGAGGGTTGTCCAGAGACGCCTCCCTACTCAACGCCGCTCAAACATTTCGCGTGTCACGTGCTGTGAAAGATGCACTTCAACATGGAAGTGCGTAGGTTTCAACTAATATCATACTAGTTACGTGTGCTGGAAATAATATCTGACGTAGTTGACTAGCCTAATGTAAAACCCAGTGTAGTGTCTTCGGATTTTATTGTCGCGTTTTTCGAGCGATCGAAAATTAAATTACAACGTAATCATCTGCTTCAAGTAAGCAGGGGGGGGGGGGGGGTCGGAGGCGAACTTGTAAGAACACGGTGTAAAAATTGGCCCCGGCGGCGCCGACAAGGCCGCGCGGCAGGCCGTGATTGATAAATCTGCGCCCCGCCGGTTGTCGCGTGCGCGTCGCCCTGCCCTGCCCTGCCCTCTCGTCACCACGCGCCGCCGCCGCCGCGCTGTGCGGCGTAATTAAAACCGAGTGGCGGTCGCGCGGGGAGGGAGGGTCGGGACAAGGCCGGGGAAGGGAGGGGAGAGAGAGAGAGACACGGTTGCCGAGTATCACGTAAGGCCGCAATATCGGAGAAATATTCATCTCGGTAAGCATTGTCCCCGCGCCGGCACGGCTGACGGCTAGGCGGGACGTCTCTCGCCTTGGTAGGTGGAAGAGGCGCGCTCGCCGTGACGGGTGGGGGGGGGGGCGGAGAGGGACGGGGAGGAGAGGGGTGACGGGACGGCTGGGGTGCGGCTCCAGACTGTAATGAAAATTAAAACACCCTCTCTCCCCACCTACACTCTCACGTTTTAGTTCAATTTCTCTGATGGGTCTTGAGACCGTAATTTGTCGTAGCTTTGTGAGAGGATGAGTTATGGATCGAGGCGTAGGAGGCCAAGGGTGAATTTTGTTCTTCGATGCGGCGGCGGCGGTGGTGGTGGTGGCAGAGGTGGCGGCGATCTCTTGTGCAGGGTGAACTTGGGATACCACAGGCTCTCATTGAGCTTTAGTATTGAAATGAAATATTGCGGTTTGCAATTTAAATAATGCACACTCTTTTCATCATTTCCGAGCTTTCGGATATTGACCGAAAGTAATCCTCCATCGAGCCCATCGTTCTCCCATCCAAATTAATTACTGCGATAGTTATTCCTGTAGACTATGCCTCGAATACAAACAATGATATAGTATGCGAGCTGTATTGTGGAAACAATATAAGCGTTGTTAGGATTTACGTAGCCCATGTTATTACCTGTTTCAAGTATATGTAACATTCATGAAACGATATGAGGGGAACGCGCGTCATAAATATTCAATATTCACTTCAAGAAGACATTATATTGCGAATTATATCAATCAAACCGAAGTGGTAATAAATGTCAAAGCAATCAACATTTCTTCATTAAATGTATTCCATTATTTGATATAACATAAACTACGCATTTTTTAGCATTCATTAGAAAGGAATGTTTTAAGAAGTTTTGAAAAAAAAATTTGCAACATTCTTTTGCAAATACCTTTTATGATATTTCAAGAAGGCAAATAAAATTAGAAAATTGTAAAAACGAAAAAATAATCGTGATACTCTTCCAGGTAATTATCTCTGGCCAATTTGTGTAAACGCTCACATACCATAATTCCAACCCTCTGGCACTTTTTCTGGAATTTATTAAATAATTTCTACATTCAGGCAATATTCAACATTAAATGAAGAAATGTAACACTTTTCATGACAACGGTTGTTGATTTCGTTTCAAACTCAATTTGTATTTTTCTTGAAATACGATTTACGGTAGCATTCTAGTTGATGAAGTTTTAACGTTACACTTTTTCAAAAGGTTAGCATGTTTTAACTCACAATGGAGAAATATGAAAGAGTAACTATTTATCTTTGCGAACATAGTTCATACGAAACCACAGTAGTATATGATCAGCAACTTGAATGAATTCCACCGACGCATGATTCCTCCCCCAGCAAACAAAAAAAAAAAAAAATTAAAAAAATAAAAACATTCGTCGCCCACTCGAGTCGCTCAGCCTCAGCGCAAATATTGCGGGAATAAATTTCCAGCGCGCAGAGTCTGTTCCACCGGGATTTCTGCGAGCGACTCGCGAAGGACTCCGCGCCCCGTCCCCAGCCCCGAGCGCGGCCCGGCGCCGTGTCACTCCACGTGTCGGTATGAGCTCCCAATTCCATCGCCAGCCATTTTTCACTCGATTCCAATTAAGAGGGCGGAGTAAAAACACATCGCCCACGCTGCGCTCGCGCGGACGCTCATGCAGGTTCACACATACATCGCCGGCGCTCGACACCCTCACACCGCTGACGCCTCCCCTTGCGACCATCTCGCGTCGGGCTTAGCCCGCACCCCTCCCACCTCGACTCCATGCTTAGTCCCCCCCTGCGCCACCAGCGTCATTAACTCGCTGTGCGCCAAATCCTGTCTTCGTCCCACCTCCGTCTCTACCCCCGTAATACTCCCATCCTCCCCTCCGTCCCCTCCACCGTCCCCAACTCCATCCTCACCTTCGTCACTACTTCCACCCCTCCGTCTCCACCTCAATCCCTAGCTCTCCCAAATCCGTCTTCACGTCCGAACACTATCTCTTCCCCCATCACCGCCCCCTCCTCCACCCTTACCTCTGCCCCAACCTTGCCATTACCTTCGTCCCCACCTCTAACCTCATCTCTGACTCTGTCCCCCTTCCCTGCATTTCCGCGCCTCTTCTTCCGGCTTCGTACCTTCTTCTGTGTCACCTCCGCTAGAGCGTCCATGCCGACAGATATAACCTCACCCCCTCCTTCCCTGGCACCGTCCTCCCCTCCTTTCCCGCCCTTATTGGCGACCTCGACCCGTGCTCCCGCACTCGCCCTGTGGCGCCGCGTAGTGTCCGTGCGGCGCCGCGCCGCGCTGCGTCACTTTTCATGCGGATGTCAATTTTATTGGATTCCGGAATTACGTTGTTGGCAAACGCGACGGAAATAACGTGTGATTAGAATGAACGTGTGTTTCGGGTGATGAAGTTTGCCTGCGGCGCTGTTGTGACTGGTGGCAGCGCTGGGGGAGGGGATGGGGGTGAGTTGGGAGGCTCGCTAGTGCTCGCTGGGGGCGGGGGTGGCGATGCTTCAGAGGGCAACCGCCTTTATTCTCATCCCGCACCCCCTATTTGATCGCTTTTCTACACCCGACATCCCTTACCGACTCATGCTAACACGTTCTTTTTCAGTTGTCTCTGTCTCTCTCTCTCCCTCTCCCGTCTGCTCATCCTTTTTCATTTTCTTTCTTTACTTTATATTATCTTTCGTATTCTTCTCGCTTTATACTCTGTTTTTCTATCCTTTCCAGTGAGTGCGTTTCTTTCTAGTGATATCTAGTATTTCGGCATCCCGTTATTTCAAGTCATTTCAATCACAGGACATATTTAGTATTTATTCAGCCTGCATCATTAATTAATATAGCAGAGCACATTTTATAACATTCGTGCTATCCATCTGTCACAGCGTCAGCCATATTTTTTATTGGTTTTCAATCAGTATTGACAAATCAGTCATAATTTGATATTTCATTAAAGTAAAATACCACAATATTAAAATACATATATTTTTTTGATACTTAGTAAAAAACAGGAATAACTTGAAGGTAGCTCTTTAAGAGTACAGTAAGTGTAGAAATTACATAACCAACCATCTACATAATCAGTATAATAAATTTGACCAGCCCTATAGATTGCATTCTGTAAATTCTATATCCCTCGTAACCAGTCCTCTTGTCTTCCAACCGACCGGCAAGGGGAGCGCATGCGGAACCAGCAACAGGACGAGGCGGAAGAGGCGGCGAACCGCCGGCGTGGCCTCTGGGCCTGGAGCACTCTTGGAGCGCTGTTTGCAGTCGATGAACAGCCGCGCGCGCGGTGTGCGGTGAATAATTGAGCAGGAGGGCGGGCAGCGGGGTGCGGGGCTGCGGGCGAGGGCGGAGGCGGGAGCGGGAGAGGGGGCGGGAGCGGGGCCGGAAAACAGGAGCCTCCGCGATATCGTTCCCCACACGCGAGCAAACACCGCGCCCACGTTTCGCTGAGCTGCGGCCGGTTGAGACGGAGTGGGGGCGGGGAAGGGCGGGGGGAAAGACGTGGAGGGGAGAAGGATAGAAATGAGTCAAGCGAATGAAATGGATGAAATACGAAGACGCGGGTCAACGGAAGAAGGGATGTTGCGAAACGTGTAGGAGGCTTTGGACGTGGGAAGGTGGGGTAGAGTAGAGCAAGTGGGCTAAGGAGGAGAGGGGACAGTGCAATGAAGCGGGAAGAAGCGGCGTAAAGCGGGAGGGAAAGAGGCGACCGAGACAGAATGAAGCTTGGTGGAGTTGGGAGGAAGCGGGATGGATTGAAACGTCGTGGGTCGTCGCGGAGCGACACTGGTCTGGCAGAAAGGGTTGCGAGGCGGGGCGGCACAGAACGGAGCGAAGCGGGGTGGAGCGAAACATGCGTGTGGGTGTGAGGGATGGAGTTAGGCGGGGCGGACTGGAGCAACGCCAGATGAAGCATGACCGTATGGCTCTCTCCGACCGATCCGAGTACTCTCGGAGTAGGCGCGCCTATTCGAACCTCATCGCGCACTTCTGTCGATGGATTTGAACGCCAAACACTAGATGACCTTAACCGGAGAACTCTCATCGAAGAGATTTCCCATCTCAGTACAAAATTGTAGACTCAAGCATGTAATATGCTGTGTTATGTCGATGTAAATAACACGGTATACCGAAGCAAATTAATATGGAAAATTTTGTTTATTTTTAAATCGCCTTATTGAGCCGCAATATTCTTAAAATATTATTAATGTATTAAGAATATACGGTATATTTACCCATGTTGTCTACACCATTTACATTCTCTGACACTTGCCAAATAAATAGATGTCTGGTATTATTAATGTAGAGATTTATGCATAGACGACTTCGATTTTGACCATGCTCACCGCTAAAATGTGAATTAAAATGGACCTGATCTTTAATATGATCAGATTTTCATAATATCCTTTTGTAAAAATACATTTGCAATGTAAAATGTACCTAAAATTTTATTTCATACTCTTTCAAATAAAAAGTTCTACTTTTGATTACGTAGATTTGAAGTACTGGTTTCAGTTCGCTCATAATTTTACAACAGATGTATAGATTACTTCTCGCAACCCGGAAATTTGAACCCTTCATTCACCACATGCGTTTACTTCACAACCCTTTTGGAATCGAGTGAGTGTCTAAATGATGGATCTCGTGTTCTCTTTTGAAGAGGCTCCCTCAACCTTAGACGGCCTGTGTCTTTTAATACGTTCGTGAAACGTTTCATTACCGTACCAGGCAGTGGGGGCGGTGATAAAAGGGAAGAGAGAGAGAGAGAGAGAGAGAGAGAGAGAGAGAGAGAGAGAGAGAGAGAGAGAGAGAGAGAAGGTGGTGCTTCATGCTTCGTGCAGAGGTGGGGGAGGAAAGTCTATTCTGTAAATTATTTCGGAAGTCTCCCTCCTGTGGTTCGTGAGCTTATAGGGGCGTGGCGTAAATCGATGAATCGATGTAACGATGTCTATTTCTGTCAATGGAATGCTGCTTCTGTAACATACTGTTGTTTAAGTTGCTAAATGAATACCTAGTCTGAATGAATGATTCGTTTCATTTAAATTGCCTGATCATCGATTATAAATGAGGCATTAAAAATAAGAGGCAGATAAGTGATCATTTGAGCAATGAAATAGAAAATGGTTCCATAAAGTTTGATCTTTAAAAAAAAAAAGTCAAATAAGTGTACGTCCCACGTGTTACGATCACACTTAGCAGATTACTTTTCTTTTGTTTTTGAAATGCCCTCGTTTTTAGTAATATGCTACTTTTCTTCATACACTATAATAAATTATTAAACGTCATTTCAATATTGCAAACTAATATTATTTGGACACTTAAGCAACTTTTAAGGCATGTCCATTCAGGTTTAATAAACATTTCAATGACCGTCGTCAACCAAATCATTAAGTATTTGAAAATCTTTAATGAAGCAGCATTTCTAAGTTACCAAGAAACGAAATCATCTTGAGGATACGCTGTCTGAGCGGACATCTCTCATCAGTAGTTTTCCGTGGTGTCTTCGATCAATACGAATGCTGGATAAGTATTCGTACAAACGGGCCACGGACCGCTGGCGATTTTGCCTTCGGCTTCCTTCTCGTATTCTCATCCCTGATTTACATACCCTCCACACATTCAGCCCATACTCCAGTCGCAAGCTTATCTCAGACAGAGCGGGGGGAGGGAGCAATTCTGGTGGGAGATACCTAGATGAGGAAAACCCCAAGCCGATGTGTAGGTCGGCACCATCTCGTGATAAAAATGCACTATACTTACGAAACTAATAACATGAACAGTTGATGCGCCCGGAATCATGAAATAATCAATCAATGTTTATTATATCCATTAAAACATTTCTCCACGCTTTGATTAGTAATTTATTTCCTGCGGAGGCAGACGTGTGACACGGATTCCTTCGTCTGGGACCGTGGATTCTCGGAACGCGCGTGTATTCCGCCGACCCTTCCCCTTCGATTGCCCCTCGCGAACGCGGAGGAGCGCGTGCGGGGCGTTAATCGAGTTTCGCTGAGGGCCTCCTCGTGACCCCTGTGAGGAGGGGATGGTGCTGAGTCGGGGGTTGGGGGTGGGGAAGGCGGACACGCGCGCGCGCCACGCGGCGACGGATGCCGCGGGCGTTTATCACGCGGCGGTTCCGTAATTTGCGCGCGCCGCGGAGGAAATGAAAGACTGCGCCGCGCAGATAACCCGGCCTGGTCGCTCGCCGCCTCCTGTGGTCCTCTTCGCCCTCCTCTTTCTGGGGCATTGCGTTCTCTTCTCCGCCCTCTGCTTTTGCTACCCGCTCCCATGCCTTTTCTGCTACACTCGTCTGTCTTTCGTCCGTTATGTTGCTCCGTTGTTCTTTTCTCTCCCTCTTCCGCTTTTTCTTCCCTTTCCCCCCTTGACCTGACCCTCCTCTTCCTTCTGTTGCATCATTGCCGTCCCTGCTTGGCGGCATTTTTCTTCCTTCATGCTTTATGTCCTTTCTGGTACTCTTCTCTTCAACTCCACTTTCCTTCCGTCTTTAGTTCCTCCTCCGTCTTTCCATGTTCATTTTCTTTCAGGGTACTCCACTTTCAGTTCTCTCTTCCAGCCTCTCTCTCTGTCTCTCTCAATTCTTTTGTTTCATGCCCTACTCTTTTTCCTCCACTGCGCTACAATTTTCTCATACTTCGAAATAAGTCGTACAATATATTATCTAAACGCAGATTCGCTTCGTTTAGATTGAAAGACAGTAAAAGCTCTATTATAACTTTTCGCAACTTTTGTGTCCGAAATTTATCTTATATGTAGAATTTCATAATCTTACACTCACCGTGCAGTTCAACAAGAAGATAAATATTGAATACGTTCCGTAGCCATCAATCTCTCTTAACACCCATTCATAATCTTCCTTACAGTTCAATGCACAGCATAACGGTTTATTTGCTTCCATTTCTGCCGTCATATTCCAATCCACCAATGCTTATAATTCACTCACCTTGCTCCGCGGACTTTCCACGCCCGCTCCTTTCGATCTCCTTCCCTCTTCATCAGCTGGCCGAGGCCGTGTTAATGGTGTTTGGGCCGCGACGCATCCTCCGCCGGGCGCAGCGATGGCCTCTCAGACGTCGACGCAGCGGGGGACGCGGAGGTGTGCGTCGCTCATTACCATTAGTGTCGCGATGCCAGGAAATCGCCGGCAGCTTCCCCAGAGATTGCCGCTCCGCCCCCTCCACCCCCCCAAGTCCCCGCCCCGCGCTCTTCGCGCCGCAGGTGATTACGACTTTCTGGCCGCGCGGCGTCATTTCCGATTTCCGCCTCCCGCTTCCGCCCCCCCCCGTCCTCCCTGCCCCGCCACGCCGCCGCCCGATCGCGTCGCAGCCGTTAACCGGTCCGTAATGAAGCGCGTCGCGACTTCTGCCGCCGATTATTGCCCGCGATGCGGGATGTTATCGCCTCGGCCGCTGTGCGGCGTTTGGCCGCCGATCGCTGGTAATGCCCTCCTCCCACGCCTAGTCTGGCCACACTGTTCAGACCACAGACCTAGTTCAACCCGGATGCCTTGTTCAACCCGAATGCCTTGTTCACCCAACTTCCCAAATCGCTTTCCCATTCGTTCATTCCACCAAATCCCTTCTCGCTGCGATCCTTCACTTTACCTCTTCATTGACTTGGAGCATCTACACTCACCTGTTTTGTATTGTTTTTCTCGTCCACCCGTTCAGCCGTTGAGCTGCACTATTTGTTAGGAAAAGTACCCTGTGCAAATGACACACGTTGTATCTACGCTGCATCCAATTTTTCATGTCTATTTGACTCCGTCATTTGCTAGAATGTGATAAACCAAAAACCTCTCTAGAATTTTAACACCATTATAAACAATGTTCAGCTTGGCAGGAGCTATTAAAATGAAATATGATGTCTTGTCATAAAGCAAACGCTAGTGTGTTACTTGTATTCAAAATGGTGGCAACCATGTGTCTGCTTGAGTCTAATAATGTAGTTACATAAACGAGGCCAAAACAATTTAACTTAATGCTACAAGTGAGAACACACCGGTTTCTTCATTAACGTCGATAATCCAATGACGTTTCAATCTTGTTCACGTGAACGATTAGGAGTGGTGACGACACTGCCGAACTAACAGAATCGTTTGTCAACCACCGGTTTGCCTCTTGCGGAAATGAAAATTACTCCGGCGTCAAATGAGGAATTTCCGGCACCGCCCTTGTGGAAACGCCCGGAAAAATGTTTCCCTCGTTCTTTGATGCGTCGCTTTTGTAACGCAGCACAGGAATGGAAATACGCAGTTTACAGCGTACTTTATGTCGACGATTCTTTTTGTGTGATCACTATATATGTTCTATTGCTCGCTTTTCCCGCTGCTAGTTCCAACGAATCTTTTTGCTTAGGCAATGTGTCTTTCAGAGTTTTAAAAGCGTCGGCGTAAGTGCTCGCACATGGAAGGCTGACGTGACGTGGTGGAGCAAATCGCTGTCACTGAAAAGCCGCTTGGTCAGCGGTGTGCAAATTTAGGAAATTCTTTCCATCCGTTTATTTGTCTAGTGGTATGCATTGTATTTTGCGTGGCACATTGCATAAAAATCATTAAACAATTAAAACAGTAAGGAAGAAAGATTCGGAATGATGAAAAATAAGGAATTATTGTTTTGATAAATCGTGCAATTAATCAAGGAGATGATATACAGAATTATTTAAGAGGGAAGTGTCAGGAATATGATAGAAGAACGTTAACTAAAAATAGGTTAGGGAATTATCTTAATGCAAGCCGAAATTGATCAAATAGCCCTCCTTTGTAACACCAAAAAATTAGGTTTATAGTTGGAAGAGGAAGACTGGGATCACATGTTTCAGAGATGTAGATATTTCGAAGAAGGATGAATGTGGGAAGGATGGAATGTATAGATTAAGGCGATGTGGTTATTGAATGATCTAGACAATGGGATGAGTGTAGTGGAATGCTATAAGAGAGAACGTAGAATAGACTGAAGGTGAAGCAATATTATAGAGAAGATAGACATAAGAGGTGATGATGACAAAATGTATTGATGTGGAGGACAATGTGTTGGTTGTGATAACGTAAGGTATAATTTAAAAGTGAAGTGTATATGAAATATCTATACACTTTGGAAGAGCAATTATGTAAAATTGTGTAAAATGATTATTATAAAGAAGAATGGAGAAATGTATGTGAGATATTCTCAAACAAATCGAACTAATGTAAAACAATTCTACACATTAGTATTCAACTACTTATTTCGATCTAATTAACTTTTCTTGCTGATTTGAATAATATTTTGAATTGCTTTTGTTTGAAAAGTTTGTGTGGCAAAATCGATATTTAATGAGCTGTTTTGGGAAATACACAAGTTCAACAACATTTTTCTTACCGCGTAGGTTAAAATTAAATTGTGTAAATTCAATATTCTTGAGATCTGTGTGTTTCTTTTAATATTTTTTAATATGCTATAAAAATGGGCACTATCATCACTTCAAAGTTCCTTGCTTTTGGAATCCAGAAATTCACAATTATCCATTACGTGGAATTAGTCGTGAGCTCGGCATTCATTTTGTCCTTGGAATTTTCTGCGTTGTGCTTCACGACTCCGTCGGCTCTCTTGGTCGTCTACTCAGGCCGTAATTACTCCGTGGCGTGAAGTCAAAGAGCTGCCAGGAGCGGAAGACTAAATAATAACAACAGACGCCGCCCCTTCCCGGTCGCTCCTCACTTCTTCCCCGCTGCGCCGTCCTCCCCGCCTCGCCTTGTCTCGCCCCGCCCCGCCGCGACCCGCTCTCTCTTTCCTGCCTAAGCGCTCGCCTTTCACTGTTTTAGCTCGCTCGCCTCGTTCGTCCAATTCGTTGGTGTAGCCCTGCTTCCACTGCTCCAGTCGTTCTGTTCCGCCCGCCCAGCTCCAACGCTGCTCCATTTCCCTCTGCCCCCCCCCCTGTCCACTCACCTCGCCGCAGACTGCCTCGTCCCATGTCTCCCCGGACTCACCTCACTTCGTCGCTTTTCATTCCGTCTCCCTCGCCGCCCTACCCTGCCTCGCACCCAGTCTCACAACTCTTCTCTTTTCGTCTGACCCCGCCTCTCTCCCCATCTCTCCCCTCCCCTTCTCGTCACCTACTCCTCACTCCGTCTCTCCCCGCTTCCCACCACTCCTCTTCATGACTCACCCTCGCCTCTCTCTCTTCACTTTCCGTTCTCTCTTCTCCCATTGCCGTCTCACCCTTCACTCGCTTCGCATCTCTCCCCGCTCCTCCCAACTTCTCTCTCCGTCTCACCGCGTCCCTCTCCCCGCCTCGCTCGCCTCTTTCCCTGACTCACCCCGCCTCGCCGCGCTTCGCAGGCCTTCGCTGGAGGGCGAGCGAGGTGACCTCTGGCGGCTGTGCCCGCCGCCGCCACTTGAGGCCTGCCCCGCTGGGGGAAGCCGCACGCGCCGCGTTTCGCTCGCCGCGCTCTGAAAAAGCCGCTGCTGGTAACGAGCTCTGGCGGCGTCGGCCGCGGTGACGGCGACTGCGCGGGCGTTTCTGGGAATCCGGGATGGCGCGCGCTACGCCGAAATGTTCCGAGTGGAGATAAGAATTTTGGTACGAATTAAAAAAAAAAATCCGGAAACTTTTTTAATATAAATAACGAAATAATGACGTTTTAATTTTCATTTTTTGTAAATAATTAATCGAAAAATGTGTCAGGAAAACATTAGTTTTGCTTGAAACTACTCTTACGAAAGTTATAGCATAATGGGATGAAACCTAATCCAATTTCATTTGTATGAATGCAAAATCTCTTTGAATATTACGTTTCAAAGTATTTTACCGTTAACATTAACATTTAACATGGGAATAAAACTACAAGGAAGTGAACTAAGGGCTAGAATTTAATTTTGTACCGTTTATGTCTTATGTTACTTATTTGTTATATTTTAAACACATTTTGCTCATTGAAAACTTCCTTGGGAATCATAAAAAAAAGAGTGTTAAATACTTGCAAGTGGAACATAAGCGGTGGAATATAATCATCGTTTTGTCCCACTGTGGTGTAGAACGTTCTAGGAAGTCGAGGAGTCCCGGAGAAAGGGAAGTGTAGGCATCCGGAAGAGACGAATTGCTGCAGAGGCGGCGGCAGGTGGAAACGGAAATGCGAAGCGGATAAACAGAACAGCGGAAACGGTGATTATATTCAGCCCCTCTGTCATGACGTTAAGTACATGACGTCGTCGACTGGTCACCACGGTCACCGACGGGTAATATCGTCAGCGGTGGGGTTCCCGTGCGACCGTGGGATTATGGATCCGCGCGAATCAGTATTGCGAGAAAATGATGTCGTAGAGAGGTTGCTGGAAGGCAAGATAGTACATGGCATTCGCAAATGGTGGAAGGTCGTAATTTCGGAATGCATATTACGCTGCAGCTACGAATCAGCACAAACGAAGACCGTTATGACGATGATGTTGCGCGGAGTTGGCATAATTGAAAATGGCGATGGCTGTCGAATCCATTTTGAATGGTAGAGAGGGAACAGCGTAATAGAGCCGACATCTTATAGGGCACACGTAGGCTTCCGCGGCTCGAGTCCATTACTTCAATGCTGTCCGGGTGACGCCGCGTCGTTGGCAGATAGGCCGACGTTTCGCCCGTCCTGTTGCAGGCTTCTTCAATCACGAGTATCAATATGCGATTAACAACCAAAATTGTAGATATCTGTTAATCAAAGTTCAATTCAAAATATTAAAAAAATATAGCTTAAAATCTTCAAAATGAAGTAATCAATTCTCTGGACTGTTTCCTTGATTCTAGCAACACGTCTATGCGCTATGCAGCTCCGTTTTAATGGCACTCTAACTCGCAATCACCAATCACGGCGTACTCGCGTTACCCGACCCCTAAGCTGAAAAAAGATACAACACCGGAGGAGGAACTTTATTGTGACTACCCTGAAGAAGCCTGCAACAGGACGGGCGAAACGTCGGCCTATCTGCCAACGACGCGGCGTCACCCGGACAGCATTGAAGTAATCTTATAGGGCCCCATAGAGCTGCGAGTTAGAGTGCCATTAAAACGGAGCTGCATAGCGCATAGACGTGTTGCTAGAATCCAGGAAACAGTCCAGAGAATTGATTACTTCATTTTGAAGATTTTAAGCTATAATTTTTTAATATTTTGAATTGAACTTTGATTAACAGATATCTACAATTTTGGTTGTTAATCGCATATTGATACTCGTGGTTGAGATGTTCTCTTCTGTGATCTCCATTCGGATATCTGAATCGTAGACGCATTCAGAGTTTGAACGCGGTATATTGTAACGTCGAATGGCAATGGAGCGGCAACTGCGGAGACACCATACCCGACTCCCCTAGCCATAGAAGGGGTGGACGGCTGAGCAGACACGACGCGGAGCGGTGAAAGCAGTGACGACGGCGAGGGCGGGGTTGGCCGGCACCCGCGCGCGCTCTATCGCCGCGCCGCGTAATTACGCCACGGGCGGCCGCGCGGGCTCGGCGCAGCGAGGGCGGGGGCGGGGGCCGCGGGCGAGTCGGCGGCGCTTTTGTCAAAGGAAAGCCACGCTTTGCACGGCCCTTCCTCGCCCCGCCCCCTCGGACACCCGCCCGCTCGCCCTTCGGCGGCGTGTTTGCACATTAGAAGCCTCGTTCTGCGGTCGAGCCCTCGTTGTATTTCCCGCGCCGCCGGTCGAAGTCTCATTACGGGAGTTACGGCGCGCCGCGGCGAGAATTCGGAATTCCGCTGGGAAATTTTCTCGTTGACCGCCGACGCCTTTTGTCGTACGCGTGATTATGATGTGCGACTTGCGTAGTAATTATGGTTTCCGATGTGTTAGATTGGATGTTGATTTTGAATGTAATTACGAAAGCACGTCTCCACTGATATTCAGATACCTGCAGTTCGATTTGGTTTCTTCTATAAAATGTGTAGTAAATGAATTGGCGATAGGGTAGAGCAAGAAAACAAGTGTTAAACGAGAATTCAATTATTTTTTTAAATGTCACCTCAATTCTTTTCACCAACATTTTTCTACTCATATATATGTGTTAGAAACTATGAGCAGAATAATGTTAAAATAACGTTAATAAAGTTAAATAACGATAAAATCTTTTAACTATGTGAGCAGAACAGACATGAATCAGAAGATGAGAGATTAATAGAGGTAAGAATTTATGCAGAATCAGAACTTCTTTAAGGACTGTTAGTAGCAACTGTGATGGAGCTAAGAATAGATATGCCTTTCTTGATGATTTTTACATTACATTTCTTTGAAGTTTCATTATTTCTTTGTTACTCAGATAAATCGTGTTCACCTAGAGGACCTCAATTAAAAGGAAGCCGGTTGTTCTTGAGGGGAAGCGTGAAAAAGGGAGAGGCGTGCTGAGGAGATGGGGGTGCGCTGGGCGTTGCGTTCGCGTTGAACGCCTATGTCCGGACGGGAAGCGCGAGTCGAGGCGAGGTGTAGCGCGTGAAGGCGAGGAGTCGGGAGGCAGGGCAACGGCGACGGGCGAGGAGGGATCTGTGAAGTAGCTTGTTAGCCGCGCGAGGCGTGAAAAGGAATAAATAGAGCGATGCTGCCCGCAGCGGCAGCGGTGCGGGCACGTTCGCGACAGCCTCCTTCGGCGAAGGAAGAAGAAGAAGAAGAAGAAGAAGAAGAAGAAGAAGAAGAAGAAGAAGAAGAAGAAAAAATGTGCGTTCGGAAAGAGAGGTGAAAGAAGGCGGAGGAGAGAATCTGAAGCCGTCCTCCACCGTCCTCGTGACGCCCAATGCGAACCGTAAGGTGGTAGCTTCCCCCGAAGGTGTCGGCAGCTGTCTCTCGAGATTTGGAACTTTTGTAACGAGCTCCTTTTGGCCGAATCTACTCGTTCTGCGGTATGTTAGATGAGGGTTGTATCACTGAATACGAGGACGTCAGAGTCAATTTTTTTTTCATCCTTTCATATTTCTGAATGATACCTGTGTTTTGAAATTTCAAACGAGCTACGCTCACAGTTGGTTCCATTTGCTCAATATGTTTTATATTTATTTTTCTTCAGATTAAATTAATCGTAACATTGAATATACGAGAGATATGGTATTTACGAAAATTTACTCGCAAATTGTGTCGTTCGTATATCAAAGACAATATTGAAAACTCATATGTCTGTACGTTTTAAAAGTAAACAGACTATATTGTGAGATCGAAAAAAGGTTGATATGAATTAATAGCTCATCTTAATTTAGTTATTTAATAATTCAGAGAATTAAGATGTCGTGAAACATTTTTGTCCGTAATTTAAAGTTAATATAATATTTGAATTTTTTATTACTTCGAATGTATACATGTACACACAATCGTTGTTTTCTATGTCTTGTGTTTGTTGTTCTTTATGAAAACAACATTTTAGTGGATGTTCTCATGAACTTTAACTTTGGACATTGTATTTTACGAAAACTTCAATATTTCAGTTTGTATCGACGGGAAAAAAATCCAGAAAAATTATTTAAATTGCTATGAATTTTCTGAAATAATCTAATGTGTTCTGATTCATCTTTTCTGTTCTTTATATGAAAGTCATAATTGATATCTAGTACTATATCACGATGAATTATTTTTATGGTTTGTATTTCTTTTTACTGTCATCATCTCAGCCTTTAAAAACGTTTCGTTCCTGTTTTATTGTTTCCCACTTATATATTTTATTAATTTTTATATTAATCTAACCACACAAAATCTTCAAGCTCGAAACTAACTCAGTACGCAAAGGTGTTTCAAGGGATGCACCATTACAACGCCTCCATGAACTTTTCCCCCATATTTCGTCTCCATAGATGCTAGCTCTCTTGGTTACATTGTTTGTTTTACGCCTGACAACTGAACGGACGTTGAATTCCGTACGGCGCTGGCTGTGGCCGATGATTTGTGCAATCTGTCTGCGGCAAAGGAAACTACTTCGGCTGCACAACTTCAAAATTTTGCAGGTGAGAGCTTGAGCCGTAGTATTAGGCGCTTGCATCCGAGAAACAGTTCCGTGAAGAGAAGTGGAAGAACTGTCAAGAATTATTTTGAGCGTTACGTCAAGAAAATTGAGGTTATTAAAGTGTGCCAAATATGGAAATGTGGAAGAGTGGACAAACTGGATGAAGAAAATCCAAAATTAGTGTCACACATTCGTTGAAATTGTGCTACATTAGTTAATGTAGATTTCGTCTTGGATGCAAATATATTTTAATCTCCATCGAACTTTGAAGCAACAGTATTGCACTGTGTGATTTAGATTGTATTTTTGGATGTAGTTTGTAGTGTAAGACCTAAATTTCAGTAAGGTAGACTCATAGTAAGTTGAACTAGGCTAACGCTTAATAAATTGTAGGAAGGTGAATATTAGTAATGAACAACCCTCTACTTTTGAAGCGAACTAATGAAAAATGACGTCCAATTCGGTTAGATGTATTCCAAAATATATGCAATCTCAACTACGATCTTATTAATAACCTGAAAGTTCCTTACGGTTTAGTGATTTTGTAAAATTGTTTGTTTTGAATTATTTAATTATTTATAATACATTGATTTGCCTGCAACTTGTTTTTGTAATACAAGTTTCATGAGTGTGTAAATCTGCGAAGGAGAGAGCCCTGTTTGGGCAACGCTTTCCTACAAGTGCACCTCTGGCTTATCTGGTTGTTGTGCTGTGTATGCTCTAGCGTGCTCTAGCGTGCCGCGCGGTGTGCACAAGGGCATCTGGCGCGGGCTGGCGCTCCAGCCAGCGGTCGCGTGTTCGCGGCTGTCGGCTCCGCGCCGCGCCCTTCGCAGAAGCCTCGAGCTGTGTCACTTGATTAATAATCCTTCCTTCCCGCAGCGGCACCGTTTCCTCTGTCCGACCCGATTGCATAATGCATAAGAATGAGTTTATCACGCGGTACGGATCGTGTTTGCCTTGTCCAAACGCTGCCGGACCGCGAGCCTTTCGTTGCCTACCGCGCGCGTGCTTGCGTGCGTGCGTGCGTGTGTCCACGACCGCCACGCGCGCCTGTGGCACGTAGCTGCGCGCAGAGCACGTGACTGCGCCGGTGCTCTGACGACACGGTCCTCGGCGCAGTCGCGCGCAGCACCGTGCGGTGCGCAGCGACGTTTGGACGAGGCGCGACCCTCTCTCCCTGCGGCACGTCGAAGGGGCAGGCCACAGCTCCGGTGTGCTGCGCAAGACACTCAACTAGCTGCATCGTGCACGTGTGATTGTGTAGAGAGCACGTGTAGTAGAAGCGCGCCCACGCCGGAGCTGTGGAGCACCTGCTGGCCACGCCCCTTCAGACTGGCCGCAGGGCCTGTATTAGCTGCAGTGTGCTATTTGCCTGGGTTTTTCTCTGGTCGATGGTGTCTGGACTGAACTCACAGATGTGGAAGACCGCTCTTTGAACACAAAAGTAATTTTAATCTTGTAACACTTCTCAAACATTTCAGATGTGTGATTCATGTTTCATGTTTTTACTACTACTTACCTCCACTAATGATTTCTTAATTTTATTGCTTGCTTTCTTTTGTTTTCTTTTGTCTCTTTATTTCATTTCCTCGGATTTGCCCTTTTCTTTTATTTGTTTTGTTGCAGTTCATAAAATTTTCATAATGTTCTTTATTCCACGGGTTGAAGAAGAGTTCTCATTTTTGTTGATGTAAGACGTTTGCTCATTACTTCAGCATTATCGTATTAATTAAATCATGAAAACGTCTATTACTCGTTACGCGAATTCTCTCCGATATGTTTAATAATTTCGTCTGTCGTAAAAAATAAAAGGAAACGGATATTTCTATGAGGTATTTCAGTATTTAAATAAAGTAATAAATAGAAATGTATATTTTTTACAACCAAAAAATAGCATTCAAAGATCAGAGAACATCGGACATAAATATATTTTCGTATTTTTCTCCCGTCACCTCTTTGCTTTTTGATACTTCTCAGCATTAGAATTCATTGTGTACAGAATAATATGTTTACGAATTTTAAACTGCAATATTATGTTTAACTCAGTTATAAGGGACTCTACAGAGAAGAAAACTGGAAAACCTAAAGCAATGAACGGAGGTTTATTTCATATTTTCTACAAAATTGTGTATGGTACATTATCAAATATAATACATTATTTTACTGGAGAATGTCTATGAATGGTAATTTATTAAATAAACAGAAACTATCTTCTTTAATATAAGAAATGAAACGAACTTCTTATTTTTAAGAAACTCGTATTTAATATTCGAATAAATATTAGGAATGTTACAGTTTAAAATCCGTAAACGTAAAACTATGTTCCTCATATTATTTTAGATGTTGAAAAAAAAATTTGGTACTTTATGTAGTCAAGTAAAGTAATTTCACTTTTGAATTTATTTTCGAACGTTTGATGGACGAACACTGTCACAATAACGGTTTCAAGCATTATTTTGTTATGTTTATAACATTTTTAGGAAATGATAATGGAGATATATAAAAAATTAAAGGCATGATGTCGACAAACACAACTACGTTCAAGAAATATTCCACTTTTCAATCGATAAATGAAACATTGAGTAATTATTCTCACTTCGTACAGCTAAGTTCTTAAAATACGTTCATAACAGCGACATTTCGTCTAAAAGTTTTCATATAACCCATTTTGACAACAGTTCGGCAATGAAACAGGCAATAAGTGAATACTGACTCGAGAAAATGTTCCAGAAATATCGTATTATCAGCTTGATTTGCAGTGCCGAAATCGGGAGATGTCTAGAAATTGTTAATGTATATAACACTTGAGAGCCAAGAGACACCAGGTACTTATGACATATTAGATAAAGAAACACTAAAAATTCATGTGTGACTAGAGATGAACAATGAACTTATAGAAATGTTTAAAAAAATACGGATTACCTGATAGAGACCGAGAAACTTCTTACCGTAGAAAACCCCGAAACGAGTCATCAAGCTCTTTGCACAGGTACAAACACTATTGCATTCGAAATCGCTTCCGAAAGTTAACATTAAAAAAGTATCGATTTAGACCTGCTATATAAACTTAGACTAAACTTAGAACGTAATAATACGTTATGAATCAATTTTAAAAGTAACGGATTACCTGCTTGCGTCGAAGCGTCGTAACCCACAGACGTCCAGATACGCCCTCAGGCGTGACATCACGTAGTGAGCCGTCAGGCCGCGTCGCGTCCGGGGGCCATCGATAGGACGAAGGGCGAGCCCGGGGGCGGGGAGGGCGGGATGAAGGCCTGAGCCCGCGGGCGACGGCCGTGGCGGCGCGGGGGCAGCGCGGGGGCGAAGCGCGGGCGGGGCGAGCTGTCGCGGCGGGGCGCGCGCCGGTGAAGCCGCGGTGTCACCGTGATGGACTGGCGCCCGCGAGGTAATTAGTCGCCGGATCTGACGTAAGCCGCGTCATTGACTGCCCGGGCGCGCGTCATCGCGTCGGACGCCCGCCGCGCCCTGCGTCGCTTCGCCCCAGCCCCCGCCCCCGCCGCCGCCCCCGCCGCCGCCCCCGCCGCCGCCCCCGCCGCCGCCCCCGCCGCCGCCATCGCCCGCGTCTGCGTCTAGCCGCGCGGCGATTACGGGCTCTCGTTTGCTACCGAGTGGGGCTTCTCGTGAGCAGGCAGCTTGACGTGAAACGACCGTATCTATTGCTGCTCAAATTGACAACTATTTACGAAGCAATGAAACGCGCTGTTAGAATTCAAAGGGTAACCTAAAAACTCTACATTTTTATCTGGACAAGAATCGGAATTTGAAATTCAGAATGGTTAATGGAATTCTTCAACTTTGATGTTACACCGTCTCATAAGTGCTAACACCTAACACTCGGATAACCTATTACTAGCTGTTCTTTTTTTCTCCTAATTTCGGCACAGTCTCCCTGGAACTTTTTTATGTGGCTCGCAAAAGAGATTAAACTTCATAATGCGGTATTCACCGTAAAATTTATAACCTTTTTTTCAAAAATTTTCGTCGTAGAACGGCACTTTGTATCTATTTTATGAATGGAAAAGTTGGTCTTTTCGTGTAGGAAAACATTTTTATGCACTACTCGGAAACCATACATACATTTTCCAGAAGATTTTACGTGTTGTGTAACGACCTCGGAGTTAAAATATGGTATCGTGAAATCACCTTAGATTTGCAAATTTAAATAATATCCTGAAATAAATTTAGATTCACTAAATGATTGTATCCTTGTAGTTTCATTTCAGAATGCATAGATTATCATTCGAATGTTAATGTGGTTGGAAGATAATTTTAAGTACTGTTAAAGTGAAATGAACGTCTGATAATTTTACAAAATATTTTTTGTAAAGTAAGTTTTTGGTGAAAGTGCTTGAAACATGTGAAGTGTTAGTAGCTGTCTGTACCAATGAATGACATATAAGAAACATCCAAGCAATAGAGGTGATAGGAGAACACCGACAAAGAATAATTGTTTCCACATATCGCCCTGTATAATTACATCCAGGATTACATGTTTATTTGCCTTTCCTCCAAGCACGTAAATATATGATTTGTTACGTATTGTTTTTGTACATTCGTTTGAATTGTTATAATAAATTTATTCTCTTCTGTAGTTAATATAACGTGTGTTCAAATCATAAAATTTGCAGAAGTGTAATACAAATGTATTCAAGCACTAATGCGGACTTCTACATCGCATGGGTCCAGTAGCAGACGACTCGACAATGTTGTATGTAGAGTAGTAGCCACCTGGTTGGTGTCACCGATTTTAGCGTGTGGAATCCCCTCCGGTAGACCAGTAGAGAGCCAGAGTAGTTTCTCAGAGCGTAGTGACTCAGGCCTAAGTAGAGCCCCGCCTCCTGCCCCGCCCGCTCCCCGCTGTGTGAGACCAAGGGAAGGGGTTTGAAGGCTGGTTTCCTTTCAGCCAACTCCAGCTTCCCGGAGAGCCGCTGAACAGCAGTGCGGTGGGCATGTACTCCTCAAGGTAGGTGAACCCTCCCGTTCCTTTGTACATAGACCTCTCTGTCAGTCTGTCTGCTGCTCTTAGGGGATCAGATCATCATGCACTGGAAATAGCAAAAGCGATAACGTTGTGGTCTCTCTCGTTGGTACACATATTTCCAAATTTTGGCTCATTAGGCACTACATAGCTGTATACATTAGATTTTTGCGTAGCACAGATGATGCTTACAAATTCAATAAAATGACTTCAAAAATCAATGCGTTTCTTTCTGTGTATATACATAAAATGAGAGTGAAATCAGAATAAAGTACTTTCTTTAGAAATTAGTTGCAAGATTTTGTTGAATATTAATAAGCAATTGCTTGAATAATGTTGCAACTTCAACAACACTAGAAATAATATTTCGCTCATTTGATTAAATAAACAAATGAGATTAATTGATTGATACACATAGCTATCTCATACAATAAATATTTCTCTCCCTCTCCTTCACATCCACACCAACCCTCACACACGAGTATAATAATCGTCATCGACAACATAAAGAGCTATTTTCAAGTGTTTGATGATCTCTAACCCGGACTGCTCTTCTTGTCTCGCTGTCTGCATCTTTTTCTGTTCTCTGCTTCTTCTGTGTGTCTCTGTGCCTCTGCACTCTTGCTGTGGCGGCTGGGCTGGCCCAGACTGCGATGCGTTTAACTCGGACGGATGACCGAAATTGCATGAGGCAAACTAAATACAAAGTGATGGGACATTTTGATGGGCGTTTTTAATGAAAACGGATGAAACATTTATGCAGTTTGATGAGGAAATTCAACATAAATAAGCTTAGATAATAATCAGTTTGGTTAAAAGTTACAAAATGTCATTTAATTTTTTTAAACTCTTTAAAGCATGAATAGAAACGAAAATGATAACTTATTATATTAGTTTCTAAAAATGTACTACTATAAAATCTTTATTAAAATCGTGTATCTATAAAAATAATGTACCTGCCAACAGATAAAAACTTTTCATCATTGCATTTTTGACAATTTGCAACGATGTATGAAAATTAATTCCTAGATTTCGTTTGCTGGAAATTTACATTTTCCAATACGTTATTGTTATATTTATACGATTGCACAATTTGAGTCGAAATGTGTACAGTTTGCACCACAAAAAATGTTTATCAATTTGAAATAATAAATTTATTTATATTGCATAAAAATGTGTCTTGGATAAGGTTCAGGGAGATGAGTGGTGTATTCTATCTTAATACAACAGGTTTGAAGCAGTCTTCTATTGCTCCAATTACAGTTCTGGTTTCAATTGCTAAAATATCCAGGGATTTACTTTTTTTTTAAAAACAATGGATGTAAATTTTCGTTTTCGGCGTGCAACTGTAAAGGGCGGCGTGCGTTCAACATCAGGACGAATCCATTAATTGTGTAAATAGCCCATTTCGTGGATGTGCGTGTTTTAAAAACCGTCCCGAAACTAATTCATAGCTCATTTATGCATGCACTTTGAAACTGAACAAGTCCGCTCCGCGGCCGACGTTGTCGGGAGCGTGGAGAGAGCAGGGAAGGTGGTGGCGGGGGGGAGGGAGTTGGGGCATGGAGGGGTGGCGGGTGAGGTAGGGCGCGGGGACGACGTAGCGGGTGTGCGGGAGGGGCCTGGGAGCTGGCAGGTGGGTGGAGGCAGCGAATATCGTTGCGAGAGCGCGAAATGTATGCGCCGGGGAACGTTGGGAACTGTTACATAATTTTCCCCTGTCAACTATCCATCTTCTGCCCTTCGGACAGGGGTGGAATATGCAACGATTTCGCGCAGCTCGAACGGACAGGCTGCGCGCCCGGGAGAGGGCGGTGGCGGACAGGGATGTGGTGGGGGTGGAGGCGGCAGTGGCGGTGATGTCGGCCGTTGGAGTGCCACGCGCTCAGGAAGAAGGAATGCGGGGGATAACAGATCTTCATCGTGTAGACCGGTGATGATAATAGTCTCGCCTTTTAAGGGACGGGGTTGCCTCTTGCTTCGCTGTCTGGGCCCTGAGTGCTGCCTGTCTTGCTGGCTCTTCTGTTCTTTTTTTCTCTCTATGTGTCTTTCTCTCACTAGTCTCTACCTGTTTCTATGTGTCTTTCTATCTCTCTCTCTTTTATGTGTGTGTGCGTGTGTGTGCATATATGTTCTGCCTTCTTATTGTTCTTAACCATTATGATTGCTACTGGCCATGAAACCTTGTGCTGTAGTGAATAGTTGTTTTAACACTGCAACACGTTTCTATCTCTTTTTTTCTTAGCGTGTTTGCCAATGTTAGTAGTTTTTTTCTTGTTAGTAATGTTTGGTATTATGTTATCTTATAGGGGCTTCGGGTTTATCACCTTCGCTGAGCCGGCTAGCGTAGATAAGGTTTTAGCTCACTCCACGCACGAGCTAGACGGTAAAAAGGTACCGTAGAACAGTTTTTTATCTCCTTTATTCCTCTTGTAAATACTCAAGTGAATATTATAATTATAATACATATAAATGCATTTACAAATTTAAAATTTAAAAATATTAAAAATTAAATAATTTGTCGTTTCTCTGCTTCTGTAGGAAGACGCCATCAGCAGTCATTAAAATGATGTAAAAGTAAATTATCTTATCGAAATTTTGACAATATGGCCATACCTTATTTCTGTAATTCATAATTTATTTTAAATGTAATATTAATATCACATTCATATTTAGTTCTTGTATTCAGATTCTTTGTTTCTTAAAAAAGAGCATGAGAAGTTGTTTTGGCGACTTTCCCTAGAAGCAGCGTAACTCAGTTTACAGTTTGAAATGCATTTTAAAACTATACATTAAATATATTTGTAAATTTTTTCTGTGCCTTGCGTTTTCTGCCTTGGTGACCGCTTTCCTCAGATCCGCACGTTTGGAACATTGTATGAGGATGACGATTGTTACCGACTTCACAGATGAGTGATATTTGATACAATGTTACGCGATTCATTTGTGTAAAAGCTACTCTAATTCTGTTTTTTCAGTTTTCTTATCAGTTATAATACGTTTGTGAACGTAAATTCACGTTCAATTTAAGTGAAGTTTGTAAATTCATACTTTCAATGCTTTAGATTCGTCATTGATTATTAAACTGCATTTATTGGAACGTCAAGGTTAGGAAATGGTATCTAGAAATTTAAGGAAAAGAAACTTGTTAAGAACTTCTGTCGTGGATTTTGAAAAAGAAGTAAAAAGTGATTTTGTCAAACAAGTAAAACTGAAAAAGAGTAGGCATATTTGTGTTAAGAATTTGTTTCTATACAAGTGCTTCAAATTTTCGATGATTTTAACCTTCAAATTAATTTACCTTCATTTGAAACTGTTATATTTGGATTACAATGAAGCTGTTAACTGCCTCATCAATTAAAATAACTATTCATACTCATTTCTACTAGGCACTCTTCTTTGAATAGTAGCTTTTGTAGGTTCAGATTCCCTGCCGTGAATAATGTAGCTTAAGTTGAGTTTTAAATTGAAAGAGTGCTGGATTTTTAACCTGCAATATTTTTAATTCAAAATCCAGACAATATTTGACAGTGCTTAAATTTTCACGGCATCGTTCGTGTTGATGTAGGTCTTGCTGTCGCAAGTGCTGAGGTTGACCACTACGGTCGTACATGGTGATGGTAAAGTCATTGAAACTAGAATGAAACGCAATTCAGTGGCAAGTGGTTCCAGTGAATAATTGACGTAGTACACATATAAAATGGAATTAGTTGTGCGCGTCATTGTTTCTCTAAATTACTAGTGGTAAATGGAGACTAATGTTTCGGAAAGTAGCGCAACTTCACTTGCCATTTAAATCTATTGAGCCATAAGTTTTATTCCATAAAAATTGTATTGTATTAAATTTAATCAGTTTCAACAGTTATAAAAAAGTATTTTAACTATTTACAGTGTGTTTTCCAGAAACAAAGTCAATATCGAGTAATATGATTAAATATTGTAAAGATATAATTAAAATGTTTTAATTTCATACGATGATCGTATTAGGATGCGTTCTAGCATGCTAATATTGAAATAATATGTGCTTCATTTTGGGTAAATCGTTCATTCTCCAAGTCCCTGGTGTATTTTGAAATCGTTGTTAAAACTTACTTCCACTATGTTATTAGGAAAATAAACGAGAAAATTTTACATGAAGCTTGCTCTAGATTTTGTACAATACATTCTTTTGTGTCAAGTTTCGCATTAATATTACTGTTGTGAGGGTAATTCTTTTCGTGTTTCACATTTAATATACGTGTTTCAATGCGGTTGATTCATTCGTTGGTAGGATAATAATTCCTGATAATTTGCGATTGGTCCGTAAGATTGGAAAAAATTATTCAGTATTTTAAGTAGATGACTATAGATTCTCAGAAAAGTTATAGAAAATCATATAATAGTTGTAGATCACATAAGGTAGTATGTTTTTGTAGTTATGGAAATCAATAACCATTCATTGTAGAATGTTTTAAAATTACTGACAGCAAATATTTCATTAGAATTTGGGGTAACACGATAGAAGAATCATAGTCATAGATAAATTTTATTTAGTACCTAACAAGCATTTCATTGTATTTTACAATTTGTATTTATATAGTCAGTATAGTTCCTTGATAATAGTGGAATATAGTTGTGAAGTTTCTACTAATATAGTACAATTTATATATGTTATGTTTGCAATTTATTTAGTTCTTTCTAGATGAAATAATGTATGTGATGAATACTTTCATGGATTAATTATTATTTTAGTAAATGTGTATTATTGAACTCAATTTCTCAACCTAATATAAATTGCTAGGTGAGATACTTCATATTCTGTAAGCCTATAATCTAGTAAGTATTTACATGACAACAAGGTGCTCACATTTCCGTGAAAACTATTTCTCATTTTATTCCGACAACACTTCAAGAAAAAGTGAATATCAAATAGAGTTTAATTTTCCGGAATTGACTGGTCTCAATAACAAGTTAAAAAAGAAAGTCAAGGAAGCTGATGACATAAAAATATTGCAAGACAAAATGAATTTCGTAATATATTTGGAATCTAACATTCACTCAAGAAAATTTGTCTAAGTTCATGAAGACAATGGATTGTGAATTCATTAAAAGTTTAGTAAATGTCGTTTTTACCATCTAAATATTTACTATCTATCTGTACGAAACTCAGAAGAGATTTTCTAAGTACTTCTTAATGGTAGGATTATTTTTTGAACGTTTGTTGTCGTGTTATATTAAATTAGGGTTAATGAAAGAAGTTGAGAAACTTGTTTATTGTTGAATAGGTGTATAATAGCGAAAGTGTGTAATTCATGCAGCTTATGTAACGTTATAATAATTTCTACGTGTGAATAAAATTTACAAATTGTTTTTTTTTTGTATCCCAGTCTCCTACAACGTAGTGTGGAAAATTCTTATAAATAATTTCAAGAAATGGTTTACAAAAATCAATAATAGTTTTAGCAACGTCAAACTTCATTTTATTTTGAACTCTCTGGCAAGACTGTGTAAACATTTTAGGGGACCTGATAGATGCCAGTGACGCGTAATGGCAAACGCCAGCAACTGGGGCCAGAGGGAAGTTGGGAAGTTGCAGCCGCTCCCACCGGATGCATGCAGCGCGCCGTGTATAATTGCGGAGCCAAGCTCGCATGCGCCGTGCCATTGCCTAGCAACCCGCAATCTGGCCCCGAGGAAAGCCGCTGGCTGGGCAGTGCCGCGGGGCGCGGCGGCGCTGGGGCCGCGGCAGCCGCTTGCTCCGTCTCTCAGGGAGTGACCGGAGGTGCTTGCCGGCCGCGCCGCCCGGGCCCTCTCGGCCGCGGCCTTCGATCAGTGACCGCGTGGGGGGGGGGGCGAGGGGGGGGGAGCGGCAATCCGATCCACGTTTGTTCCTTTGCGGTCGGAGGGCGCTCTTGCGACGGCGGCGGCGGCGGCAGTGGGTGGAGGCGGAAGGAAGAAAGGCGGCCGGCGGGGCGGCGGAGGGGGAGTAGGAGCTCGTTGCGTTCCCCGGGGAACGCTGTGCTGGCGGGGCGGGGAGGCCCCTGCGGGCTCCAATATCCCGGGCCGGTGGCCTCGCCACTTACGGCCCGCCCCCGCACTCCCGCCCACGGTCCTGCGCCCGCCCGCTCAACGACTGTGCTCACTCGCTCACTAAATTCCCTGTTTCTATGGTAATCCGTCCCAGCTCGCCCCCGCCGCCGGCCCTCGGCACCCCCGCGCCGCTCCTTCCGCCACCTCCACCGCCCCTCACCGACCCCGCCCCCGCTCTCGCGGCTCCTCTCTGGCATCGCTCGGCCCTCTTTCATTCATCTAGCCAGAAGTCTTCGGGTAACATTTGGCTCGACTCTGCTGCATAAAACGACTCAACTCAAATAAAATGAGCTGCCTCCGCGGCCCCGCCTACCTCCGCCGCCGCCTCCCCTTCCCCATCCCTTCCCCCCCTCCACCCCCTCAGCCGTTGTTCGCTCTCGACGGCTCCGCTCGCGCCGAGGCGCGTGGAGCAAAGCTACTAACCGCGCTGAAAATATCGAAATTCAACATCAAAAAGCAAATTACGAGAGGGAATTCGAGAATATGGGCCGTATATATAAAAGGGCCCTCGCCTCCGTGCTTTCTCTCGGTTCGTCGTCTTCGCCTTAAAACTCCGGGCCTTTCTAATTAGCATTAAATGAAATGTGCGGGTAGCGTCTTTTGAAGTGTTTCTGTCGCTGAGTTTCTTTCGCTGGAGATTGCCTGAGATTTGGTCACGGAAACGGGTGTTTCTTCTCTTTTCTTTCCTCCGGGTTGTCGTCGCGCTCCTGTTTGTTTTGTTTTTGACCCGTACTTCTGTTGTCTCGTATTTGTTTTTATTATTTTTCTTTTTTGCACGATGATAGGGTATCCATACTTATTTAAATCTTCAGGGAATTCAATTTTATCCAGCCCCTTCTCTAGATACATTTTATGCCCGTATATTGACTGTCAACTTTCTCCAACTTTGCATTTATTCTTCGAATTTTATCCATCTTTTCCCGGGATTTGCATATTGTCAATTCTTTTTCTGTCCTTGCTAAGTGAATATATTTCACATAATTTGATCGCCTCTATGCAGATACCTCGTGTTATTGCTATCTTCTTAGGCTGGTTATTTCATATTTCATCCCGTCCTGATGTTGACTTATGTACCAAATTCTCTCTCTTAATGTCTTCTCGACTGCTTCCGCACCGTTTCTGGCCCGCCCCTGTCCCGCCCCTGTCTCGCCCCTGTCCCGCCCCTGTCCCGCCCCTGTCCCGCCCCTGTCCCGCCCCTGTCCCGCCCCTGTCCCGCCCCTGGACCACCCTGGACCGCCCCCCGGCCTCCTCTGGCCTCCGCCGACTCCCTCCCCTTCAACCGCCCCCCGAACCACACCCGTACCGCCCCCGGACCGCCCTCGAACCACCACCTAGTTCTCACTCTCGCGATAAAGCTCGCCGGCCACGGAGTTAAGGAGTGCTAATTTTGCGTCGTGAATAACCATTATCCCGCGCCCTAGGCACGCCGAGGGCGTTGGCGTCGCTCTTTGCTCTCTCTCCTGCGGAAAGGCCTTCGTCTCAGGCGAGGAGAAAGAGGAGGTGCAGGGAAAGGTGGCGGTGGTAACGTGCGAACACAATTCGCAAGAATTTACGTTGTGGCGCAGTACTTCGGGAATGAAAAGAGCACAGTAATCAGTTTGCATCTATAAAAGGGAACGCTAAAGTTGAGATTATTTAAGATAAAAATTGATTAGGTAAAGTGACTACATTTTGGGAAACGAAATGAATGCAATGAGTCAGGGTGTTCCTTTTCCGTTTTAATACATAGTTTCATTTCCTGAGTTGAATTCAAATACCACGAATTCTTCGTACAGATTTGATCTCAATGAAATTTGATTTTATTTGATCTCATTTCAGTGTGAAGAGTTACCCGAATGATAAAATGTGATGAAATTCACAAACGTGAGAAACTGATCAAACTTTTTCACATCAAGATAAAACTGTTCGGGGGAGAACGAATAGGGTTAAATATGTCTTGATTAATTAAATAAATGTTCCTAAGTGGATCAAAATATACGATAATCGTACGTATTTCGTTTGATAATTTGAAGACGATCACTACAAGACTATGTATGTATTTGCCATTTTAGTATTAATTTGAGTTTTGACAACTGTCGGTGTTCCCAGGCCTGGATGGTGTTTTTGATTAATATTATTATCCACACCTGGAGACATGAGGCGAGTATGACGTATTCTCTTCACGGTACCTCGGTGTAGAAACTGAGACAATTTTATCAGAAACTTACAGCTCAGTTTTTGCACTGACGGGTAATCGAACCCGAGATTGCGCCACGGAAAGCTAGCACTCTGTCCATGTACAACCCGTAAAGACACCCGAGGGGCTACTACAAGACTCAATCATGCGTATTCTTTTGAGTATATAGCTGTTAAAAATGTCTCAACAAACAAACAGAATTGTTTAAACTTGCTTATTGGTGCAAAAACATAACGGACATGGTTTGTGTGGCGAAAGAGAAGCGCCATATTCGTGAATGCGTCTCGGGAGGCGGACAAACCTTCGTCGCAGGAAGTCTGCTCTCCGCGAGCGGCGGGCGAGCGGCGGGCCAGAAACTTCATTGACGGCATTAGGGCGAGCGGGCGGCGGACCGGCCGGCGGGCCAGCACCGCCCTGCGCGCCACTAGTTGCCCTATTGATCCGGGCGCGGGACGTGTCCGGGGTGCCAACCCGCAGCCCTCCACCCACCCTCACACCGCCACACTCGCCCTTCGCGGAGGGCCCCGGCCGCGGCGTCCCTCGCCGAGGGTCGAACAGGGCGCCCGCCGCTTGTCCGACAGCGGGCGTGGGCGCCGGCGGGGGCGGGGCGGGGCCCCGAACGCATCACGTATGCGGAGGCACACTCCGCCCGCCTGGACGACGCCTCCGCTCCGCTCCACCTCGCCTCCGCGCCCTCTTTTTTCCTACCCTGTCCCTCCTACTCCTACTCCTACTCCTCCTCTTCCGCTTCTCCGAAGACGCGCCTGCCTCCTAAGTGCCACGAGATAATCCTGAAGTGCGACTCCGCCAGTAGGAATTCTTCTTAATCCCTTTACTCCCCTGGCTTTGCCGGCCGGTGCCGCTCCCGGCGGCCAGCCGGCGGGCGCGCCGGGCGGAAAAAAACTGAAATAAGTCCGCCCCCTCCCCCACCTTGAAGTCGCCTTCGCCCATTCTTCGCGCCATCGCGCCCCGCACCCTCCAGCCTTCTTCTTCTTCTTCATGGGCCGCTTTCTTCAGCACCTCTTTATTTTTATTCGCCGAGGGAAACGAAACGAGGGGAAAGAGTTCGTCATTTTTCTCTTTCATTGAATTTTAAACGCGTTGCGTAATCGCGGGACGGGAAATTCCCCGTCGTCAAGGTTCCCGGAATTTTCTTCTCTTCGCGGCGCGGTTGATTACAGTGCTTAGGTATTCTATCTACTTTCCATTTCATGTAGTAGATCCTACATATACTGTGCGTAGTTACATTTGTATTTAGGGGTCGTCCATAAATTATGTAACGCTAAAGAGTGGTAAGGGTGATTGAGACAGCATTACGCTTATTACATATGGGAAGGGGGGCATTAGTTTAGTGTACGTTACGTTGATGGTTTTTCAACATTTGAGGAAATAATTTCATTTATTCAGTCACTTACTATAACATTAAGATATTAACAAATTAAATTAAAAATATAAATAAATTAAACAATTATTATATAATTGTTACAATAAATACATTTTTGTATCAATGATATATTGATTGAATGTGTTAGATATGAAGAAAAGATTCAAAACTTATCTGTAGTATATTCTAGAATCCGATTAAATTTGCACAAATAGTCTTTAGCCTATGTATCATTCTCGATGGCGGTGCATCGCTTGTCAGAAATTATCTCGTCCTAACCTTCCTTCCTCAAAAATTGTATCCAATCGTATTGATAGGTGCGGTCAGCATTACGAAATAATTCTAACGTTAATTATAATAAATGTTTAATTGAGCAGAAATAAAATTAATAGAAAATGTTTTTATTGTTTTATAATATATTTTTACTTTCTGAAAATCGGGGACTGTTGGTGACAAGCGTTACGTAATTATATAAGGAGGGGTTCACGCGCGCGTTACAGGTGCGTTACAGGGGGAGAGGGGGTATTAACATTACTCCAAATTTGTGTCATGTAATTAATGGACGGCCCCTTAACACACGCGAAGGTCAGCCACTGTCATGATAACGTTTTTAGTGTTGTCTTCACTTAAGTCCGATATTCCTTTTGAATAGCTCTCACAAGTGATACGTTCTAGGTGTGAAAATACTGTTTTACATTATTAGATAAGCTAAAATATCAAGCTTTCTGAGATGTTTGCATTGAATGCACTCTTATAGATTACTGCACCGCTTTAATAGCAAAATGTTTTTCTTGCCACCTCCATGAAAATAGTATTCCATTGTCTAGAGACCTTCGTGTACATTTGTAACCAATTCACGTAGGTGTATTCCATTTAAAGTTCTTAAAACTCTCATACTTAGTGGATTTCAAATAATGATCTGCTTAGTTTTGCAATGAAAGTTCTTTTACATTCTCTTTATTAATTTTACGACGGTAATTATTTTCAAGGTTCTAAAAGTATTATAGATTAATGTGAAATTATTGGCGACATAATGTTAAACCTACTAGATTTATTACCACAGAGTGCCGTGGTAATACAACATGTCCATCTGTAACACCGAATACTGACGCTTGTCAGAGAAATACCGATTTCCAAACATGCTAAGAACAGAAACTCATTTCGAAAATCAGTACATGCCGTGTCATCCTGAAATGGATTTTTGTATGTTTTCGTGTTCAGGGAATTCCAATTCCACTCGGTTTCGATTTTATGAAAATTAATTTCCAACCAAGAAAATGAGAAAGGCACGGCAACCTGCGGAAGCAGCGCCGTTGTGCTCATTGAATAGACGCCGGAATTATCATGGGGTATAAAATGTCGACGATATTTCAATATTGACACGTCCTCGGCGCTCTCGCCAGTTGAGAAACGACGCGGAAGAGGGAGAATAGGGGAAATTGGGAGAAATGCGCAGGCGCGAACGCTGTTCTTGCTGTGCGTGCTTCTTTCCCTTCGTTTTCTCTCCGTTTATCACGAGGGAAATTGTAAATGAGAAACGCTGTGTTCAGACGGCAGCAGATGAACTTTTGGAAAATCTGCTGGCGAATTTCCAGATGCACCAGAGTTGTTCTGTGAAGTGTCAACTAAAAAAATATTGGATGTACGTATTCAAAAACATGTCATCGGATGTGTTTGGAACATATTCAAGTCACATCTCCTGCACGTATTAGACACATGTCAAAATGCTTAATTACATCGTGACAGTTAAATTATATCCTTGCTTTGTGGCCTGAGTTAGTTTCGTGAAACATTTTGGCATTCTCAAGTCGAATTGACTGCTGGCGCATTCTCAGTTAGAAAATGTCGAATGATGTGGTCCCCATTCTGTAGAAGTACAATTGTATGAAATTAATTGGAACTAATTCTTTTTAAACCTCAATTCAAGTACATCTGGAAAATTTTACGTGTTATTTCATTTAAATGAATGTTTTATTTTCAGGGGGATCTCTGTTTGCTTTACGAAACGACAGTAAATATAATTATTTATGTTTACACAAATAGTAATTTTATTTTAAAATATTTTTAAGGATATAGGATTGGACCGCGCATCTCCATTCTGAATGTTCTTCGGTTTTCTTCTCCTCTTCTGATGCTCGTTCTGAAGAGGACGACCAGAAGTCAAGGTAACAGACGTTGTAAGAAGGGTAGGTCTGTGGTAGGAAATGAAAATAATGCACGAGAACAAAAGTTCCTGGTAGCGCTGCCGGTCCAATACCCCACCGCTGTGTTTACATTTCATTCTGGTTTGTAATGGTGCTCGTATTAAAACACTCTCCGATATGGAAGCAGCCCGCAGAACGTTGCTTCATTGCAAAATGGAAATTCAACATTTCGCCCCCTTCAAGTGCTGTTTTCTTCAAGGATTCGTGATAGCTGGGACGAATGATATTTCTTTTCAAAAAAACCAACTCTCTCATTTGGATGCGGTTAGTTTTGAGTAATTTTCAAGTACGTGATATTTGCCTGTCCATCTAGTAATGAATCAGGGCAAATAAAAAAAATGCTGTACCTATTTGTACTATTATTTGTGTTTCCGGGGAGATGTGACAAGACCTTATTTTGTGATACGTTGCAAATGTATTTTTTCACTCTATCTGTTTCTTTAAACACATTTGGAAATATGTTTTTCTTCGATAAGTTTAATTCACTTTTGCGCATTTATAAGAATAAAATATCTAATAATTTCTACAAACATTTGGAACCTAATTGTTTATTGAAGAATTGATGAAAATATTGTGATTGGAAAATATTTATTAGGTATTGTGTAAAATAAATTAAATCACTTTTCCCACAAATTAATAATAATATTAATATAATTTATAAAATATGTTAATATATCACACATGTCAGATTTTTTAACTATTTCTGAAAGGTATAAATATTTGTGATCTATATTACTAATATTTCTACTTTTTTAAATTTATAAAATGCGACCACTATTTATCACACTACATGGTCGTGAATGAGTTAATTTTATGAGATCAAAAATTCTTCAAGAACGTTACGATTCAATTTAGAATTAAATGTCTCTTCTTTCTCGAAATGTTTTTAAGACTCCTGCCGGATTTGTTTACAATAAGTATGAAATGTTGATAAATGGCGTATCCTTTCTCGCTGATATTTATTTCTTATTTGCGCAACCAATCCTGTACAATCGCCCTTTGAGCTGGGGCGAAGTGACAGGTCCAAAGAGCCCTCATACGCCGCACCATCTTTGCCCTCTCCATCCATTGCCATCGCTTGCGTCGCCACCATGCGCGTCGACTTTGAAGATGTTCTTGCGAGTGCGAATCCGTCGCGATGGGATGTGTCTGTGAGATGAAGGAAGGATCAATCAGGCTTCGGGGAGCAGGTGAAGCAATAAGCTGGGAAAAGGGCATAGAAATGGGTGAAAGAGTAATGAATCTCTTTTGCTGTAAAATTGTCCATGGAGTACACCGGGACGGTAGATTCTTGGCTGTCCAGTAGACGGCGTGTTGCAGGCACATTTGCCAACGATTCGGTTGTCATACTTCTCCCTTCCCTGCGCGAAATGCGCATAAATAGCGTCCCTGTGGAAAAATGAATTCAAAATGTCGAAGAATAACACATTCACACACATTCACAAATAATGGAAAAGCTAAGAGAAACCAACCCTGCCAGGATTTCGCTTTGAAGAACGGTAATAGTATGGACAGAAGCAGTATGGCGGTTCAAGCGTTGACAACTGCGCCTAAGACCTCGAATAAACAAGAATCAATTGACTCCGGCTGCGGAAGCCTACGTTTTTATATCTTTTTCAGAGAATGAGTGTTCACTGAGAGGGAAGCTAAACAGGCCTGTGACAATCTTTTCAACTCCGTTCTGCCTTTTAGTCTGAATGCTATGCAGGAAGATGGCAGGGTTCTGCTACTACTTTGCTCCACTACTACTCTGTTCCACCATCAGTGTGCAGATGTATATATAGTGAGAGCTCCAACCCTAACACTACCCGGTCAGAGTTGCCGCAGAGACAGCAGCAATGCTAGCTTTGAGCAAAATCCAGCCAGTCTTTGACTGTGATCCGCAAAAATGAAAGAATCTGCAGAAAGAAAGGACAGTGACATTTCTGTCCAACACGTAAAATAATGCAAACAATATAGTTAGAATACCTTGATTGAAATATAATGTAACGTGATCAAAGGATAACAAAAGAAAAGACCGCCGATTTGCGGGTTGATAAGCATCATGTCCTCATGGAGTACAGAATCATCATGTAGCAAATCCTACTTTCTGAATGAAACGTCGCGTCGACATGGAAACTGTTCATGGCAAATTATTTTGAACTCCTAGCCAGTAAAGAACAAAATTCGCCAGAGCGTTAAGGATGGACTCAGCCTCCCAAGAGCTACTAATTCCCAACCATCAGTTTGTGTAAAACGCAAAATAATGGAGTCGGCGGTACCTGATCCAGACTGACGGACTTTGGAGAGGGCGCCGCCGAGGGGAGGATGGAGGGGAGAGAGGTTGAGGGCGCAGAGAGGACGCGAGGGATGAGGAGGCCTACGCACGGCAAGCGCCATCCAGCGAGTGGAGCGCGCTTAACTTTACAATTAGTCCTCCGCTATCGCGTGGCGCAATTTCAGCGCTGAAGTCGATTACGTCGCCCGAGCGGCAGTTAATTATCTTGCTGAAATTGCGCCATCTTGGCGGCGAGCTTGCGGTCCCGGGTTAAGATCCCCGCCACGCCGAATTCCCCCCTCCCCCGGTCCCGCTACCCTCCCCCTCCTCTCCCCCGCGCCGATTCCCGCCTCCGCCGCCGCCGCCGCCACAGCCGCGCCGCCTCTAATTTACCGCGGGAGCCCTGGGCTCTCCCTCCGCGTGCTCGCCCGCCCGCCCTTCCCCAGCCTCCGCGATCGCGCAGTCGCACCTCGTTGAGGCCGCCCACTGCCGCCGCTGCGTGGGCGGGCGGGGCGGGGCGGGGCGGGGGCGGGCCTTTAATCGATCCCAAAGGGCGCCGCGGTGCTCTTTGGAGGCTCTTTGGAGGTGTGCAGGCCCCGCGGGAAAGAGGATTAGGCAGGGAAGGGTAAGGCAGGTGGCATTTATTGCGAGTTCTGTGGCGCGCGAGGTATATTTGCAGTACCTTTTGTCAAGGGCCTTTGCTGTATAAGAGATGATTAAGGGAAGAATTTTCGCTGCGAGGAGAACGATTGTTTTGGAAACATGGAATTTTAAATTTTTAATGGCAGGGCACCTTTATTTTCATCCAACTTAATTTTAATTATTCTCGAACGACGGACAGATTACTATCATTGCACATATATGTTTAATTTGCCGCTAGTATTCAAATAAACTAAATATGTCTTCGTGAAAAAATCTTTGTTTTTTACGGTAAGCTCATTGAATTGTACACTTACACAGAATCACTTACTGTTCATTTTTTCTGTGAAAAAGAAACAATCCAAAATGTAGGTACCCAAAAATGTTCAAGTGTTTGATTGCTTAGGTTCACATTATTTCATCTCTTTGAAACTTTATTTATTTATTTATTTATTTATTTATTTATTTATATTGTAAATTGTAATGAGCGGGATGTTCAAAATAATTCCAACTTTGCGGAAGTAATGACAGCTCTATGGTAGGTAATTGTTTCTGCAGAACGGGACGATGGATTTGAGAATCATGTTGGCAGGGTCGGATGACTTTATGCGTATATATTACATTTTTGATTAATTATTGAATCACCTCTTTAATTCAAACTGATTAACTTTGTTTCTTTCTTCAGTGAGAATGATAATCTGAAATAGAAGGGACCAAAAATAATTTAAAAAATAAAAAAGAATTATCCATAAATACTAATTAGAGAAGCTACATCTGTTTGATTTGGGTATATGGCAAATAAATGCATTAAATGAACACTATTTTAATAAATATTTATTTATTGAGAAAGGTGATAGTAAAAAATGCTATGTACTACAAACATATTACTATTCACACACATATTCAATAAAATTTAATTGCGAATGTGTGAAACAAATCAGTTTGCACTCAATATCACAATTCCAGAATGCTTATTTTGTAAAATTAAAATATAACAAAGAATTGAAAAAGTGTGATTTGATACGATATTTTTCACTATATAGTGTTTTAAGTGGACATTTTGATGTAGAACTCGGGCAAAATAACTTCGAATTAACCACCATTATATTTCTTTGAATAAATACGAATTTCAGAGATCGACAAAAATCTTCTAATTAATAACCAATTTGAAATATGGGATTTCGAATGATTCACGTTCAAATGTATTTGTTGAGGCATTGAAAAATATAATACTTTCAAGGTACTTGAAATACTTTCAATCTAGGTACTCAATACTTTCATACTACATTGTTCTTCATTCCATCACTAATTCGTTATTGCTTATAGAATAATGACGAGTACTGTACTTGTTACTTCGCGCGAAATCTCTGAAAGGGTCTAATCTCATTCAGTAGAACCATTTTCTAAGTGTTCTGAGTAATCAGAACACTTTGTTTTGTAAATATATTGCTTTTGAAATTTATTTTTGTAGCTTTAGGTAAATATTCGGTAAATACCCTAAACTATAATTTAAACGCGGTATTTTACTGATCATGTTAGTTTAAACACCATTGAAAATGATTATTTCTATTTACATTTCATCTATATTTACTCATAGTTTTTGCTGTTAGTATAAACTTTCTAGTATGATTGTATAATGGCGTAAATAAAAATATTAATTCATTCCGATCTTCAATACAAACGCCTGGATTTTGTTTAATATATAATTCTGATGGAATATAGTGTTGTTGGAGTGTTTTATATGCATTTTTTAATAAGTATCAATGTTTGGACATAAGTGTTTAAAAATACATTAATAATTTGGATAGTGAGTTGGCTACATTTTTAAGTTTTAAATATTAATTCTTAGAGCATCGAGCCATCCACGCGGCGGCGGCAGCGGAACGAAAGTAAAGCAGAAACGAAGTGGTAAATAAAACGTCAACTTTTGATATACGCTTTTTTCGCGTGCGCCGTACGTTTGTTCCGCGAATTAAAAAGGGATTCAACAGGGCTATCCGATTGCGCAGAAAACCGCAACGTCCTCGTTGCGGTGGCGGCTGCTCGCGCCGGGGGCCACGCACGGCGGGTGCTCCGCCTATTGACGGCCCGTCCGCCCCGCCCATCGCCCCTCGCCCCTCGCCCCACGCCCCCAGCTCAGCCCCATCTGACCGCTCCCCGCCATGCATCTCCCCGCCCAGCCCGTCCCACTCCTCGCCGCCTCACACTTCCCTATCCATTCCGCCTCTACGCTCCTCTCAACTCTCCATATCGCCCCGCCCACCCCAGACCTCTCCAACTCGACCCTCCCCGCTCCCTCTCCACATTCCCATCTTATCCACCTCACCTCGCCACGACTTCCTCGCCATGCCATGTCATACCCGCCATTCCCCTACCCGCCCAGCCACGCCCCTACCTGCGCCTCCGCTACCTGCCCCGCCCTGCCACACTTCTGCCCGTCACGCTTGCCTCCCCCGCCCCTGCCCGCCCCACCCCGCCACGCCTTTGCCCCCTCGCACCTCCCCGCCCACTCCGCCGCGACCCCGCCGCTGTCGGTCCCTCTTCGCCCCCGCGCCGCCCGCGCGCGCTGTCACTCGCTCGCACGCATCCGGCAATCTGTGAAATTGGAAATGATCGTTTGAGTTGTAGCCGATGCGGATGTAGCGCCGTCGGTGGCGGCGGTGATGCCGGCTGCGTTCGCTGGCTGGTGGCACGAGAGAGGATACTTTGCGATGCTCGATAATTCGACCCGATCCGCGCTGGGCTGAGCCGTCTGCTTTGGTGCTCGCTGTTTCTGAACGATCCAGTTTCTCTTCTCTCTGCGCTGTCACATTCGTCACAACCTAGCACCCGGTTCTCTGTCCTCCCTTCTTTGTTCTCGTTACTTTCAAGGCCGTCAACTGTTTCTTCATATTTCAGCTTCACCGTGTTCTTTGCCATTCATCTCTTCATCCCACACTATCTCCATAGATGTATTCACTCCCAAAGCCCTCAGTGGCAATTTCCGATAACGAACGTCCGTATCAGATGTGTGCCTTTTCTCCCCGTGCACCCTCTCCATGACAACTTCATAGTAGGTCGTTCGGCCTGCCGTTGCCATCGGTCTCCTTATTAACAGCAGTCGCTCCGCTGCCTACCTCGCCCTCCCCGCCCCCGCCGCGCTCTGGCCAGTGCGTGATTGCACGTGTCAATTACACGCTGCGGCAGCGGCGGAGGGGGACGTGCGTGTGGTGGTGGTGGGGGGCGGTGACCCGCTCGCGCGTGGAGCGGCGGGGCGACCGCGAGGGCGGCGGAGGGGGATGGCGAGGACGAAGCGGCCAGCGGACGAGTGGACGTCGGTAACACTGTTTACACATAAAGCAATGCATAATGGCCAGTTCGTCGAGCGCTGTTTGTGCTGCGGAGTGGCGGACGCTCGCCGCAGTTTGCTCGGGAGCCGACGCGCTGATTTTCGCGCTTTGCCTGCCCCTCCCCTCGCCCTCGCCTTTCGCCCCGGCGCTGACACTTTCCCCGGCGCCGCTTTACGGGGACCGCTTTCATTGTCTTCATTGACTCCACATCTGTATCTCTCTCCATATAATGTTTCTGGTGCGCTCGTCATTCGTATTATCTGCTTTACGTCTCGATTATCTCTCCTGCTCTCTAGGTAGAGTCGAAAGAGGGACAAAAATATTGAGTAATAACACATAACAGGGTGTCACTGAACATACATTTTTTAACAAAAAATGCCTACATTTCGACTGTTAGCCAATCTAGTATATTTTTGAAACGTTCCGAAATCCGCATGCCCACACAAAACTCTGACTTTGCTTTAAAATGACATCGATTTTTGAAGTGTTCTTCTCATTTCTCATTGAGGACTTTTGTGTTATTAGGAAACGTTAGCGAAAATATTCAGGGGCCTCAATTTATATGTAACACACGTCTAGCCCATGAATGGGCAAGAAGATGATCACTTTTGCCAATAAACGCACGAAAAATAAGAGTTCTGATCAGCGGATAGGAATAGAATAATATTGCAACTGAAGTACAAACAATAACGAACTTACTCGAGTGCCTTGGCAGTACTATCTACTCTAGCCGTTTCACAATCTCTAGCATCCTTTGTGGATATCAATATAGTCGTCGGAACGAACTGGCCAGCACCGACTCCTGGGCCGTTCCGATAAGCAAACGCCCGAGCGCTTTTTTGTTTCCGGAGCGGCCATTAGTGCAACGTGACTTACTCGTCTCGCGCCACATGCGCCGAACGACGCCCGGGCGTGGCACCGCGCGGCGCGGTCGCGCTGGCGTGGGAGGGCGCGGCGTCGCGCCCGAAAAATAATCTGCCACCGGAACCGGCGTTTCCGCCCCCAAATCGCTCATGCGCGTTCGCGTTTTATTGCTTCGTAATAATCAATGCGAAGTTTCATTTGTTTTCGGTGCCGTTCAATTAAACATACGCGCGCGAGTGCAACTGACTGCGGGAGCGGACCGGACCGGACCGGGTCGGGCTCGGCCGGGTCGGACCGGGTCGGGCGGGTGGACGCGGCGGGAGGGGCGTGTACGTATGCGCGCGTGCGTGTGTACATTTCGGTTCAGATGTGCCGACCGCGCGACACGCTGATTCGGTCGTCGGGGAGCGGGCGGTGCGTGCGTGTGGGTGTGTACGTGTGCGTGTGAGGACGCGTGGTGTGCCGTGTCGCGGCTGTTGACATGATCGTTGGCGATGGTAACCTTAATTGCTTGTGAGTTCGGGGGCTCTCGTTAAGGAAACACCTGCACCGGCCGGCACTTAAAACCCTTGTGACCGCGTCATATTTGTTAGGTTGGGGTTTGGGGCGGCGGCGAAAGAAGTTGATTCGGTGGCACGTGTATAGTAAACCTGGTATGAATAGTCACACGGAGCAAAAGTCACATTTTGTATAATGCTTTACAAAATACTAACTGTGAATTAACGCATGGATGGACACACATCTATTACTATGCATAGCACAATAAATATACAAACTGAAGTGTTACGTAAAACAAAATCACGACTTTTACTATTCACGGCTATCGTACTTCCAGTTTGGGATTTGGAGTTTCTGTACATAAACTGTATGAGAATAAGCACGAAAACTGTACCGTCTATACCGGGATTGGCACATATATGTAGATAAGATACGGGAACTTTGTTGTTTAATGAAACAATGTGGTTTAATGAATCAGTCAGTCTCGATCCGTTAGTTTCTTCGTCCTCGACTACTCCACCACTGATGATACCTAGTACAACTGCAAACAAAACCTTTGGAGAAGCAAGACCATTGGATCAGGACCTATCATCAGGAAAAACAATAATCACTTAAGTGATTTGAGGCTGTTACTCCACCTGACTACGTGGCAGCACTGAAATGGGCTGTAGTGCAGCGTATGTGGAACTACGGCGATTTAATCGATTATTTCACGTTTCCGGGCTCATAATGGTATTCGCGATCTTGCGGGATTTTCCTTGGGCACAAATGTCCCACACAGCGGTCTGAAACCGATATCTTCCACGAGGCGGTTTGAATGTGATTTCATTTCTATAACCGCATTGTTGCGCGAATTCAGTTGGCTACAATGCCTAACTGTGATTTACAGTCGGGCTTGCGTGGGAACGGATGGGGGTGAGCGGAGCAGGGCCTGGCGGAACGGACAAAGCGAGCTGTGGCGGGCAGGACGGTGCGACATTGGGGAACGAGTGACTCCGCGAATCGTTTGCGCGTGGCTCGTTTTCCCAAAGCGAGAGACGCGGTGCGCCTGCTTCGTCCTTTCGTCATTATGTATCCCACCAGTGACCCCAATTTCAGCCAAAGCGACCTTCCTCTCACCAAATGCTCTCATGTCTCCGTTGAATGTTACTGTTGCTCCTCTTTGGGAACCTTCTGGATCAAGCAGCATTGTAAATCCTGCGTTGTGATTGGTGTACCTAACAGCGGATTTCAAACTCAACTTGACCGTTACTTCTGTTCCGATTGTGTGTGCTGCATTTTATTGGGCAATGGCAGTCCTGTTTGCGTTAACCGAGGAATGTTCGTAATTATTCACACCTCAGAAACATTTTCTCTTCTTTGTATCTCTACCATTCGATATCAATCCTTATCATGGAATTTATATCCTTATTGTCTTTCATTCCCCTTGTTATACTACTCGTATTTCCTCAATTTTATGTATTTTTAATCTTACTTATAATATTCTATACAAATATTACTGTATAATTTGAGCGTAATGAGGACAGACATCAGTCGCGTTATATTGCTGGATTGTGATAACACTTGTACTGCATAGAGTGACACTTTCCTACACACTCATAACGTTCGGGTGAAAATTCAATGAAGCTATTTATATAGTACCAACATTTCAACCTGCGACTTTTAGAAACGTCGATGTGAAACTATTCTATTCATAGTTTCATCCGGAACCGATGTATTCCTTCCCTTTTCCAGAGGTGTTGTTCGGGTCAGAGGAAGAACGATTCGTTGTCGGCAAAGTTGCCGCCGAATTAGCAGACCCGTCTTCTTCCTATCTAGCACCCGCCATCTCTCTTTCTCTCTCTCACACTCACCCGCGTGGTTTCTGCGCGAAATTGGCGTTTCGTCCTTTTGTGGGCCGCTCGTCGCAGCTTCAGCTTACAACTCAATGCTGTTGCTGAGAGCGCATTCGTCAAAGCCTAAAATCTTTTTGTGTGTGTTGCCGTTAAAGTTGCTGCCTTTAAAGTATTTTCTCTTACGCTCGAGGAGGATCAGAGGTAATATTCGAGAACGTTATGAATGTTATTGGAATTAATTGAATGTTATTGGCTCAGATACTCTTATGTTTGTCTTTTTAGTTCATCACTTCTGATACAGGTGGTTCTGATCGCAGTTGATTGCATGATCCATTTTCTTAAGACCAAAAAAAGGAACTTGAGAATGAATAATATAAAAACACAGTGAATTATTAAGACAGTTGTGTCGCCTTAGTTTCAACGTTTAAGGCGTTTAAATATTTCATATTAAATTATTTTCACAGCACACTCATGCAATTTTGCACCATACTGCTGCGCTGGGGTTCGCCAGTTTAGAACAATTTCGTTCGTCCACCAAGATCTCTGGTGAAGGAAATTGAAGTAAGCGAAACAGAAGGTTACGTGTTAGTAAGCATCCCACTTACGTCAGACGGTTTCATCAATAGCTGTTTTCTTATACCTTATTCATATGCCTTGATCGTATGAAGTAGTTGGCTCTTGTTTCTTTGACTTACCTCATCTCAACATCATTTGATTCATAATCATTCCTATATCAATATTTTTTACATCTCGTGATCATCGTATCCTTTTTGAAGAAGAGAAAGAGATACCATTAATGTCGAATTACCTGCCTGTGATTATGGAGGACGTTGTAGCCTCAGACTACTCGCTCCCGTAAGTTCGGATATGAGCGTGGCACTTATCATGACCACCAGCAGCACCACCACCATCATCATCAATTTCCACATCTGCACTGTTACGTAACACCTACGCTTAAGTTTCTACTGCTTTGGAAAGGAGGCTCACTAATGTTCCATAATTAACCTGCGTTTCCTGTCGGAATAGCACATTCAGTTCACATTGTCTCCCACGGGAATCGCGTTATTGCCAATTCCCGTTTGGGCGCAGTGACCACGCCCCCCTACAGAATCCTGGCTCCGTCGCGCAGCACCTGTCCAACGCACGTGCGCACGCGACCTCACGCGTTGCGCGCGCGCCGGCGTGGGCGTGCACGTTCGCACGTGCAGCAAACGAGAGCACGCGGGCGGACGGGCACACGGACTAGCGGCGGACGGGTGGGTGGTGGTGCTGTGCGCATTGCAGATGAGACATACGCCCACCCACCCACCCTCCCTCCCCTCCCTTCCCCTCCCTGCCCCTTCTCCTGTTGTACGTCCTCCCCCTCGGAGTCGCCGCCGCTCGCGCAATTTACGCTCTCGTGTGCGTGATTACTGCGTATTTGCTCGCTTGCTCCGTCCGACAGCGGCGAAGGGGGCGGGGGGCCGGCGCGGGTGTGCGTGCTCGCCCTCTGTTTTTGGTTGTGCTCGACGTGTTTGGTTGAGCCGTTGGAAACAATTCCGCTGTTTAGTTTCTCCTCTGTGGTCGTTGAAGAGCGAGAAAAATAGGATGTTTTCCTTTTTAAGCTTTTTTGCGGGAACTGCAGTTTTCGTTTATCTTTACTGCGTGTGAAATAGTCACTAGATTCACGAGTGCACTTTCTCCAGAAGAGCTTGATGTATTTGTTCTTAAAAGCACATAATATCCTTACTGTAGTTTTTATTGTAAATTGTGTGGCTTTTCTGTAGGATACATTTTACGTAATCACATCTGTTGTTCTAGAGGAGCGTAATCAGATCTGTTGATAAAAAGGGACGTAATTTTAACATTAATTACTGCTATGAAAATCATTTTGGCTGCACGTTTATGAATTATTTTCTTTCTGAAACTAGTGTGTTCGCGCTGTTTCTATCTGAGTGTCGTTAGTAAAGATATATTTCATTTATTTAGTTACCCTTATTTATTGACGTAAACATGACACACGACCTGGAGCGCCACAGGGAGCCATAACTCCGCTCGCTGCTCCCAGTGCTTCATCGAATTCCGTAGGAACGACGCTCCAACGAGGCGGCTCGCGCGGGGCCGGGGTTGCGGCAGCCTAGCCCGGGGCTAGAGAAAGCACAGACGTATGTACGTCATATTTTAGAACTGACACTCTCGAAAGTTCCCAGCGGCGGGCACAGGCTGCCTCGGCCTCGCTCACTTCCCCCTCCACCCCCTCCCTTTCCTACCCCCTCCGCTTCCACCCGCTCTTCTAGCGAACGAAGGGGACCTTCGAAGGGTCCGGGCGCAGGGGCGGGGAGGTTATTATTCACCCTTCACGCACCACCGCGCGCGAGTCTCGAAGTAAGGACTTCTGATAGAATAAACTCCCGTTTGTGTCGAGTAAGCGGCGGTGCCACCGTCGCGCGGCGGGCCTTTTTCCTTTCCGAATAAAATTGAATTCTTTTCTTCTTTCCCCTCTCCGGGCTTCTCTTCCCCGCTCCCTCCATCCCCCTCCCCCGCCATCGCTTTCTTTCTTTCTTTCTTTCACCAAAACTACCTCGCCTTCCCTTTTCCTTCACCCCTCCACTCCCTCCCTCGTCCCATTGCTTCGCGCGTGCGCACTCTCAACAAGCGTAGCAAGTTTTAGCGCTTGTAAGTGGACAGGGCATGAAATATTGAGGCGAGATCAGGAAAAATGAGTCCTTCTTTCTTCTTTGCGCCCCGGCCGTTCGGCCGGGAATATCGGCAGCAATTGGATACGAGGCTTATTTCATAAAATATGCACGTGGAGTGAAAATTGAACTCGTTTCATCCTCGTGTTGAGGTGCGTCCGAAACGCCAGGAGTGAGAAGGGAGAGACGGAGAGAAGGAACTTTGGGGGAGAGTGTGGCGGAAAGATTTGTCGTGTAGGTGCCTTCTTCTCGAAGAAAGAATTTTAGAAATGGTGAGAATTAAACTGTTTTTAGTATCGCATTCTTATTTCAACGACTCTTTTGCCGCAATGTTTCGTTTTGTAAATATCTGCTCCTTTTACATCCAGGGACTGATCAGAAATTAGCGTTTTTTCAAGCTTGTGAAAAAAATGAAAACTCAACTTATTTTGCTAGAAGAATTTGTTGGGATAAGTTAATTGAATTTGAGATTGAAACAATATTCTTTTGGGATATTAAGTGTCTTAATTGTACATTTTTTGCTTTGTATTAATGAAAACTGTACAATCGCAAAATATTATAATTTTTCAGTTGATTTTTGAGACAGGTGATTGAAATTTGGCATCAATTTTAATACTAGCTTTGCTAATCATTCGATAGAGGAGAATTTCAAGCCTTTTTTAGGGAACCTGAAATAGACGTTTGCACGGTTTCTGTGGATTTCGCAAAAGAAATATTACTTAATATAAGTCGTGAGAACAAAAATTGCTTATTGAAAATAATATTTGCGTCTTAAAGAATAGAAAATATGAAGAATTATGCCAATTATTTTAGATATATTGTATTATTCATGTGAAAAGGTTTGGTTCGGTTGACCGCATCTTCACTTCACCTCAAATCTCAAAATGATTATTTTACGCTTAACCTTAAAAAGGAGATGAGGCGAAAGACTCTTTTAGTGCATTACCAGTATCTACTACTTCTTGCTCTCGACTCGCCGTATGCTCTCGTGTGTTGTGTTCATATAAAAAGTGGCCCCGAGCAGTCGTATAACAAGCGTACACCGGGCGAGGCAGGGCTCTCAGAGCGAGGGCGGACGGCGCAGTCACCTTAGTGATGTCCCTTCGTAAATCCGGTGCTCGTGAATGCAAGTGCGGCTGGATTTGACGGGGCGCCTGACGGGTGGGTGATTTGGGGCGGGCGGACGCGTACACACGGCCGGCGGGGCAGGGGATAGCGAGGAGGGACGGGGCGGGGATGAGGGCGGGGAGACGAGCGGCGGGGGCGGGGCCGCCGCGCAGTGCGGGGGAGGATGGGTTTTAACAAGATTCATGATCTGCCTGCCAGCGCTCCGGCGAGGTTCTGCATGGCTAAGCTCGAATCTCCCAGCTTTTTAACTTCAATAGTTCTCAAATTATATATAGGGAGAGAATTGCGGAATTTATGAGTTCGTGAGTTTGCAATTTCCAAATTACTTTTTCTTTCCTTTCTTCGTCGTCCGTCTTCCCTGGAGCGTTGCGCCGTCTCGCTCAGCCCCACCCCCGCTGCGTCTCCCCTCTCCTCCCCGTCCCCTCCCACACCCACCCGCGACGTCCCTTCCCCCGCCTGGCAGAAGTACAAATGCCCCCGGCAGCCCTACCGTGACCGGTCGGGGAATTTTAAGTCAATTACGTTGTGTTTAACATTTAATTTATGTCTTCTTTGCTTCTGGGAGTTGTAATGCGCCGTTTCCGGAGTCTGGGCATGTCGCGGGGTGCCGCCGCTCTGCTCCCGACCGATAGACCATTCTCCGCCCTCACCGCCCCTCCCCCGCCCCGCCCTGCCCTGTCTGGCTGCTGTTCTGAATCCCGATTTGCACATTTTTACCGTTTTGTTCTCGTGTCAGTGTATTACTTATAGACTGGATACGAGTGTTTTGTATTCATTCGATTCGCCGTGATTTTTGCTCTTGTAATAAGAATATTTACTCTCTAAGAATCTCATAAGTGATTTTCGTTCTCGAACGACGTCCGTTCTCAATCGTGATTATGTCACAAATTTTGTTTTCATTTTTCCTCGTGATGTGCTTTTTTTAATGTTTTCTATTTATTCCCTCCTGTTTTCATTTTTTACTCCAGTGCGATTTTCAAATCTCGTTCACGCTTTCTTTTCAACATTGATTACATGGTGAAGAAATATCCTTATAATTTGCCTCTTTGCTTGCACGATTTGATAACGTCGTGAACTCCGTTCTGTCGCATATCATTTTTCGCATTTTCATTGGGGTTTGGATGTAGATTTTTTCCCCTTGCTTTAGTTACTCAGTCTTTTCCGTTCTTCCGGTATGGAGTTTCGTATTTAATGACATATTCTTTTCATAATTTCTCTCTTTTTAACACCTTAAAATGTGACGTTCACGTTTTCGTATCGAAATACTATGTTATTTTTTCTGGGAATATACATATTTCATTTAACTAAATTACTTTATATGCATATATTTCATAACTTTCCCGAGATTTTTTTAATTTACCAATTCTTTGATAGTTTTATTCAACATTATGTGCATCAGGGTTTTATTTTCGCGCTTCACATGTTCACTCGTACTTTTGTTTTAATAGTTATTCTAATTACAATCACCACGACTATTGGAACAAAAAATACATTAAGCATAAGCAAAACGTAGCAACATACTGAATTCTAAAGTACCAATTGTGATCGATCAATTAATAAGTGCGGATACAGACCTTTCATTTCTTACTTCGACGTATTCCGAACGATTCAAACGCCAGAACCTCAAAGCCATTGGATTCCCATTAAACAAACACATTAAAACAAATCCCTCTTTCACAGCCTTGGCTCTGCCGGACCGCTGCCTTTGTCCACACACGCCGCTCCGGATTGTTCCCTGGGGGCGATCGCCCACTGCTCCGTTCTTTTCGCATTTTCCCCTACTGTGCGATGGTTCTACCCTACCGCCCTCGCCACATCCGCCTGCGGCGGTCCTGCCCATAATGACCCTTGTATCTCCCAGCGACCTCCACCACCGATGTCCCTGCCGCCGCCACCCCGCCGCCGCCGCCCCGCCGCCGCCGCCGCCCCGCCGCCGCCGCCCCGCCGCCGCCCCCACCACCGTCCGCGCCGCCGCCCCCGCCACCGTCCCCGCCGCCGGCCCCGCCACCTTCGCCATCCCTGTCACGACCACCGATACCACCCGTGTCTCCGTCTCCGTTCCCTGTCGACCTCGCCGCCTCGCAGTCGCGCATCCGATCCAGCTGCCGCCTCCGCCCCCGCTTTTTCGCGCCCCACCCTCCACCCGGGGCGCGCGTGGCGGTCGGTAATTCCCGCATGCGTCGCGGCAATCGCTGAACGCGATCGCCGTGCGCGGCTGACCGGATCGCGCGCGCCCGCCCGCCCACGCGCTCTCATGCGTGACGCAGCGGCTCCGGCAGGGCTTTGCAGGGCTTTGCGTGTCCTGAAAATTATATGCGTGGCCGGGATGCGCACGAGCGGCGGCGGCGGCGTCGGCGGCGGCGGCGGCGTCGGAGAGCGGTAGCGGTGTCCACCGCGAGGTCTGCGGCGACGCGGGTCTCCCACTCCCCGTGTTAGTGCGCGCACATTGCAGCGCTCCGCTGGTGCTTGGCCGATTTTATCGACGCTCGCTGACCGGCAGCGGTCACAGCCTCCGCCGCCCCCTGCCCCCCCCTCCCCGCCCCCGCGTCGCCGCGCCCTACTTCGCTTTTATGCTTCATTACTCGCGGATCATGCGGCGAGGTCGTTGGGACGGGCTTTGTCTGCGACCGGCTGGCCGGGGGCCTCTGAATATCGTATTTTTTTTTTTTTTTTTTTTTTTTTTTTTTTTTGTGAGTACTGCAGTCCTCGCTCGGCTGTTCCAGTAGCGCCGGGCGCAGGGCTCGGCCATGTGCGCGCCGGCTGGGGCGGGCTGGTTGAGGCTGCGCGGGGTGACGATTGTGTTGTGGTCTTTTGTGAAAGCAGAGGGATTCGTGGAGTGTAATCGTGATACTTCGGATTGGAGCACTTGAGAGTTGGAATAAGGGCTGCCGCCTTGCCGTTGTGTGTTGCAAAACCAGAGCTACATTGATTATATTGTTGCATGTATACAGTTTACTTTTGCCAGAGAGAAACGTTTAGAAATTTTAATAATTTTTTTCTGATCGATCCGAGAAGATTCTGTTTGAACACAAAAATAATTAATTTCTCTTAAAATACGCTTAATACAAGCTATTTTGTTAGTACCATTTTAAGACTGTTCTTTTGTAGGAACTAACAAAGTATTTTGGAGGAATACATTTATTCTTTCGCAGATATAACAATTTGTCGCTATCGTTTTGCGAATTATTGAAATGCAGTAAAACATACTCATATTCCTCGTGTTACGTACTCGTATTAATATATGTGACGATCTTTTTTTTGACTTTCGTTAAAATATGAAAAGTAACGAGGATTTTTCCAATCACCTATGTACACAATTTAAAGTACTCAATATCTTACATGTCATTTCTGAATTTTTTTTTTTTTTTTGGTGATGTACATATTTTGTCTTTCGTAAAACACGGCACTCAAAGCGATGGATATTTCTTGCTACCACTTCCGTATTTGTCTTTTGCGCGAAATACTTTGAAGCGTGCAACTTTTGCTCGGAGTTCTACGTGGCTTCTGAAGAGCAACCTGGTTTTGGAGACGCCAGCGCCACCGCTTCCGCCTCCGCCTGGCGCCAGCGCTCGTCTCGCTGGACTCTTCGACAGTTGAGACGTCCGGCGGCGGCGGAGGCGGTGGGGCAAAGGTCGGCCTGGGCGGCTGGTGCCTGGATGGCGGGGTCGAGCTCGTGTGGCCGCCGCCCTGGCGCCGACTGCTCGGCTCGCCTCGCAACTTGCCAGCACCTGCCTAGTCATTTTTATCTTTCTCAACTTTGGGGCTCTTGGTTGTTTGGAACTCTGATCACCCTTACATTCTCCCCTCTCTTTTTCTCGTTTAATCGCATCTCCTGGTTTTTGTCGTACTTGCCTTCTGTATTCTTATTTGTTTTCTTTCCCGTGTGTAAATTTCTTTCCATTATCCTTCTTTAAACCATTTCTCAAATTCGAGGCTTTTGATTATTGGAAGATATAATCATTCCTTTGCAGTTTAGTAAGATTTTTGGTTTGTTCATCTATTCTCTTCTTATTACTTTCCCATCTTCTTACTTCCATTTCGTTTTTAATTCTTCCTTCTCAGACGTCTCGAACCAACCTTACCTTTTATTTTTTGTCAATTATGAGGCTTTTTCTTCCCTGGAAGTATCAGCCGGTCATCTTCAGACATTCTTCCACATTTCTACATCTCTTTTCTCAATCTCTTCACTCTTCTCAACATACATTTACTCTTTTACCTTTACTCATACTACTGCTGTATTGGAAATGTATCTTTCTATGCAGCTTTTGCTGTCTGCACCGCTCCTTCGAAAGACGTCTACTTCACTTCTCACTGTTTTTTCTTCATTCGTTTCCTCTACAACGACCCTCGCTTTCTCGGACCTCGTCCGCCCCCTCGCCTCGGCGCTTCCACCTTTATAGCCCGCGTCCGATCGTTTGTCAAAAACACGGCGGAGATATTCGCCGTGTTTTGCGCCAAACTTTGTTCTGCGGTAAGATCCGGGAGGCGAAACTTTTACTTTAACCTACATGGGGGACGGGGTTTGGGTTTTAACATCTTCCTCCGATCATAACAGCCATTTCGACCTCTCAACTCTTTTGTCGCGCTCCCCTTTTATTTTTCCTCGCTCCACGTGTAGTCGTGCGCGCATGTGTGTGTGTGTGTATGTGTGTGTGTGAGTGGGCGTAGGGCGAGAGTGCTGTGTTCGCCTGTCGCGTCGCCTCAGAGCACGAGAAGATATCCAAGTAGGGCTAATTCGAAATGGTCGGTCGTACGAAAAAGCATTGTGATCTCTCCCACGCGCGCGCGTTTGAGCGTAAATTTCAGTCCGTATCGCGGAGGAAGTTTCGAGAAGTCGAAAGTCGAACTCTCGACCCGGGGCCTGCGTTAGCTCCCTCGGCTAGGGACGTTAACGTGCCGGGTCGCGGAGAAATTGACAGGAACTTCTCGATAAGCTGAAATTTTTTTCCTCTCCCGCGCTTGGAGAATGGGTGTACATCTATCTCCCAGAGTCAAAGCCTTTCTTTTCAATTGACTTCGTGATAGATGTCTCACAGATATGTTTGTTGAAGGAAAATACGTGATTGGAAAACCAATTTTTTTCTTTTTGCCCGTCCAGTGTTTTGAAATCGCGCAAAAATCTGGCATATCTTGCGTGTCTTCTTAGAAATTGTAATTTTGCTGTGTAAATTCAATTTAATGTAAATATGTCTAACTCCCACACGGAATACTGCAAATAGGTATACAAAACATAAACAAATGTTTATATACAGCAAAAAATAATGTTAAACGATAATAGTATTCAAGAAGAAGTTTATGTTATTGTCATAGTTTGCAATCAGTTTTGCAACTGATTTAAAATACATATTTTTAATATTGCTCTTATCATATACTTTAAAGTAGTAGATTTCTACATTGATGCTTCCTAGTTTGTATATAAAATATCAGCGTTTTGAATTTGCAATGCATTTTTCGAAATTGCTATCTGAAGTGTTTTCCTTATCCACATAAAAATTACATTATATTGAATTTTTTAAGAAGTGGGAAAAATAGAACTGCTTATAATGAAGCTGGAAAGTTAAACCGCTCTAAACGGTTCTGTGTGTGTGTGCATTTATCTTCGCTGAGGAGAACATAGCCCCTGATTTGCTGCTACACGCCAAGCATCAGTGTGTTGCGTACAGTTGAACTAATTTGTTCCCAAACAGCAACTCACTTGAGAGGCAAATGTGAATGAAGAAAGCTCGTATCAATTTCTGTAAAATGTTCTGGCTGTTGTGAAAAAATATTTAATGCAAAGAGTTATTTTCAAGTATTTGTGTTCATTTTACTCCAGTAAATGAAGTCTTGTAATTTAACACACTTCATTTACTGAGTATAACAAACGCTATAATGAAGTCAGAAGTGCTAAAATTCCTGAAATGTAAAACGTTTTCTACATTTTAAACATATCGACAACATTGTAGGTTGTTTGGTATACTTTCGTAAAGAAATAAGTTTGTAGTAGGTTTCACGAGTGCGAGTCGTCAAACAGACTTCGTTGCCAACAGCCAAAAAAGCTGTTACACGAAAATGTTGGGCAAAGTAACATTTTGAGGTACCCATTCACTAGAGATTTCTCGACATTCTTGATGAAGACTACATAACTGTTCCCATGACCTCATGCTTGCGCTAAACGGAGCGCGTTTCCTTCGAATTTCATGAAATTTTACGTTTATCTTCCATGAGCAGGGCGCCCTCGCCCCCGCAAGCGCCGCCACCCCGCGGCCCCGCCCTCGCCCGCGCTCTCGCCCGCTCCCTCGCCCACGCCCGCGCCGCCTTTCTTGGTCTGCCTTACGAGCGGCTTCGGTCGCTCTGACGGGGAGCTCGTGCACCCGGCTTAGAATCACAGCCCTAAAGCGCGCACAGTGTTTCGAATTGTGTGTTCGCGATAACGCGAGGCGGCACAGACGACTACGACGCGGAGGAGGCAGAGTCGTGGCCGGGGGCAGCTGGGGGGAGGGGGAGAGAATGGAATGGGGAGCCGTAAGAGGAGAAGGACTCGGCAGAATTTTACTAAAGCGACGTCGGCGTCGTAAAACCAAGTCAGTGTCGTAACCCGGCTTTCAGAGAGCACATTAAAGTTGGCGCACACTCGGCGTTCCCTAAGCCGCGCGACTTTGCCTGGCGGTGGTGGCGGGGCGCGGGGGTGGGGCTCAGGAGGTGGCGGGGTTGGTGACTGCCGTGCTGGTGAGGACCGGGTCGACGGTACACTAGGAGAGACGATCGAGGAAGAGCTGTATGCAAGTGAGTTCGACTGGTGGGTGATGAATGCTGGCGACTTGCAAAACGTAAACGAATCTGCGTAGATCGATTACAAAAGAGTAAGAACAGAGAAGTTCGAAAGGGGTCGATGAGATTGTGTCGGTGTAGTACAGTAGAGAGAAACATGAAGGGTTCTGGGGCTGAGTTGAATTGGAAGGGCATCATCAGCTACATTTCGAACGGCGGGCAGTTATGATCGGCAGGGCTCGACGCTTGATTTGGCGTGCGGGACGAGAATCTTGAATCTTGAGGTCGCCTGGTGAAATTGGGGAGCTGAGCGATTACAGAAGAGTAAGAACAGACGTTTGAGAGAGGTCGATGACGTTGTGTCAGTGGAGAACAGGGGGAGACACACAAGGAGTTCGGAGCCTGTGTACGATCATGAGGGCGTCCTCAGCAACGGCGGCTGGCAGTTCTGGTCGGCAGGGGTCGACGTCATCTGTGGCGCTTGATGTGGCGTGTGGGGCGAGGAGCTTGACAGGTCGCATGGTGACATTGGGGTCACAGCGGGAGGCGCTACTGACGGCAGCCATCGGGCGACGGGCAGGAATCTGGGGCGGCGGTTGGGCCATCGTCGGCTGCAGCGGCTTGGAGGGTGTGGCGTGGCCGCGGCCGAGCGTCGACGGGGCGGGGCGGAGGCGAGAGGCGCGGTTGAAGAGGTTGCCGCCGGGTGCGAGAGCTAAACAAAGCCGCCGGCGGAGCGGCCGGCGCGTGGGCGCGTGTCAGCTGGCCCGGCGGCGGCGGCGGCGGCGACGCCCGCTCGGAGATTTGAAAGTGTAAACTCGGCCGGGGCAACAGCGGGCACGAGCGAGGCGCGGCACGGGACGGGGAGGGGCGAGCGGGGGATGCGGGGTGGCGCGGAGCAGAGCGGAGGCAGATTGCGAAGTCGCCGCCAGAGGCGCTTGTTGACTCATGTTAACTACATGGGATTTGGTCGGCCGCGGCGCGGGGTGCTTGCGCTGAAGTCCCGCCTGCTGCTGCTGCTGCTGCCGGGAGTCCCGAGTGCGTCCGAGTGCGAAGTTGCTTTATAAGTAAACGCCCTGGAAGCCCTGGCGCTGCGCAGGAGGAATTCGCAGCCTCGAAAGCTCGATAGGCGTTGCTCCTCCCCGCCATGTGCACTGCGAAAGAGAAACATTGCACTTTGGATGGAACTTCTATGTTAATGGCGATGCCAAGCCGTGAAGAGTAAATATCGAGGCGGGAAATTGAATTTGGTCGTGAATTTCTGAAGCTTGTTGTTATAATGTTTTATTCACATAATACCTACTAGTTAATATTTTATGTCATTCTTGGAGAATTCCATTTCTTTCCAAATAATACTTTACAAAATCTTTTCGGAATAACTGAATTCGTAAGAAGAGTCAAATAAAGTGTTTTAAAATGTTAGCATTATATTTATTAACATATTTTAGTATTTTTATTGATTTTCGTAGTCGTGTGTTCACCCATTGAAAATAAGTTTTTGTCAAAAAAGTACTTTAACTGTTTTAAATAACGGTTAACCAATTTCTGTTCTGAAATACAGGGAATAATACATTGTTGTGACATAACAAAATGAATAAGTGACCATTTAAATATTCATGTGTTAGATTCTAAAAACACTTCTGATATTTGGTTAGCTGTTTTGAAATAATTTTATGAGTCGTCATTGCCAAGAATATTAATTAAATATTGTTGGCAATGACGTCTCATATAATTATTTCATTGTCAAAACCAACAAAAACCACAAACCAATAGGTGTTTCAATTTTCTTCAAGGAGAACCAAGTTGCAAAGTTTGCTGTTATAAAATAGAAATACGTTTTGCGAAGGATACTACTATCATAGAATCGAAAAATATTGATGAACACTTATATTACTAATTTAATATGCACGCTGAAATTGAGAGAAAACTAAATAACTTATAAATATGTGAAAGGTAGTTTTGTTACATATTCAGGAGGTCGGGAAAATTGAAAACAATGAAAGTTTCCATTTTCGTTAAAAATATTTGATATTGCATTTGTTCTCATTCAGCGCGTACTGGTCGAATGCCCAAACGTCGTGCTTCACTGCTTAAGACATCTTATGCGACAGTAAAGTTCTGAACTAAGACCCGACCATAGAAATATTTGCTTTTAATTTGTTGTGGAAATGCAGTTTTTATATTCTGGAATCAAAAAGGATGGTGTATTGTTATGCAGTATTATGTTACTGAAATATTAGGGAGTTTTAGCGCCAGGCGTAAGGAGATATCCTTAAACTCTATTGATCACGTGACTAACGCCTTCATAAGGTCGTAATGAACAACGTTCATAAGAGTTTTAGCAATTGCGACATTGCGTTATGCATTATAACAAAGGAAGCATTTCAAGCGTTGAACAGAGAAATTGCATAATTTATCAAAGAGTGTAGGCTAGTGGTGAGACATTTAAAACACGTTACTAGACGTGACTAGTCAACAGACCAGCAAATTCACATTGTGCATGGAGTTTTAGATTTTGAATCTGCTTTTCTTGAAAATATAGGAAGTACCTTAAAACATCGCTCGTTATGCGCTTAAGACATAACCTATCCCGAAGATATGATTTGAACTTCTTTTTCGCGAATTTCTTTCCTGTCACCTCTCCTACATATCCCGTTAATTTTTGCCAGCTTTGTGGAGTGCGTAAGGAATAATTGTAACTGCCTTACATACGAGAAATGGTTTATTAGAGTTGGAAAACAACTTTTCCTGTTTTTTGGCGGCCATTTTGCCGCTTGTAAGGTGACCGTAGATACTCGCACAGGCGTGCAATATTTATGAAGGTATAAGGTCGTACCTTAGGCCTAAGGTAAGACGTTATGACTTCAAGGTCTGTCACGTGACTGTTAGTGCATAACGCCGCTACCTTACGCGTGGCGCTAAAACTCCCTAATAGGGAAGACTATTTTTGTTTAAAAAACTCAAATTAATGTCCAAGTGTAGTCCAATGTTCTATACGAGCATTTTAGCCTGGGTCGGAGCAGGGGAAGAACTGTTGCGCAGGCGGGGAAGCAGGGCGGCCGCTGCGGCAGACTTGCAGATGCGCGCTGTTGCCGAGTTCGTATACCGGATGTTGGTGTCGCAGGCGTCGGCGACTGCTGCAGCGCCGCGACCGAATCTCCCGCGCTCTGCTAGCCCGAGATGGCGAAGCAAGGGGCGCCAACGTTGGTGGTGTACCAACGTAGGTGGCGCGACTGAGCGACTAGATGAGACACTGAAACCCATGGCGACAGCATATTATTATTTTACATTTTGTAGTTTTGAGTCTTTCGTATTTTTTGCTGCCTTTCAGCTAGTAAGGAACTTAGAATACTAAAGAATTTCTAGGTTGATCAGTGAGAACACACAACAATTACTAAATTATTGGTTTTAAAATTAAAATATGTTTATACTGGAACCCATATACTTGAAGGTTGCCAACAACCCGTGTTGCAAAGTTCGGGTATCCTCCAGAAGTGTAATAGAAGTATACCAAAATGCCTCGTTAAAATTAAAATTTAAAATTTAAAAATCTTAAACGCTTCGTTCCTTAATATACACGAATGAAAAAGTGGGTAAGAACTTACCGTGTGTCGCAGGTAGCACGTGCTTCTCCTCATCTCCATACACCATATTCTACGAAACTCTATATTAATCTTAAACATTTTTGACGTCGAATACTTTCCTTAGTGTTTTGCAAATAGAATGATACAAATGATTTTATGTGATATTTCTTAATTTTTTGACACTTTGCCGTTGTCATCCACGCAACCACCCTGAGATCCATCTTACGCAGGATTAAAATCTGAGGTTACTTTGCTCGTGATATTTTAGTGGTATTTTAAACTAAAAATTAAACAAAATAGATTTTATTGCCCAAATTGCTAGTGATTGCGTGAATGAAATTAAATTATAGATGCACCCACATGTTACTCGTGCTGAATTCACAATGAACTGCAATTTAAAAGGAACGTGAATTCAAATGCTTGCTTTTCTGCTTTCAATAGAAACATTCACTCATTTAAATAAACATCAATATTCATGTTAAATATACAATTTAATACGAAAATTCGAAAACAATATCATGCTTCGTCTTTTTTTAAAATACCAATGCCGTAGTAATGATAGATTAAAGAAAGCGTTGAAATTACAATATTTATTATTATTATTATTATTATTATTATTATTATTATTATTATTATTATTATTATTATTCGAAAACGATTTATTAATTTCATTCTTCAGTTATTTAAAATAGTTTTTAAATTATTTTCAATTAATGTTTGCCAATTAATGCTGATAACATTTCTGTGTTATCAGTGTTATGTAGAGGAAAGAAAATAGTAAAAACAATAGAGGGTAATGTTTGATCTACTTGCATCAATTTTATATATTCTCATCGACTTAATCGAATTAACTATTAAATTTCTATTTGTGAATTAGACACTATCGTGCAAACATAAATTGTATTATTTTAAAATGGGAAACAGAGTAATGCTTGTTACTGGTAACTTAAATATCAGTGGAAACAGAGTAATGCTTGTTACTGTTAACTTAAATATCAGTGGAAACTGGAGAGACGAATTCCTATTTGATATTAGCTGGTTTCCCTTTCAAACGAAGCTATTTCGTTATATCAGTGTGCAACTGGCTGTGTGAGTGTTAGATTTTTCCATCCTAACTGCGTCAGTCAGCAATGTATTGATGGCTTTAATTGGTATTATTACATGAATAAACCTGATGAGTTATCTGTCGATAATATGTGCATGAGGAGTCTGTGTAACTACAAACAACTAGGTAATCGCGTGTTGAGCTGAAGTCATGCGTGAATTGTGCGTTTATAACGGAAATATTGTATGTCTAAACAGCATCCGCTTTCATAGAGATGTTTTATAATATTGACATTCCGTTCATCCATAGCGTTATATGGCCCACAACGCCGCATTCATCGATGTGTGATGGCAGAAACTGTCAATATGTGCACGAGCAAAAATTCAACATTTTCTTTTTGGCATATATATTTTTCGCACATTTTAATGATGCTTCTGCGAGTTAGTAATACTTTTTTTATTTTTGTAGATAACAATTTTGCAAACATTAAATCATAATGTAAATTTTACTTGTTCTTAATATTTAAGTCGATTTTAGTATTAATTCATCAAACTCTGGTAATTGTGAATTTCATGGTTCGTTTTTAGGTGCAGAATGAGAGTGTTTATTTAAACCGATATTTTTAAATTAGTTCGTCTTTTTCTTTTGGGCCTTGTTTTCTGTGATTATTTTCTTCTTCTACATGTATTTCAATTATCTATATCTCGAATCATATTTTGGATACGATTAAAATTATTAAAAACGAATTATCGAATCTTAGACTGCCTCTAATACGCTTTCTCTTCGTGAACATTGCTTAAAAATGAACTAATGTTAAGCGAGTTAATATTAAACAATTATGGAACAACGAGCCATATTTGTCAGTAACAGAATTTTTCTCGAAAGTGCAGATCCTACTTTTCCCTGCAAATGTGTGGTTAATTCTTTCGCCTGCAAATTTTAGATCCCTTTAGAATAGGAAATCTCTTTAATGAGTCTTGCTGAAGTGCAATGCAACAACAACATTTCGTTCATTTAGTAGTTCAGTAGGCTACGTTTATATTTCTTGTTATTTTCACAGTTCATATTACATATCCGACATATTTTTCAATAGGTTAAAATATCTTTTGTCTGTATTTGTGTAATAAGATATATATATATTTTATTAGTTCTCAAGGAAATACTTTTCCTGTTTACCTCCATTTCATTCCTTTCTTTAAATATCAGCTGATTAATTCTTTCCTTTGTACCAATTCCAAAAGTTCCTTTTTCCAAAAGTTTTAAAAACGTTTAATTTATCTCTGATTCTTTGTGTTTTTATTTGGCTTTCTTAACTCATTATCTTCACATTCTTTATTATTTTTGTATTAATTCTCTCCTTACATTATGTCCTCATATTTTATCCCATCTCGCTTTTGCTCTCTTTCGGCGCGTCTGCCCTCTGTGCCTCTGCCCATCGCCCTCGGTTACCTGCAGCGTGGCGCGAAACGCAGTGGCAGGTGCTCTCCTCGTTGCAAAACCCAGGGTAAATATTAACATAGACTTCTTAAAATATTCACTTTTTAATTGAAATGCGCCATCAAGAGCCATTGGGAGGAAGCCTGCCTGCCGCCACGCGACCTCGCGCGAATTAAAAAAAATATTCTCTAAAAGAGGAGCAGAGGTAGGAAGCTAGCGCGCCAGGAAGGATATTTTTCGGAGTTGTGGCGAGACTTTGGTGCAAACCTGCAGAAGCGCACCCACGTTCGTCAGATATACTGGTATTTCAAAATACATGTTACAGACCGCAAGGTCATGTGAAGAGGGGCTTTTTTAAAACGGACATGTGCAATTTCATATAACGTAGTTGCAAATGTCACATTGGACCCCTGACTTGTAGGCAACTCATCGTGCACATGTGTAAGGCAGGTACTCGTTCTGATGCCGTCAAAGAAATTTCTTATACTTCATCGGCAAAATGTTATCATCTTCGAACGAATTTTGCAATGTTTATTTTGATTCGCCAATATTTTGCCATATTTTTTTTTTATTTCGGCATATCTTGAACCTTTAACGAGGATGAATTTCATTGAAATATCTCCGTTTTTAACTGATCGTTATTGCAGTAATTAATATACGTCTTTCAAGCATCGGTTTTACTGTATTTTATAATATTGCAAACATGCGAATAATCAAGACATTAGTGGTTTCGTATCGTTCCTTGTGTTCGAGAAAGAACAGAGGCGAGAAGTTTAAATTCATTACAGTATTTATCCTTTTACCAGCCGAGTTTTGAATCGACTCTTGAATAATTCAATTGCGGTGTCGTTTAATTTGCATTGCCGTAAAGACGTGTGCGTCTGGGGCCAACTCTTTGCATTAGCAGCTCGGCAAGGGGGCCGCCGTTGGGGGAAGAAAGGCCGTTAGGGCGGGAGGTTATGCCGGCCGTTAGTCAGGCGGAGGGGCTATTCCGACAAACCCGCTGCGGCCCTTTTGCACCAATCGGAAGCGATCGGCTGTGCTGGCGAACGATCGCGCCACTCGCGGGCTCCTGGCCGGGCGCCCTGGGGCTTTGGCCGAGGCCTCCGTTCGACACTATCCTAGCCTCAGAAGTTGGTCTCTCTCTAATGGCAGACACACACTCTTGCTTCATCATCATCATCATCATCATTATCAATAATTATAGTCATGATTGATGATATAGACCATGTACGGTTTGTTGTCGCCAAGGTGTTGACAATCGCATATATGGTATTTGATCATTAAAAATTTTGTGAGGATGATCGACCAATTAGTTTGAAGTCTATGATCTCTTCATACTGCTCTTTAGATTTGACAGGTAGTATTTCAGCAAGGATCTTGGTCTTCCCATCACAGAAAATTCGTTTCAGATTAAAGTGTCATTGCCTAAGCTTCACACGTTTTATTAAGTGGACACACTCTTAGTTGATATCGTGGGTTTAGAAGGAAAACCAAATTATTAAGTCCAAAATCATGGAATTAGAGACCAGCGGATGAAATCTACATTTTTTAAACAGGTTTTTGTGTACATATTTCTGAAGGCTTCATTCATAGGTAAATATCGACATTTCGTATTTCATCGTAATGGCCATTTCCTATCGACTTCGTGAAACTTTTCTCCGGAAACTATTTCTCCCCGAACTGTTTTTGTCATATTTTAGTCAACTAAATGCTTTACCAACTGATGTTTTTGGCGTTTATGTTTTTGTATTCCGTTTTCATAATTTCTGCGTTCATTCTCAACCGTCCGTAAACCGTTTACGTAATTCCGCCATCTCTCATGTTCGACCGTTTCCCTATTTTCCTCTCGGCTGTTCTGTACATCCTCCACTTCCGCGTCGGCAAATCCCTCTTAACCCCCCGAACACCTCCGCAGAATCTTCCTGGGCGCGCGCCAGCACTGCCGTTCTTTATGAACCTGCAAGCTGCTGCGCTGGAGACTGAAATTAGCCGGCAATGATTCAGGAAGCTCCTCGGCAATTACAGAATAAGGAACACCCTTAAGCTTAATGCTCTTAATTTCGGAGGACGTCAGGATTTTCCTTCGCGCTAACTCGCCACCCTCCCTCCCTCCCACCCGCTTTCCTCATCCTCTGCCCCCGCTTCCGTCATCGCCTTCGTCGCCACCGGCCGTCTTTGGGCCCTGTAGGTCGCTTACCGTTAACCTGCCATGCCCCGCCTCGTCCAGCCCCCTGCCGTCTTCCCCCTCCCGCTCTGCTCCACCACTACACTCACGTGCGCTTCGGAAGGAAGCTAACTTGCCACCTTCCTTCCCTCCTGCTTTCCTCCCCAGCCTCACCCCCGCCGTCATCGCCTTCGCCCCTGCCGCCACCGGCTGTCTTCCGGCCCTGTACGTCGCTTACCGATACCCCACCCCGCTTCGCCCCGCCCCGTTTAGTCCCTCCCCACCGTGCCCTGCCCCACCTCTCCACTCACGTGCGCTTCGGAAGGAACTCTTTCCACCCCCTTTCTGTTCATTAAATCCAACGTAGGTACAACGGACGAAAGTGGAAAGATTTTTCAAGCGCCCTGTTTTCTTTTTTTGTTATATTTTTTATTTTACCTTTACGGCGAAGTGAGGGGTCTATTTCCTGTACCCTTTCGTCGCACCGGCGCTACTTCCCATTGGGCACGCCTTGCACCTAACTTCCCTTCCCCCGGGCTCGCGCTTACCCTCCACACACCCCCACCCGCCGCGCGACCCGTTTTCCCTCGCTTTTACTCCTTTTTCTTATTATATAGAGTAGGCGGAGAATTTTTCTCCGTCTTTACAAGCTCTCCGGCGAAGGTTTAACTCGTGAATTATTCGGTCGCTTCCTTTTCGGCGAGGCCGCACCGGTTGCTAATAACTTAGCCCAATGCAATTACCACCCCCCGCTGCCGTCCGCGCCCCCTCGCCGCTCCCCTGCGTAGAGATGCGGGCGCGAACGGAGCGGAGCGGGGCGGAGCGGGGCGGAGAGGAGAAGGGCGGAGCAACGCGAAACGCCGCGACGCAAAGCGACGCGACGCTACCGGCGCGCCCACGCTCGCACCTCGACGCCGGCGACGCTCTGGCGTTGGCGTCGACGCCACCTCCTCCCCCGGCCCCGCCCCTCATCCCCGCTGCCGCAGGCCACGGGCATAAATAAAAGTGAAATTTGAATAAGAAAAACTGTCCCCGTTGAAGCCGGGCTGCAGAGGGTTTGTTTTTCGCCCCCAAAAGGAGAATGTATCTCTGCGCGCAACATTTATGATGAACGAGGCAAAGGGTGCGTGAGGCGAAGGGGCGGGGAGGGGAGGGGAGAGGAGGGAGTGGCGGGATGGGGGACACGGCGAGAAGAGGACGACGAGGAAGCGGCACTGGCGAGGATTCGTGAAGCGCGGTGGCGTTGAGATTGCGGTGAGGATGGGAGGATTTGCATAATTTCAAATATTTTTTTTAAGCGGGGTTCCTCGAAATTGTTGGATTGAAATATAACCCCGGGAGGTGGTTTATTCCGCGGAACAAGAATTTCTAGACAACGAGGAAAGTTTCGTGTTTTTAAGTTATTGCGTCGCGGAAGATACCTTGTAAAGGTAGAGCTCTGGGAATTATTGCCCGCGGTGGTTGGCAATATTCTTCAGTTTGTGTCGTAATTTCGGTGTCGTTTCTCGTTTTGCGTTCCGCGCACCTGTCGTGTTTCTGTATCTAGAGTGACTAAGTCAGTGGATTCCTGCGCGCGAAGTTGAATGGAGGAAGAACCTTCGGTGAACCAGCGGAATAACTTCGCCTCCCTAGTTTTGCTTCTTTGTCGAGAAATTTTGAGGGCCACTTTACTGCGGAATAGAAAGTCAGTGTTGCTACGGAGAGGCATTCAGAGTTGGGTCCGAGAGATGCTCCTGCAGTATTTTCTCAATGAGACAATAGGTGGGGAGTGGAAACAAAGCAGAACCTCTTTCCGCTTCTTTTTGTGAATTTCTTTTTCACAGACATTGTTAATGAGGATTATTCGTTGAATTCATTTAATAAAAACCTTAACGAACAGGAATTGAAAAGTGTAGAAACAAATATTATTGTAAATATTGCGAACAGATTTGAAAGTTAATTGAATTCGAAAAATTACTTTTTATATAATTAGTTCCTTTTTACTGTGTCATGTAAATGCAAACTTTGAGGTTATGGTTGGCTGAAGTTACACCAATTATTTTCTCTGCAAGAGCGATTAATCAGAACTATTTTAACATCTTATCTGTAATGAACTTTCATTTATCTCTCAAATGTATTTAATTATATTTACAATTTTGAAAGTATTTTTTTTGTTTGACTGTGCAACCTTTTGTCATTGTTAATTCAAACAAATTTCGTTTCGAAAGTTTATAACCATATTATATGCCCGTTTAAATAATTGAAGTTACATTTTATATTTTATTTTTCCTCGAGAGTTAATCAATGCTTGCCTATTTTTGCAGAAAATTATCATGTATTTTTGTCATAATAATGTTGAAGTATTTTATAAAATAAGGAAAATTAATATCTGGTTTGTTTCCATACTAATTCATGTAAAAAAAGTCTTCTACAATTCTGCTTCCCATGTGTAAGATTGTGTCGTTAGGTTTGCAGAGTAGAGCAAATAATAGTCGTTCTGCGGACACACTGAACACGGCCATCTGCGAAGCGACATCACTCCAATCTAGATCGCAAGCCCTTCCCCATCGCTTCTCTCGCTCCGCCCATCTCCGCGTCTCTCCTCCCTTTCCCCTTCCCCTCCCCACCCCCAACACGTCGTTCCCCGAGGGGCGGTCGCATCCGTCGCCCGGGGCGAGCCGGCGCACGGGCGTGCGGGAGGGGGGAGGACAGTAGACTTGATGTATTGGAATTGGTCATTGCGGGATTGATAAATATTTGGCACTGATTGATTGCCGCGCGTCCCAGAGATAGGGTGATTGTTATTGTGAGTAATTATTGACGCGTGCCCCCGCCGTGGAGAGACCCGCAGCGGCGCCGTGCCCCCGCCGTCCGCCCTCGCATTTGGTTTATTGTCAGGCCCGCAGTTCGCCCGAGAGACGCCCGTCCGACAGCCTCGCGATAAGGATGCGCAACGTACGAAACAACACGCGGAGAAATCGGCGTTGCGGGACGTTGAATAACCTGCGATGTTACGGGCGGAAATCGTGGCTGCGAACCGCACGGCAACCTGTAGCGTTGCGGCGAGCGCACTTGCTTTCTGCCTCTGAATGCGAGAGGTCAAAGAGCTGTCAATCCACGCTGACGTTGTAATGAGCAAAGTTCGACCGCGGGAGAGTTTCTTCAAATCCTTGGGTTTCTCCGTTATTTCATTCGACCCATGTCCAACCATCCTTAGCATTACCATTATTCAGTATAGTACGAGTATAACCACATCCATTTTGTAGTACACCATACATCACATCGTACTCCACATTGTACACCACATGGTGCATCACATCCTAGATTGTAACAAACATCACATTGAATATCATATATAATCGATTACTCGCAGATTATTTCATATCTTCACCTCAACACGAAAGAAAAGAAATTGTGCATTACAGGTTATGTCATGTGGCCTAAGATAATTTGAAAGAATAGTAATCGTCATCAAAATATCGTAATCATGGTGGCATATAAACTTCTTAAATACAAGAGTTTGAAAATCGAGATCAGCCGAATGCGGCGCGTAAAATCACAGGTCATTCCGGTAGATATCAAAGTTCTGAAATTTGTTACGCAAAATTTGTTTAAGAACGTGTTTTTTCCCTCAGGTCGTTCCAAAGACTCGGTTGTACTAGAAATTTCTTTATTCGGTTTAGCCTACATTTTGCGCAAAGTATTGCAGAGGAACTGACTGTGCGTGGATCTGCTCCTCAGAAAGTTGGTTTGCAACCTGGGACAGACTTTAAAATCAATCGACTCATAACATATTTAGACGTGAAGGAGAGAAATAATAATAATAATAATAATAATAATAATAATAATAATAATAATAATAATAATAATAATAATAATAATAAGAAGAAGAAGAAGAAGAAGAAGAAGAAGATTAACAACAATAATTGTTTTTGGATGATGATGATGATGATGTTAATGACGACGGTGCTGTTCACTGGGCAGAAGCGCGTCAAGTAGTCACGTGACAAGAGCGCGACGGCAGCAACAAAGCGTAGGGGAGAGCGTTGAATGAGCAGCGCTCTAAACGGCAGAAATCGACGCGGAGGGGCGGGCGGCACGTGCGTCGTGTCGATCATCCTCTGCCCTCGACGCGCGAGATGGCGGCTAATGAAAATGTAATCCGGCGAACGGCGCCGGCTTCCATTGAGACGCTCGCGTCGCTCGGCCGACGCATGCCGACGGGCGCTAAGAAGCCCGCGGAACGACCCGGCCCGGCCAGCCGCACCCTGCGTAGTGGGACCGAATAGCGCTTGAAAGCTCGTGGAACAGTTTGGGTTCTTTCGGAGCGGACGTTTCTGCTGAAAAAGAAATGTTTTATTTGGTGAAGGAAGAAAGAAGGAAAAAAGATGCCAACTTGAGATATAGTGCGGCCTTTTCTCGTCAAAAATGTTCATTTTCAAGATCTGTCTCTGTAGATTTTTGAAGTTTGATTTTAAAACGTACTCCGGTTGTCTCAAAGATTTCTAGCGATGTTTTACTTTTACACATATTGCATATAATTTAGTGTGTTATCTACGGACTAGTCGTAGTTTTTTTTTTCTTAGAAAGACATATTTCATATCGTATCTTATCATTTTATCGTCATTTAATGATCAGTTGTAAGGACTGAGAATATTACACTATTTTACTTCTTAAAATGCCCTAATATTTGAACAAGAGTTCATAATATCTCTCGTTGCATAAAAATGTCAAACGTATTAAGAAAATGTAATGTTCCACCCCATTGTATACTTCTGTCACTTGATGGCTGGAACCCGTTGCACAATGAAACTCTTTTCGATACAGAGTTTATTATGATACATGTTCTTGACCAATCACAGTGAAGTTTACGAACCAAATATTAACACTTAATTAATCATTGAGAATCGTTCAAGTAAATGTTTCGTTCTATTGTGTACATTAAAATTACATTGAATATTATATTATTGTTTGTTTTAATTTCTTTTATTATTAGCAACTTTTTCGTGTAATATTATTTGAAATAAATTGGATCGTAATTTCACTTTCATCCTATTTGAATATCGCAGTGGTAAACCAAATCCACCTGCTAGGGAGCTGTCTGCTAAGTGGCCTTGGCTAAACTCTGCATGTCGACTGTCACGAAATGATTCAATGTAAAATTTTAACATACAAACGTTACCGTAAGTTGCAGAAAAGGTACCGTATAAAACTCGATGTAATGGGTATTAATACACACGTATGAAGTTGTTACATTCGTTACACGTATTACACTCATTACATCATCGTTTCATAATGTACTATTTCTTATTTATTTCTGTATTCTGGAATACAGAAAGAAGAAATTATTGTAGCGATCGGAATTGTGAGATAATTATAATAGAAATATTGACAATCGGGTTCCCTAATGCTGGGTTTTCTCAAGTACCACCTGCTACGAACGAGATTTAGCAAATTCATCACCAGAATCATGCTTCGTACTATTGATGTTTTCCAAAATGACTACCCAGGTAACGATCTGCTTTGTTTGGCGATCAATTGAATTGATAGCCAATTGTTTAATTTTCAAGTTCCATTAACATGAAAATATACCTTAAGAGAATTCTCTTAATTTCTTAGTGCGTATTTGCTATCCACAATGTTTGAGCCATTTTGAAGCAGTGCGCGGCGCGGCGCGGCGCAGCGCGCTCTTCGGAACTTAATCTGCGCGCGTCTTTGGCCGCGTCTCCATTACGCGACTGCCCCCGCCATTAATATGCGTGCCGCGTCGGAGCGGCGCTTGTGCACTGCGTGCTTGTCCTCCACCTTCTTCTCCTCCCCTACTCCCCCCCCCCCCCGCGCCGATGTGCGGGGGAGGGGGAAAGCTCGCGATTAATTCTGCACTTTACTATACGCGCAAGTTTTCTTGTAACTCGATCTCCCTTAGGCCTTGCCCAGCGCGTGCGTCGGACTCGGAATGCCGCGAGGCAATTTCCATCATCAACCCTGTACCTTGGTGTAGTTTCAAATATTCATAGTTTTGATGCGTTTATTGCATTTTTTACAACTTTCGTGGCCTTTTCTTTAGTATTCGACGATTACGATTTACGATTGTACTTATTTATTCATTATTTCCTTTATACGATTTTAGCTTATCTATCCGTCAGAATTTTTGATTGCCTTTCTTAAGAAATAGGATAATGAACTGTGGTGCGAATAAAAAACTGATTTGTGCATTCGAATACCAAAAAATTAGAAACACAAATTGTTAGGTAAAAAAAAGAGTGACAGTGTCAAGTAAAAAACTCAAACGGAATGAAATTGTTTACGTTGTCTGAAAGAGTCACGTAGTTATTCGTCTTCCACTCAAAAGTTGTGAACACACACAAATGTGAAAAGAACTTTTGAAAGAAAGATGCATTAGATACTAAAAACAGCAGACAACGATATTCTTGTGCCGTTACATGGGTCCCGGCTAGGAATAGTGAACGTTACAGACATTCCATTGACTCGGATTAACATGCTGTCAATTTATTGTGGCTACGCCTTCCATGGCGCGTGAATTTCTCTTCAACTGTTGACCTGCCTGTTGAAGCTGCTTCTTCCGCTGTGGAAGAACACAAGCGCGTATGCTAGTTCCGGCACTGTTTCATCGCCAGCGACAGTCGGGGTTGGAACCGCGCACCGCTGTGTCCGCGCACGCTTTCGCGCTCGCGCTCTGACGTTCGCTCTCAATAAGCTTCCATCGCTCACACGCGCCGTCGGAGGTCGAAGTCCCACACGCGCGTCTCGTCTCCTCCCCGCCCCGGCCCGCCTCGCCACGCTCCGCTCTGTTCTACCCCACTCCGCCCCGTCCAGCTCCGTCCCGTCCGGACGGCAGAGTGCGTAAATCCGCCCCGCCCCCGTCCACACGAGGCGGAGACGGCGGCGTAGGGCGGAGCGGATCGCGTGTGGGCGGGGCGGAGTAGGGCTGCTAGGAGCAATCCGCTTACCGCGCCGTGTCCTGCCCCTCCCTCCTCCCCCGCTCATGAATGCCGCCGGCCGAGGGCCAGCCCGCAGGGCGCGCCTAGGGCCGGTCTCCCCGCCCCCTCCGCTCTCCCCGCGCCAGCCCGCTCCGTCCCTTCACTCCCCGCCCCGCGTCGGCGCAAGTCAACACAAGAAGCGGGCTGATGCATTAGCTTAAGCCTCCCCTGCCGGGGCGGCGGGGGGGGGGGGGGGGGCGGGAGTAGAGAAAGCGGAGCGGAGGGAGGGTCCTGTGCGCCGTGCTAAGGGCGCCGGTGAGGTCGCGGCATCTGCAATGAACCTCCTCGTCCTGCTCCCCGCCCCCTGCCCCGCCCGATGCGTGTCTTAATCCCGCCCCTGGTTCCGCTCCCTCTGCAGCCGCCGTCTTCCGTTCCCAGGGACCCCGCGCGTTCGCCCTCTGCCGCTCGTGCGCGTGGATGCCGAATAGGGGAATTGGGGGCCCTGTGCTACACCTGTACGATTGTTCAGGCAATTGGATTGTGATAAATGTCTAAAACTCTGAAATAGTTAGTTGCACATTTCTTTCACAGCATATGTTTGCACTTTCTAGAAAGTATTTATTTCGTAAAACCAAAACAAAACAATTGTAAAATAATTAAGTTCAATCATTAGTTCAGTGTGGAATACAGTTTGTATAAGACAAAAATGCACAATGTAGTTATAATACAATATTCTGTAAGTACATACATGTGTTTTTGTTAAAAGACTTTTGATGCGTTAATCAACACTTGAATGTATAATCAACTTGATTTTGCGCTAATAGAGTTTTGTGGCTGAATCCGTAACTTGCATCTGGGGATGTGACATTTATTCTACCATTGATATTTTCCTTATTTCCGGTTTCTGCTCAAATGCCCAGTTGGCCCTCTCCCGCTCGGTAGACTTGCTTCTACCCACCCCCCGCTTTCCCCATCACTCACGTGGTGAAGATACCATATTCACTTTCGTTACCGCTAGCCGCATTCCTATAGCTCAACCTCATTTGTCCCTTCTTCCTTCTCCAGGCCCTTATCTCGCCTCCAACCCCTTCACTAGGCATTGCCTCTACTATCGCCCTCTCCAACCTTACTTCCTCCTCCATTACCATCGATATCGTCGTTCACACCTCCTTGCTTTTGGAGGTTTTACCATTCCTTTCTCCTTCAGCCCTCTCGCTCTCGCCCGCGCTTTTCCAGCAAAGGCTTGCGACCGTGGGCGCAACCTATCGACGGTCCCTGGCATTTTGGACCCCTCGCGAGCTCTCTTCGCTTGTACTTCGCTTTGTGCGAGTCTGCGCGCTCGACTGCTTTGTAAGTCAAATTGCAAATTATTTTATCTTCAAACAGACGTTTCGGTGCGCACCCATTTCCATAGCAGACGTAGCGACGGCGAGGACGTCTCCTTCGCGCCGTTGACGACGACGGCGACGACGAAGGAGATACCCGGAGAGGTGGCTCAGGGCATCAACTGATGTCACTGCAGTCCCTCTGACCGGGATGTTCCAGGTCCGAGTCCCGACGATGGCAGGATTTTCGACAGTAGCTTGATAGCTAGGTCGAATTCAGTCGCTGTCTGGACCAGAAATCTTGATACCGGCTGCTCTGATCGCTAGATTTCCGTGGCTTCTCCGATCAACACCAGGCGAATACCAGAGCAGTACCTAACAAACGGGCCACGGACCGCGCTCGATCTCACCTTGTTGGTGGGAGATACCGTGTTGGGAAAACCCCTTTAGCCGACGGTACGTCAGCGCCGGATCAAAACATGCATTACACTTACGGAACTAATGATCCTGGTAGTTGACGCGCCCGGAATCACTAAATAATCAATCAACGAAGGAGATAGGATGGTGAGAAAGGGACTGCAACGCTACCTGTGCTTGTGTGGTGGCGGTGATGGTGATGACGGTGAGAGTGGTTAAAAGAGACGAAACGAGAACGGGCGAGGTTGAGAGAACGTTTCCATGCTATATGTATAGGAGCGCGGCGCAGTAATTCCGATGAATAAAATATGAGGCTTAAGAAAAATCTGTATTACGTAGGTTGTGTGCATTTGGAGGTAGGTGCTTCTCTGTGCGTGGTCGGAGTTTCGTATTATTCATGTTTGTAATTTTCATCGCTGAGACGGGAAAGCGAACGAGTTGAGCAACTTGAAAGGGATAGCGGAAGATGGATGCGCTGAGCGACGCTGCTTTACTCGCTGTATTTCTTTAAAAAATCTGCGCTCGGAATTGTGAACAGTTTTGGAGGAGAAAATTGATATAATGAAGAGCAGGGTGAGCTGCAAATTTAATTATTTAAATGTAGAAAAATTCATCGGATGTATTTCTTCTTTTCTGATTTTTCCGTTTTTTTATTTGTTTCAAATATATCACATTTCCGGAGTAAAGTTTTTGGTTTTCCTGGAAACATAAATTTGTTGGTTTGAAACACCGACTTGGTGGGTTCTTACCTTCAAACATTTCTCCTCTTAGCCCTGTATTTCAGAATGTATTAAATATTAATTCCTTAAGTTATGTAATGAAATGTATATAATATTTAATTGTGAAATGAACATGAGTCACGATGTACAGCATGGTAATTTAGTCGTATTTAAATACATGTATGATATCACAGTTCATACTTGCAGAGTAACATCTAGTGAACGTTTCAGTAGATTCCATGAGAATATTAACCCAATTCATGTGAAACCCAGTACATTTTATGTCCTGGAAGATATACTACCCCACATTTGTGACAAATGTGTCCGGCACAACTGGTATCACGATAGACTGTCTAGATTGTTGAGTCTGGGGAAACATATTTGCTAAAAATAGTAAATGTAGGTTGTCTTAAATAACAAATATTAATAATAATTATGTAATAATGAATTTGCAATGCAACAATCGCGTGTAAAATCGAAGCGTATGAGTGTGACATTTTAAATACACCAGTAATAACCATGTTGTACTCTAGTACAACACATTAGTTGCACCAAGTGTCTCTTCTGCGAATTCGTTTCCGTTAATAACGCAATACTTTCCAAACGCGCTTAGATACGCATCTCACACAAGCAATATCTTAATACGTCGCGCAAGATATTCCTGCCGCGCACGTGTGATAAATGCCTCGCGCACTTCTGTTTCCACAGCTCGCGTGAGCGCCTGCGCGTTTCGTGTCCGCGCCGGGCGACGTTTTAATTCTCTGATAAACATCGCCGACCGGCATTTGTTTTTGTGGGTATCGCCTGACGTACGTCACCCCGCGTCATCGTTCTCCTCTGTCCGGCGGACGGACGCTGCTGCTGCTGCTGCTGCTTCTGCTGCTGCGCCGGGGTGGGGGAGAAACTTGGCCTCGGGCTGCGGTTACGGAAGTACGTGCACGCGCGTTCGGGTGACAGGCTTTGCGTTTCGTTTAGTTGAGTGACAATCGGACTTGGTTCTTTCCGAACGTCGGTCAAAGAGCGGATTTCTCTGTACACGGTCTCTTTTCGTCTAGATTACTGTCACCGTCAACGTGTAGAATTTTATAATTCCACACAGATTGATCTAGTTGTTTATTGTGTATGTTAGGGTGATGGGTTGATTATTTTGTGTTTTCGGGCGCGTTAACTGCTATGGTTATTAGTTCTGTAGGAGTGGTGCGTGTTTTTACCACGGAGGAAGCCGTGTTGTTGCCCCGCTAAAAGATGATATCCGACGCCGACTTATACGATTCTTGCGAGGTTTTCTCTGTCCAAGTATCTCCCCCAGCGGGGAGCCACCTCACCCGGGACAAGTTCTAAGCTTCCGACTCGTCTCCTGACATGACTGTAATAGGGTAGTGTGTGAGTAAGGAACATGGGAAGCTGGGCAAGAAAGAAAAGATTGTACGCAGCCTTTGGCTCGTTTGTGAGGACCATACCACTTTTCCTGGTATTGGTCAAAGAAACCATGGAAAACCGATTAGAACATCCGTCAGCTAGAATTTTCCTCCAGATAGCAGCTGAAATCGACGTACTAGCCAGTGTCGAAAATCCGCCACCGTCAGGATCAAACCTAGGACCACCCGGTCAGAGACACTGCAGTGACATCAGTTGAGGTGTCACCCTTATCCAGCTTAGCCGGTGTTAGTATGTTAGAATTTGTATTGAATTGAATTTTGTATGTAAATTTACGATAGTCGAAATATATTCGGTCCTCTCAGCCAACTACCCACCGCCTTTCACCCTCCGCCTGCCATGCGCTGCCCGCCCGGGCTACCGGTCGCCCCTCCTCCACCCCCGCCACCCGCCCCGTCCGCACCGCCCGCACACGTTGCATATGTATCGCCTGCGCCTCGCCCGTTCCGCCACCCCTCATGAATGTTAATCGCGCATCATTGTTCCGGACAGGCCGCCGGCGACGGCGTGCTAATGAGCAGGGATCGGCCTGTATTAATATTTCCTGAAGGCGCGCGCGCGGGGGCGGCGAGCGGCGCACGGGAGGGGCCGCGGGCGGCGGGGGCGGCGGCGTTTGCGGTGACGACGCAGGCCTCTTAACGACTTAATTGGAGGCGTGCGCCGCGCTGGGCGACGGACGGCTGGTGGGGGCGGTGGGGGTGGCGGCGCCGCAACGCACGGTGTCGAGTGACCCGCTCATGCGCGACGTAATTGACCGGCGCGTTGTACTTGTGTATTGTGAGCTGTGGGTCAGATTTAAAACCACTGAGAACTTTTGTACATGACACTAAAGAATTTCATGTATGGGGTGCTTTGTTTGATAGTGCTGTAAGACGTTGCAGTGTTTCAACCTATCAATGTATACAGGTGTTTTATCCATTCTTCACATTTTGCGACGAACAGTATGGGTGCTTTCTACTCTCAAACGACAGGATTTTGTTTTTTCTTCTAATTTTAATTCCGAAAAATCATTTTTAGTAACCTGTAACGTGAACTTGGAAGCACTGAAGGATCTAATATTACTGTAAATTAAAACCTTTTATATAAGTTCACCTAAAGAGTTTTAAATTTAATTCTATGATATTCTATTTATAATAATACTTATTATTATGAAACAAAAACTAGGTGAATTACTCTTTTAGTTAGTGTAAAATGTGTGTGTACCGTGTGAATGTGTAATGTGTTCGTAAGTGAAACAATGCAGTATTCTCCAGGGTGCCCAATAAAAAAAAATAGCAATGGAAATATCGGGTTATTTGTAGATTCTCCTGGAGGAAATTTTTGCATTGGTTCCATTTGTTCTGCAGACCTGTGTTTGTTCATTGTGATTGGGCTGATAATGTATAGTAAATGGTCAAGAGAGTGACCATGCAGAAACGAAGTGCTCATTACACGTGTTCGTGAGTGAGAATGGATAGAGGAAATGTGTATCATTATCAAGTCTTCTGATCACTTATCTACTTAACGTTCCAATTTTCTCTCTAGACCTTGATGCAGAGCTATATAATTTGAGTGGCACAACATTTGTTACACATTATAATGAAAGAGCAATTAATCGAGGAAAAGGTAGAAGAAAATGACATTCTTGAGAACAATGTAAATAGTCGAACTGTTCATTATATTATGTCATTGAACTATCTGATAAAATATCTCCATTTTGTTCAGATTATTATTTTCGCTTGGGCGCGCTACGAAACTCCACATAATATTGAACTATAAATCTGTTTATTATTCATTTGCCCTGCTATGCTCATAAATTTTCTTGTGAGTTTCGACATACAACATGCTATCTATCATGAAGAAGGCCACTACAAGATGACCGAAACGTCAGCACAATTGACTGAGACGCGGCTCATCCCGGATAGCCAAGAATGTAGTGACTCCGGCCGCGGAAGCCTACGAACGTCTGGTCAGGGTATCATTTTACGTTTATTTGTTTGTGTTCTGTTGGAGCGAAGTTATTGTTCGATCCAAAATAGTATTCCTGTTGTTCGCATGACCGATATTCGAAATTTTACCAGACGAGATATTATTTTTTCTGGGAAACTGAAAAAATGCGAAAAATTAATCCATCCTCTCTAGCCATGGGGCAGTGTTCTATACCTCATGCTTTTTATACCAGCCCTAAGGATGGAATAAAAATATTCCGAAACGCCGACAAACTAATGGTTAACTTTTTTCTTCTCACTACGACCAAATCCCTTGAACGGCATTTCTTTAATTACCAATTTTCCAAATTTACTAATTTGCAAATAAACGCGATATTTCTCCTTTTTTTCCGCGAATTAAAAATAATAATTCGAAAAATTAATCTATCCTCTCTAACCTTGTGGCAATTTGCTATGCTGGGAGAAGCGCGCGGAGGACAGCTTGTCGCCGGCGGATCGCAAGCGCAGCGGCGGGTGGTGGCGCGACGTGCCGGGACGTGGCGGTCAGCTTCCGCCGCCATTATTAACGACCGCGTCTGGTAACGAGCTTCGGGTTTTCCGCGCTCTCGGACGCGCCCCAGCTGTCGCTTAGGCCGGCGCCCTCGCCCCCGACGCCGCCCCACCGCTCCCGTGTCGAACCCACCCCGTCCCGCCCCGACCACTCGCCTCTCCTTCCACCGTCTCATCCAGCGAACGGTTTCGCGGTGTTTTAAGAGAGCCCTCTTTAGTCATAGTTTTCCAGCGTGGTTATATCGTTTCCGATTCTGCCCTGACGTGGGCGGAGCCATGAAATTAGTCATGTACTGCCGTGATATCCTAGAGTAAAGATTACGCGAATGAATTTGGTGGGTTCTGTCGTATGATTTGCCACCGAGAAGTAAAATTTTTGTGGAAATATAGAAATTTCAGTGACTAGCGAAGCAGAGTTTATCTGAATGATAACATTTAAGTGAAGAACATTATTTTGATTTTTTTGTCGAAATTGATCAAACCTCACAGTTGTACGGAACAAGAGTGCTACCTATTTTCATAATGCTCATTATTGTACATATAAAATTACAATAAATATCCTAACAACATTGGGAAAGTGTTTATTCCAGATTTGAGTTAATTCTTTATGGTTGACACGAACCTCTTCAATCTCTTAATACATATTTCAATATGAATTTCAAATAAAAAATTCAAAATATTTGCCTTACTCTTTATTATTATTATTATTATTATTATTATTATTATTATTATTATTATTATTATTATTATTAGTGCAATTAGGTGTTGATTCTAGCAGAATACTGTACAGTTTTTCAAAATCCGATGTGATTCTCATTTTTCGGTTTTCCCCTCTATCAAACCTACTTCACCTTCACTTACAAAATGACATTCATCGTCCTACATTCGCAATATTTTATCTGATAATATTGAAACCACAATAAAATAGTAAAAAAATCGTGTACCATTACGGAACATCCCCATCCGAATCATTCAACTACTTCCTTCTTTCTGCCCGATTTGTCTCCTCTTGGTCTGCCGCCGTCCTCTCTGGCGAACCTCGGACCCGACGAAGAAGCTGTTCTTGCACGGAAGCGCCCGGTCCGTGATTAATCAACCGAAGCGCCTGGCGGCCTGGCGGCGTCGCCCGCCGCAGCAACGCGTGTGACCTCCGTGGCCGCCCCAAAAAATTACCGCCCCTCCCCCGCCGCCACCGCGCCCCGGCCTGATGCGCCCTTGCGTGGGCGTCAGCTTCGGCGTCGTGTGACCCGGCGACCGCGTCCGTCGAAGCGCCAGGCGGCGCCCGCGTGAATTACGACCCGACGCCGTATGACGCGGGTGACCCTCGCTGACGCCGGGAGCCAGCGACGCCGAAGGGTATAGACGCGTGAGGAGCGATGCAAGATCGGCAACGGAGAGCGGGTAGAGTTTTGAGCTAAACGCTCAAAGCGCTCGGTGTAGATGGGTTGTGGACGTTTCGATTTGCATAACTCGACGGTCGTGCGAAGGTTTGTCTAGTGCGCGAGAAGTTGAAGTATACGATAAAATGGCCTTGAGTGTTCGGGAGATGCTGAATTGAAGGTTTATAAGTCGATAATTTGACGTTTGAGAGGATGGTGTTGGTGAAAATAAGTATTCTTCTTAGTTTACTTCGCTGTACTCTTCTTTTCCGTTACTTCTTATTTTCTTTTGATTTGTAGAAAACTATCTTGTTATGGAAAATTTGTTACGATCCATTCTATGAGTAGCAGATATCTAATTAAAGAGAAATGTAAGAGAACGAGCTGACAGTGCCATTTCCTCTCTCACAACAGATCTTTAAGATTTTGTATCAAGCGAACTTTTTCATGTCACTTGTGTATATAATTTTTCGCATCTAGATGAAAATAGTTATCGGAAAACCACTCTCCCTCTCAAGAACAAATCATCTCGAAATGCATTACGATCACATTCGTAGAGTCAGTCAGTGACATCGATAGACTACGGTTTTCTTTTTGTACACTGATGCCTGCTGAATACTATTGCATACCCGCAGAAATTTTAGCACTGCCAACGCCTACTAGTCAATGAGACCATCTCAACTACAAAATTTCGAGCAAGAGAAGACATGCGTCCTACGTTCCGAACAACGGCTGCACTTGAGCTGTCTGCTGAGATGACGAATAACTTGGGAGTCGAAGGGTGCGGAAAGAGGGTAAGGGCGCGGGCGGAGGGCGGCACATCCGGTCAGATCGTTCCCGCGCCGGGAACCTAAGCCGCACCCGGGGCCCGTCACGAGCCACGGACCGCAGCGGAGATGGCGGCGGCGGCAGCGGACTGCAACGCCACTCCCGGCTGAAATTTCACCGAGTGAGCAGCTTCCCCCCTTCCCCACCCGATCCCACCCGCCCCCTCGCTACCGCGCGGTTCGGCTTACCGCGAGCGACCGCGTATCACGTTGCGACGGCCCACAAGGAAGGAGGCGGGGCGGGGTGGGGCGGGGACGTCACATCGTGGGTGACACTGGTGACGGTGGCGGGAGTGGGGAAAGACTGGGTCTAGGGAGATTGCAGTAGAGAAGGTTGCGGAGATCATGCCGCGGAAAATTTTGTTAGGTATGCAAATTGTGATTATCAAGGAACAGCTTCTTTGTGGATAGGGGACGATATTTCTAAACCGCAGAAAATATATTCCTTAATATATCTCGTATACGCTTCCGAGTGAAGTAGTGGAATAAGAAACTAGGACACTTTATGTCATCAAATTCCTTGAGTAAATAATAGCATTCAATATCATTTGATTCTAGGATTGATAGACTAATCACGCTATGTAACACACCGTGGAAGCCAAATGTTCCCAAATTGATGGGTGTTTTGCTATCGTGCGGGCATAATAGCAATTTTTTAATTTCTCTTTACATAACAATGGACTGGTTCATAAAAAATATCACTAATCGTTTGAGAATAACCCTTCGGAAGCACAGAAAAAGTTTTGAGTTGAAAATGTTAAAGGTTTTTGACTGTGATATCACAGAGCTTGGTAAATACAAATGAAACTCGCAACACTCAGGACCCACCTACAAACTGCAACACAAGGTGCGTCATTTTACGTCCCTCAATCCTCCGGGCAATAATCTATAGAATTAGATATTGCGCGAAATTATATCATATTTTGTGTTCAGCGCTTCTAATTTCCTTCACTGAGTAGGGGTATGTGATACAGGTGTTAAGAAAGAATAGAATCATCCGAATTATAAACTTCTTTTTGAACCTTGTGAAGATTTGAAATTCGTTGAAAACTTTTTTTTTCATACATTTTTGAAAGATGATACACATTTCCAAGCGGCGTTTTTACATGGGAAAGCTGATTCTAATGCATAACTTCTTTAAAATTCTTGTCAGCATAATTATTAAGATTGAATTTAGATTCAATCTCACTTCCCTACTGCTTCTCTGTTACCTGATCGTATAGGATACTGGAGGCATGCGAAAAAATCCAAGTTATATTAGGATTTAATTTCGTGATTTATTTGCTTTGATCCGTTACCTGAGACATCGGATAGCCATGTACGAGTATGTCTCCAAGTACACAACGCAACGACCGGTCGGACTAGTGTATCTGGTTTTTCTTGCACTTATAATGAATTTTTACGCGTTATGTAAATGAAAGCAAACTTGAAACTTAACACATTTATAGTTCAAGGTTTACTTCGCCAAATCAACGTTCTCTACATTTACTTAAGAATGAATAATCAAATGAAATGAGTTGCTTTATATTTTGATTGTGATAGTTCATCGCAACGAATTCATTTAATTTTGTTACATTTTATGCGTGGAAGCTGCTGTCATTATCTGCATTAACCTACGACTTAAACTATTTAATGAAATAAGTATCAACATAAATAAAAATGGTGGTTGGAAACATGTAATGAACTAATTAATTATTTTGAACGTTTGTTTATTTCTCGTTTCAATTTTCGAGACATATTGGGACCAAATTGTTGAGCCTCGTGAACAGAATCAATAAATTGTACGTTCAGGGGGAATATGAGGCCTTATCTTCACACGCTAGCGTTTTCCTTTTCCCGTTTTCACAAGAGGATTGTGTCGTATCTGAAACTTGCACAATGTATGCAGATATGTTTGACAGATTGCGTGTTTGTAAGCTACTGTTCCGCACAGGCTTAGAAATGCTAGTTTACAAACGGAGTTTCTTAAACGGAATTCACGGAAACTCGCAATATATATTGTTCTCATTGTTGAGAATCTGTTATACAAACGCATAAATCGTCATGTCGCATTGATTACTTTACCGATATTCTTGTATCTGAAGTATACATTCTCTTCTTTTTTATGCATAAATAATGTTTGTCAGATGTGAAATTTCATTTGAATTAACCAAAAAAAATATTCATAATTCAAAAATACGAATACAATACTTTTTCCTTACATGCAAGAGACACGCAAACTCACTATAAATACACACTTGAACGCTTCAATATTAAAAAGGATTTTTTAAAATTAAATGAACTTATATATGTTTGCTAGTCCAGTTACTCGAGGGACTTTGTTAAACTCTTTGGAATAACTAAATATGATAACTTTAATTTTAAGTAATTGCGGTTGTAATCATTAGCCCTCCCCAAGGCAAAATATAACAATCGTTGAGTAAAACTGACTTCTCCATTCGCGACCTCTAAATCAAATAATTTTCTGGCCGGGTCACATTGGTTCGTGACGCGAAAGTTAGGTCAATTTTGAAAGCTTACTAGGCGCCGTGCAAAACTGGCGGCGCGTCCCATTAATTGAAGGCCGTCCAGTGACGAGGGTGTGAGGTGGGTGTGAGCAGTAGGGGGGAGAGGGGCGTCTGGGGGATTCCGCAGCCGCATTAGCCGCGTCCCCGCGCCAGGGCAGCCAACGTGACGGAGCCCGCTGCGGCGCAGGTCGGCCGAGGCGCTTCCAACATTGACGAGCGGCCGGGGAGGAGAGGGGTGGGAGGGGAACGGGGGAGGGGCGTGGAGAGGGTGGTCTCCCGAGATATCGGTAATCAATCTATTATCGAGGAGGCTGCTCAATTAATCAGGGCGGGCCGCTGATCAATTCTTGATGCGGCGCGGCCGACGCGTCCGCTGCACGTGCGCGCGAGTGCCAGCGTGGGTTGCGGTGCGGAGGCGCGGGAAGGCGGCTGGGCCGGGCCGGGGAGGGGCGGGGCGGGGGAGGACCTCGAGATGGACAGCGTGCGGTCGGCACCTCGGACAGGGCATCTCGCCGCCCGCGACACCTTGATTGGCGGCCCGTGCCCCGACCCGAAGACGCAGCAAGGCCGTGCGGTTGATCTACGGGCAGCGCTGATGTTTGTTATCTGCTAATGGATTTAAGATTCCCGCTCGAAGTTTGAGGAACGTACACAGATGTATTCGATGATTGTGTATCCGGTTTGAAATGTAGTATGTGTGTAATTTCATTGTTTGTTCATCTGCTTCACCTCATTTAATCTCTGTGAAGCGGAAACACATGGGTGAGAATATTCAATGAACAATCTTCTACTTCTTTCAATGTATCTTTATATGCGATTATTACATTGTAATTAAGACACATGAGAACATTCCCGTAATACAATTATACAATGGATATAATGAAACTACCTAGTTTCTGGTATGCGTGCGATCTTATCCCCATTTAAACATCATTTTGTATTCACAAATACTCATTTCTATGTAACAAATCACTACAATACTAAGAAACAAATGAATGAATAAATAGATTTCATAAGTACAAGTTTTTACCAGACTTGGTACTACAGAAAAGTTCTTGACTTCTGCTCTGTGAAAGCGAGTACTCGAAAACAAGTTAGAGATTTGTAAAAAAGAGCCTGGAGGCGTGCAAAGATGAAAATTGCTTCTTAATATGTTTTTATAAATATTATTGGATAAGTCATCAGCAACATGGCAACTTCATATTTAGAACGTTTCAATTAACGTTCCAGACGACAGAGAAAACGACGGTTCCTAGAAAACATAAATTTAGTTTATAATTTTATACGTAGATGGTTTCTTATGCAAGTGAAATGTCAAATGCACTTCGCAGAATAATTTATGACTTAATGACTGGAGACAGCCGCGAAGTCACCTAAGCAATTTACTTTACCACAGAAATAAGCATGTCGTTCAGACGACTCAATAAATCAAAATAGCATGCAACTATTATAGTTATTAGTCCAACTTGGATGTGAAGCCCATGTAATACTCTGCAGACAAATTACCTTTCGTTTTTGCAAGACTGTTACTTGCCAGAATAAAAGGTCATTGTCCGGAGTTGTCCTCCAGAGCAGGCATTGCATGGAGTTTCCCTGTTTGCTGGTCCAACGTGACTAGTCACATGTTCTGTTTTTCTTTTTCAGATCGATCCAAAAGTTGCCTTCCCCAGGAGAGCACATCCAAAGGTGAGTAATTGTCACCATTTTATTATTTTCCCCGCTAGTTAGTCATTTTGGTCATAAAGGCAAGCGTGTATTTAGAATGTGTCTTTTCTTTGCTCTGCTGGTGTGTCTCGGCCGGTCGTGTTCATGCCAGCTTTCTTGCGGAGTTCTTGACTACACGCGCGCCGCCAAGCGGATGTTCGCCGAAGCTCTTCGGGAAGACTATCGTCCGTGTCAGTGGCGAAGTCAGACTCTAAAAGCTTGTGGGTGGTGCATTCTTTTTGTGTGCAGCGTTTCGTCGGAAGAGCGGTCGTTTTGTTGCTTGTAATTTTAGAAATAAAAGCATCACACGGCATCTTTAATGGGCTTGCCTCTCAACGGAGATTGCCGTTTGCCGTGCATGACCTTGGCGTTTGTTGTGCGAATACACTACGTGAAGTCACTGCTTCTTGAAAGGACTTGGCTCTTTGCTAGACTTCTTTCATACTCGAGTGAGTATTGACCATGAGTAAGCAGTCCCATATTGAATTACGTTATAATTCCTTCTCAGCCTTAATTAAGTAGACCTATTCATGGCTATGAAAACGAGTTTAATAGTTTAATAGTTGAATAGTTCAAAAGTGTGATTTCATTTGGTCATTCAATGTACGATATAAAAAAAAATGTGTTCTTCTTTCTCTCCCAACTTTCTCACTGTTGCCAGACAATTTTTACGAAAAAAAATTATCACACTACTTTCATGGTATCTCTAACGTTTACGTTCGGATTAATAAAATCTGCAGTCAGATCATTAAGGGTAAATCACTGAAAGATAATGATATGCTATTGATTTCAAATGAAATTACAACAATTTTTTTCGTATTTGAAGAGTAAACAACTAATTGTATAACAATTGCATTGCTTAAAATGCATCAGGTATTACTTGAACAGTGGAAACCTAACCTTAGTTTGTGGGAAGTGGAAATAATGATTATGGGCATCTGAATTACTTTATCAATGAATTCATAGGATGTGTCTCCTTGCACATGCATAAAAAAATGAGATAATTCGAAACTCTATTTGTACGCAACACTTTTACGTACGTAATACCAAATTTCAAGATCAGTAGACCTTTTTTATGTCGAACATTGCATTGTTCTATTTGTGTGTCAAATAAGACAGAATATTGACACTTTAATTGGAAGGTAACTGTACTATTACTAAACAATGATGTGGTGTGCTAAGAGGCGAACCCGTTCTTTTTAAAGAGAAATGAAGAAAATGAATATTTGTGTATTTAGACCATTTTAGTATAAACAATGTCATGTCTCTAAAATATTAACTTTCTTAACAGAACGCTCTTACTTTCGAAAAAAGCCATATTTCAAGATCAGAAAGTCTCTTACATCCAACAGTTTGGTTTATTTCTTTATCATAAGTGGTTCAACAACTGTGTGTACATGGAGACAATGGCAATCCTACAGGCAGTGTAGTGTACTATGAGGTAAACCTTTGATTAGAATGGAGGGGCGAGAAAGCTCTCTGGAGAAGCGGAGTTGTTTCGAAAGCCGTAACAAGGCGAGCGGGCAGGAGTACGCGCGTGCTGCGAAGTACTAAATTCCCCTCTCTTTACAGTTCGTCATTAACGTTCCCGAAGGCGCGTGCGGTACTCGTGGTAAGCCCATATTAGTGGTGCTCTTTCTCTTATTTCCACTTCTTCCCTCTTCCTTTTCTACCTTTGCTGCTCCTCCTCGTCTCTCCCGCAGCCACGGGAGTTGTGTTAATTAAGTTCAAATCAAATTACCATTTGGATTTCATGCTCGTTAAACCTTTCTACGCCACTCTCAAGACGGCGGCACAGACAGCGCGGGCGGACAAATTGGGTGACTGAAAGTGGAGAGAAATTGGTGGGAACAGAAAGGGAAGTTAGTCGCAAATTAAAGATAATAATTGCAGTTGTGAATGATGATAAATAGTGTTGACTCAATGATATTTGCAATATGTATGGCAAAAAACTATTAAATAAACAAATAACATTGCATTAATGGTACAAAACTACTGATTAGATGGGAAGAAATGTTTTTTGGGGACATTTAGTACCTGTCATATGAATTCAAGATTTGTTTACTTGTATTAAAATTACACACGTTTCAGTATTTTTTCTTTTAATGGCAAAACATTATATTCATACACTTTTCAAACATATTCTAATAAAAGGTGCTTCGAAAATACCATTTCATAAATTTTGTATCTCTGTATAGTGCTCTAGAATTACTTATATCCATAAATTCGTAATTTCGTCGCGTGATGCACTAATTTGTTACGAGAATATAACTATTTGAAAGAAAAAAGAATTTCGAAAAATTCCATGATATTCTCACCAATATTACTTATCAGTCAATCCGATAAATACGTAATGACTGTTAATACAATTGATCATAGCATTTGAAAAATGATGTAAAGTACGAATTGTGTATTCGGTTTCAAATGTATGATTTATGGTAACACAGTACACGTTAGCCAGGCTGATGGGATTCACTATTGTATTCCTCCAAAAGACATTTGATGACATTTAAATTTAAAGTGAAACGGAAAGCAGGAAAAGCAGTTAAGAAAATTGAACGAGGCTTCCGGGGCACTTGTTTTCCCGCGCGCAACCTCGCCTCACTTCATCCGCGGGCGCGGGCGTCGTAAGCTGAGACGGCGGCGGCGACCGAGAGAGACAGCGCTCGCCCGCTTCAGCCCAGCGAGCGGCTGGCATCTGGCGGGAGCAGTACGTCGCACTCGAATAAAACCGGTAATTGAGAAATTAATAATTGAAAGCTCACCACAGTTACAGAGAGCGGCCCGCGTGAATATTTGATGCAGTTCCAACACACGTCCCGCTCTCGCTCGCTCGCTCGCTCGCTCTCGCCCGTGCCAGTCGCCAGCCGCTGATCTGTCGCGCTTGCTCGCTCGCTCGCTCGCTGGTGGGCGGCCTGACTGCGTTGTGTTGGGGAAAAGAGCGGCCGGCTGAGTTGTGGCGTTGCTAGAGCTTGGGCCACCCGGGGAGCTGTTGGGCTTCGTCTTAGCAAAGAAAGAACGACATAGCAACCGAAAACGCGGCTGTTAAAAGAAGGATGAGGGTAATGGGCTGCAGGGAGAAGACGGTTGCGGCGTGTAACAGCTAAAGGTAGAAATATATCTAATATTAGGAGTGGCTCAGTCATTCGTACATTCAACACATTGTGTTGATACAGCTGAATTAATGGTGATGAACGAATCATTTCAATCCCATCATCCGGCTAAGGCTGGTATCAGCTACAGGCTGGTTGCAGGAAAGTGATTGTCTAAGCGTGAGGAAACAATTTTGGCATAAATTGCGTTTTAAAGACTCGATGTTGTTTTTTGTAAATAGCGAAGGCAGAAGACCGGACATTTGCCTAATCGAAAACGAGAAGCAAAGCGTCAACTGAGATAGAGTGAGGTTACGCATGTTGATATCGTGTAAATAGAAATATACTTTTGACACTGTGAAACTCAAAACTTCACATCTTGTCCCACACTAGGTATATAACATGCCGCAATCCCTCTTTGTTCATCACAAATTTTTTAAGCATTGACGTAAAATTTCACTCCGATCACAGCAGTGAGAGACAATGACGGATAGTGAGTTTTCCATTGTCAATGCATTGCTAAAAATGGTCTATAGACTCGTATTTGACCACCTTTTCCCTCCTCCTGCGATCGCCTTGCTTTCCTCTCTTCTGGGAGGAGGGCGACTGTGCGAGGAGAGATGCAAGGGCAATGGATTTATCAAAATAAAAGCATTATTTTAAGTCCTTGTGTACTTTAGTTAGTACCGAGAACTTTGTACTTATAAAATTAAAATGATGTGGTATCTCCTTTGCTTATTGTGTTAATTTCAAAAGTTATAGCCAACCATACTGGAAATAGTAACATAATATCAGTTGACGTTTATGCGATGAAGCATATAAGCTACTAAGCTATTAACCTATGTTGAACTAATGCAGTCGCGTCATACCTAGTAGTAGTGAGGAGAGACGTTGGTAAAACAACTTAAAAAGTTGATGCAGGGGTCTCATAAACTGTGCAACCTGGAGAGAAATATGTAATGAATAGAAAGCTTACACCCAGTTTCGTTTGTGGATCGTGCGATGATCGTCATGTGAAATTCTTTTTCATAATTTTCATATTACAAACTACAGAGGAGAAAACACGTTTTGCAAGGATCGTCTCAATTATTATTTTCTTGAGAATAAAACGCCTATAAAATGTTGCCACTGAAAAACATTCTCATCATGCGTATAATCGTGCAGTTCGGACACGTGTTGAGAAATATATCAAGATTGAGTTTCAAAGTTATATGAACGTTTTCCCTATGCTGGTCACTCTGTCACCGCCGCCGCCGCCGCCACCGCTGACTATGCCACCAGCGGCGCCCGCCTCGCCCGAGAACAGAAGCCAGCTTGGCAAGAAAAGGCAATCGGCATTCGAGGGAAGGAACGTGCGGGTAGCATTGGCGAAGGCGCGTGCGTGGGTGTGTGTGTCTAAGTGCGAGGGCGCTGCGGATGTGTGGGCGAGGGCGCGAACGAGGACGAGGGCGCCCTGGTTCGCGCGCAGGGGTCCTCGCGGTCGGAGGATTTTTCTTTTCATCTCCTTCCGAAAGGCCCTCTTTGTTCCCCGTGGCCCCCAGGCGCCGCGGGCGTTTCCTTCAGAGACGGTCTCTCTCTCTCCCCGCCCCGCCTCCGGTTCTGTCCTCAGTCCTCGCGCCCGCTCCCTGCCCTCCTCGGAGAACGCCTCGGCGACGATGACGCGACTCGGCGGTGGCGCGGAGCGGCGACGTGTTATATAAAAGAGGATTGGGGGATCGCGCCGGATAAAGGGAATGTGTCCGGCTGAAGCCGCAATTTGCAGAGGGCCTCCGTTGATTAATTCGGAGCTTCCCTCCGCCCCTTTCGTGGGTGGCTCAGGTGCAGCGGTGTGAACTGCGGACAGCTTCCCCCTCCACCGCCACCATCCCCGACACTTCGTAGTTTGCCTACTGGCGACTCCCTCCCCTTCACTTCCTCAGCGCTCTTCTGTTCTGGTCTGCTCTGCTCCGTAGCACCCTCGCTCATCCTTTACGTCTTTTCTTCAATCACCAGTATCGTGCATTCTTCCATCTCAACTTTTACGTACGCCGTCCGCTCGGACATCTGCTTTGCTCACTTTTCTTTCCAACTCTGTGATGTAAACCCTCGTGCCCGGTTGTGTCCAGATCCTGCGCCATCACTCACGTCAATCTCCTAGGGGAGGACGTACTAATTTATTGCATTCGCGAATCGTTACATATTTGATTCGTTCCTTTGGGGGGGAATTTTCGATACCGTGAGGATCGTTTACTCTTTGAAAGCGATTTCCAGATCGAAGCAACGTGATCCGTTTGAAATATTCAAACGGGGAGAAGTTGTTGAAGTTTTGACTCCTTGACAAATGCCCTGTTCGAAACACAAAGCATGCGTTTGCAATCAACTTTCCCTTTCATGGGGATGGCCTGGGAAAGTTTTTTGTTTCTCGACCTTGACATTTTACACATTTCTCATTATATACGAGGCTTCTCGTGTTACTGTTATTGTATGCTCTTTGAGGGATATTTCTTCAAAGGATGTGATGAAAACAACTGCATTAAGATGTACTTTGATTTTGCATTTTACACATCTTTATAAATAGTGCGTTTGCATTACTTGCTACTTTGAATGTTTCATTTTGTTTTTATATCTTGAGAATACGATATGTTATTCTTGAATCTTAAATTTCTTGAAATCTCAATACTTAAAAACATTCTCACGTCATAACAAATCCGTAACTTCAAATATCTAGTTTCTTTTGTATTATAGCATCTCTGCTTTTTGAGATAATTCTAATTGTAGCATTAATATTACATGAGCTTCACAAAAGAACTGTGCAAAACAATTAAAACGGGTATTAGTTATATTTTTGTTAGCTTTTGCCATATTGTCTGAAAACCTGCGGGGGTACATTCATCGTTATTCCATACCACTGATGGCATAAAGTCATTGCTGTATATTCAGTGCGTTTTAATCTTGATTACATGATCTTGTTTCAATGTGGCTTGCTCACCCCCTGCCTCTCTTTAAGTTGGTCTTCCTAATTTCTTCATTGCACTTTTCTCCCGTGTAATCCATTTCCCATTGTTCTCCCTTTGTAAGCACCCACACTTGGCCTCCTTCCCCCTCCCGTTGCGACAATATGCACCCGCCTTCTCCCGCGCTGCACATGCTGCTCTCGCCCGCGCCCGGCGACATCGCCGCCGCGTTGCGCCCGCGCGGGGCTGAAAGGAAGCTGATTGCTAATTGCAGCGGAGCGTCACCCGCGCGCCACGCCCCCTTTTTCCCCCTCCACCACCGCCCTCCCCCGGCCTAGCAGCGAGCGAAAGCGCAATCGCCGTAATAGTGGCTCCGCACAGGCGCCGCGCGGGGCCGCATCCTCGCTTCTGCGACGAGGGACGCACACGCCCCCGCGTTTTGTTTCTGGCGCGCTCTAGCCCACACGCCCGTCCGCCGCTCGCGCGTTATCCATCGTGTTTTTTTTTCCTTTTTTTTCGTCTCTGCGCCGTCCGTCGTTTGCGCTGGGAGCTGAGCGTGTGCCGTTGGCGTCGGGGCTGTCTGCGTATGCCGCCGAAGTTTGCGCGCACGTGCTGTATTGTGCGCGTGCTGCTTTATTCTGTATTTTTCGAATGCGTCAGTTCTCGCGCTGGCAGCTGTCTTCATGTGTGGAATAGCTGAGCTCATTGTGTGTGTTAAACAATGTTCCTCGTACTGGGGTATTGCGATAAATATCTCTCGGCTTGAAATGAGTGTGATGATTAAATGAACATTCTATGTTATTGTAAAGATGCTCCTCAGCCAAAAAATGTAGCTTGCAACGTATTTGTGAGCTTGTTGTAGACTACTCAGAGTATAAACTCGCAACTTTAGGTCTCCTAAAAATAGATCATCCACTCGCCGAACAATTCAACATCAAAAAATGTTTAAGGGAAATCAACTGGTTGCAAATTGACCACCTAATTTAATAACAAATTTTCCAATTTCTAAGAAATTGTGTCGTTCTTTTTGGACGTTCCCATTTCCTTCTTCTTTATCGGTTTGCTGCCAAATATAAGAGTTATGAGGTACTACCACGACCCCTATAGATTTTTGAGAGGCAGCCAGTGTCCTCTTCGTGAAGACTTCCAATCATATTCGTCGTAGCAGAATACAACCCAGGTATAATTCGAGTGAAACGTGGACTCGTCCTCGAACGAGTCTCGGCCGGACAAGAGGGGGATCTTCCGAATAGCGTAGAGCTCGGTCGCGATGTCGGTAGTGGGGGTGGCTGTAGGACGGCGGGGGCCGGAGCGCGGCTCGGGGAAATAAAAGCTTTTTGTAGCGGCGGCGGCGGTGGAGGCCGCGCCCTGGAAGGCGCCCTCTGGGCCCGTATCAATTGGCGGCGCCCAGGGAGGACGGTGGACCGGGGAGGGGGGAAGGGAGGACGGCCGGTCGCAGCGCGGGTTTAAGACCCGATCGCCGCCTCCTCGAGGGATATCTGGCGGAAATCCATCTCGGAGGGATCGAAAACCATAACGCGGCCCCGCTCTGGCCGCCCCGGGCGACGGACAGGGGCCGGCGCCGCCCCACCCCGCCCCGCTCCTCCTCGCCCTGCCCTGCCCGGCACCGGCGGCGATCTCTACCCGGGGACGGGGCTGGGGGGCAGAGTGGGTAGTAGTCGATGTGACGTGACGTGGCGGGGCGGCGGTGAGGTGGCGGGCAGCGTGTTGGCGTTTTTTAGGAGGAAACTTCTTTGAGGCTCGGTTCTTTATTGTTTCGCTTCGAGTTCGGTATGAGTTGGAGTTGGTTATGAACTTATTCATTTGACACGAACGGGGAATGGGAATGAATGGTGGCGCTTGCTTTACTGAGAGTTATAATCGATCGCGTCCGTTTTTCGTAAATGTTTGAGAAGGCGTGCCGCTGGCGTTTCTTCCAGACTTCAAAAATACTTTATTACAATTATACTCCAAGCGTTGGCAATCAAATAACTTTTACAAGTTGTGTCTATTTGATAGGTTCTTGGATATCCCCAACATGTGAGTGTATCCCATTAGTGCCATTTAATCATAAATATGTTTTGACAATTTTACAGCTTTTCTTATTTTGCTATCAATTTGAATATTTGAACCTCTATTTCCCAAAAATCGAAAATTTGATGCTGCAGACACTGGGCACCAAAAATTAAAATCAAGTATCTGATGTTGAATGTATGAAATTGAAAGAACATCTTTGGAATATGAAGACAATATCGCCAATGTAAATTTGAAAAATATTTCTCCTGTGAAAGCAGTACAGTTCAGAATTCTCCTTCATATCTAGATACTTCTGGGTCAGCGAAGAAACTTCTTGTGTTCTCTTTTTGGAAACCCTTAACGTCAATTTGAAGTATTATTTGCCTTTATTTTTGTTCTGGTGGATTATGTAGGCCATATAAATTCAAAAAACATTTTTTAATCGTAAACCTTCTCTATTTATCAACTCCAAAAAGTAATAATTTATGTGTGATCTCTGAATTTGTGAATTGTACATGAAGAATGCATTGCAGCTCCCCTAAGTTTGTTCGTGTAAGCAGGCCTGCTTTCCAACCTCCGAGGTGGGTCGTACGTTGTAAGTTCCTTGCGTCCGTTGCATATACAATATGCTGTCGTAAACAAGGTTGCCATGAGAAGGCAGAATTATATACGTTTGGCGCAAGACATCGAGATCTCGTGGCCTTCAGCGCACGGCGCGCGGAGAGCGCCGCTTGAAGCCCTGCTGTGCGCGCCACTCCCCACCGCCGCCGCCTTCCGCTCCCCTCACGCGCGTAACGTACGATCTTTTAGGGGCTTTCCCGTAACGGCCCACCGCGGAAGTATTGAATGGGAATCTCAGGTGCCGTGACTTACGGCCTGAAGGCAGGACGGGGTGGGGCGGGGCTGCGCTGCGCGGCGCCGACGGCGCTCGGAGGCGGGGCTGCAGACGAAAATGGCCGACGAAAGCCTACGGCCGCCACCACACCCCGCCACCCGACGCCCCCCGGCCCTGCCATCGCTCCTTCTCTGCATCCCGCCGCCGGCAGAGACCTCTCCAGTATGCCCACCCTTCTGATCGCGCCCCTGCCCACCTGCCTCCGCCCTAAAAATCTCGCCCCCCAACCGCCATGTACCAACCTTTGACCATCCACATCCGCCCCTCAACCCTACGCCCACCAACCTCCGCCCCTCAAGCCCTCGCGCCTCAACCTCCGTACTCCAACCGGTGCCCACCAAACTACGCCCCTCAAAACCCCACCCGCGTGCCACCATCTATCAACCTTTCCCCACAAGCCTCCGCTCCTGAAACCCCCGATCAGTAACCTCTTTCCACCCCCACCCCCGTCTGACACACCCTACCCCCACCCGCCATCCTCTGCCGTGCCCTCCCATGCCGCGCCGTGCCGTGCTACGCCGCGCCCCGTGATTTGCGAGCGCACACGGGGTTGCGAGACCGAGTCGCCCATAATTATAAATAACGCTAAGACGCGTTCCGTGGCTGTTGCCGACGCCGCCGGTGCCGGTGCCGGTGCCGGTGCTGGTGCCGGCGCCGCGTGCGGGCGGGCGGGTTGGCGCGCCTCGCCGCCCTCGAGTGTTGGTGAGTTAGGGCCGCGCGTGTTTTATGGCGAAATCCCGAAATTGGGCCTGGGAGGCGGCCTTTGTGGGGCGGAACATTCTCTTATGCGCGCTTCGCGAGGGCCTTCGCGCGTTCGACGGGACGCCGCGGCGGGGGCGGCGGAGACGGCAGGCGCAGTCGCCGGTGACAGCGATGGTGATGCGAGCGTGGCGCCACCGTTATCGGCGCGCGTTCCGAGCAGTTGGCGGTAACGACGCTAGTTGCGGCGGAGCAGAAACGGAAGCGCGGATGGCGGTGTGGGTTGCGGTGAGCAGTTGGAGGCGTCGCTGACGAGGATGGGGAATGGAGCGGTGGCGGGATCGGTGACAGTGAAAGGGACGGCGACGGGAACATGAATAGTGACAGGGATCGTGCTACTGGGTCGGTAATGAGGATGATGATCACGTGGAAGATGGACAGGAGGACGAGGAAGACGGTGGCGATGAGAACGTAAACAAGGACGAGTCGGCGCTCGTGTCTGGAACTGTTAAATGATAGGTGATTAGGAAGGGGATAGGTTGGAGACGGGGATGTGGATAGGTCGGAGATGACGATACGGATGGGATGGGGATGGGTTGGGTTAGGGATGTGATATGAAATGGGATGGAATGGGGGATGGTTTGGATTAGGACAGGATGGGACTGGGATTGATGAGATACGACAGGGGTGAAAGGGATGGGACAGGGTTAGGGTGGGGAATGGGATAGGAATGAAGACGGGACGAGATGTGGAGACGGGGACAGCGAGGGAAACGGGAATGGGTTCGAAGCGGCGACTGCGACAATGACGCGAAGTGGGCGGGGCGGCTCCGCGGCGGTGTCTTTCGGGCAAAAGGAGCGCCGCGCCGCCCGCGCTGCGGAATCCTCCGGGAGCGCGTGTGCGGGTAAACGGCGCACTGAAGGTGCACGGAAACTTGGCGGGCCGCTGCCGGCTGCAGCAGGGCCGCTTTGGGAAGCGCGCGCGCGTTCGGCACAATATGAGGCGGAGACGCCGCGAAGGCGCCCCCCCGCGCAAATGGCGGCAAAGAAGGAGAGTGCGGGGCGGGCGGCGCGGGGACGGGGAAGCGACGCGAGCTGGCGAGCCGCTGAGAACTAAGCTGCTGTTCCGGGAAAGGAGGGTTTGTGCAAGCTCTACGGAGTACAATGGGATTTTGAGGGTTTAGAAGTAACTTGGGAGGCAACGACAGTGCACTGCATCTTCGCACGTTTCATTATTTCATGAGGGGATAGTAGAAACAAAATATTCGTTTGGGTTTGGGTGAAAATTACTAAAAAATTAAAATCGAAATTGGATCCTGATATTGTGTATCTTGATAATCTGCGATTTTGTAACATTTGTCACCCTAAATTTAATACCTATGCTGAAAAGAGTTTATTTACTGATAACAAAAAAATCCTTGATTGATTCAAAATGATGGCCGGAGAAACTCTAAGAATTCAAGATGAAAAATCATAAATATCCTTCTTTTTCGGCCACTCTTGTAAAATTCATTCACACACAAAAATTAGTGTATTTTTTCTTCAGATTATGATTTTAAACAAATGTATTATCCCTTCACAGACTGTACGTTGCTTGAACATAGAATTATGAGTTATTTATTTGATTTGTTTTCTCAAAAATAATTTGTGTACTGAAGCTTAAAAACCCATCTCTCTCAAAATCAGAGACTGAAAAGGATGTGATTGATGCCCTTCAGTAACTAAATTAAAATTACAACGCGTTGCAGCCGGTCTCTGACACAAACTTATTTCGCTCGTCGGTCTCGTCGGAGAGCTTCGCAGCTGCAGCGAGACCGAACTCACCCAGTTGGTGGGCGGGGGCCGGGGTGGGGGGTGATGCAGTCGATTCGGCGAATGCTGTGAATTCTTCGCATGTGGCTTCGCTCCACACTGACGCGGCGGCGCCGCCCGATGTCAGATGCAGAAGCGCGGCAGCGCAGCGCTGCCAGCGCGCCCGCGTGTGTATGTGGGAGGCGGCTGTTGGGCTGGAGAACGCGCGCGGGCGTTAGAGGTGCATCGCCGCGGCGGCGGCGGCGGGATCGCTTCTCCGCTGCTTTTCTCCGCATTTTCGCCTCACGCCCCTCCTCCTACTCTCCCTTTTTTCTTTCTTTGCGAGAGTGCCCTCTCTCTCTCTCTCTCTCTCTCTCTCTCTCTCTCTCTCTCTCTCGCCCTTCAGTGGTGGAGAGGAACAGGGCGGAGGAGGAGAGGTCGTTGGTCGGATCGTTTTAAGGAGAACTCGCTCCCAAGAAAACGAAAATACTGGGAGCCGAGCTTGTCTCGCGAACGGTAACATTTCGCTTCTCAGGGTGTGTTCCCGTGGAATTCCCCGAAAAGAAGATATTCAAATGAGCAATGAAACCTTCGCGTTTATGCGGATGGCTTCTTTGTCCGTCCGCCTCTTCGTTTGCCGGGTGACCGGAAATAAAGGAAGTAAAGGAACGCACTGTCATTCTCAATGTTTCCTTATAAGATTCTCTAACTCGGTGGAAGGTGTTTGCAGGGAATGCATAAGTACATTTACGATATTTTCGGTTCGTTTATTAAATAATGGTCTGGATGTTTACAGAGGTAATTAACATTTCTTGGAACGCGAATAAAAGCTGCTTTCTGTGGAATATATCGTTTCGAAATGTAAGACAACATATCGTGTAAACAAATCATATTTTCTTAAAATATTTAAATGTGCGTTCTGCAGCCTTTTGAACGATTGTTTCTTAACTAAACATATTCATATTTATTTAAAACATTGTTAGGAAATGCAATATGTAGGACTATATCAAAGGTAATACGCTACTGTTCTTTCTTGAATATTGTACTTCACACTACAACTAAAACAATTATTACGTTTATCTTTTTACAGAATTATCAGGAATTACTGATACTTCTTTTTGTTGTACTTTCAACATATGTATTAATCTCGTTTTTGTAATATAAATACCCTGACTAAATTCTCTGTAATGCAACACTAAAAGTTGAAATCATAATCCACCAGATCTGTAATTCCCTTAAAAGCTCATTACTCATCCTGCTAGTTTCTGCGATAAAACAACGCTTATAACATGCTTCGTTCAAAAACATAATGAGCTTAATGCATTTTCGCAATATAGAATTACGATACTAGGCGAAGCCGCCACTACTTAGACCATATTGCTTCTTAACCGAGGAAAGACACGCGGTGCAAAGATTTGTCTGACAACAATTTGAAACAGTTCGATTGATTGATTAATTGAAGTTTTCGCGCACTTCAAAGGCTATGGTCATTAGTCCCGTTTATAGTGTTTTATCTCGGGAGGTGAAGGTGTTTCAAGGTTTCCGCTGAAAGACGAGACCCGGGACTGATCTACAAGTAAGCTACTGGTCTTCCGACGTGTGTAGAAGTGTAGTGCATGTACAAATGTATGTGTGTAAGGGGAAAGATTGGACAAGGAAGAGGAAAAAAATATCGCGCACTGTCCATGGCCCTTTCACTATAGTAATGCCCCGGCTTTCTCCTGGTATTAATCGATGAAACCACGGAAAACTACCGATCAGTGAAGCCGGCCGTTAGAATTGACCCAAGTGGCTGATTTCGATCTGGCTTTCTAGCTTGTGTCGTAAATCCGCCACCATCGGGACTTGAGCCCTAGGACCCCCCGGTCAAAGACGTTGCAGGGACTGCCACAAAGCTAGCTCAGTGGGCCGAAGCGTTGGAGGTGTTTTGTATTCGACATCCCTCGTTCCGCCACCTCTCGCGCGCAGACGCACGCCGCGCCTCGGCGCCGCCCAGACGGCTCCACGTAGCGGGCATGCATCATGGCGCTACGAGACAGGACAGAAGTTCGCCCCGTTTGCGATTCGGTTCCGCCCCTGCGCTCCGCCTCCCACGCACGCCTGCGGCAGCCGACAGGTGAAGACGAATCTCTCCACGCTCCTTTTCGCCCACCGCCTCCCACCGCGCCCCGCCCTCGTCGACCCGCGCGCTCTCCCTGCCCCCGCCACCCCGCCGCCCCGCGCTGCTCTTCGTTGACGAGCCGGTAAATTCGACCCCTTCCCCCCTCCCTGCCTCTCCCCTCCGCTCCGTGCCTCGCGACCCGCTTCGCCCCGCGTCGCCATCTCGCCTCCCTAATTAAAACGGGGACATCACTCTGTGTCGCCGTCGAGGCGGGAGGAGGGGAGGATCGACGAGCGCAGAGTGGCAGGGCGGGGGCGGGGGCGGGGCGAGGTTGCGAAGGAAGGAGCCCCGGATTAGGACGCCACGACGACGGCGCGGCGGCGGTGGTGGTGGCGGCGGCGGCGGCATCGACGCTTCTCTTTTGTTCGCGCGTTTTTTTTCTTCTGCGCCCTCACTTGTTTCGAGACGCGGTGCTAGCTAGTGGCGCTACGACGGCGGGGGAGGCGACGTGGGCGCGCTGTGCTGTCCGAGAGCGGGATCGCAGGGAGAGGGGGGAAATGCGAAAGAGGAGTGGAAGGCAGAGGCGAGGAGTGCGATGCGACTGGATGTAGTGGAAGGGAGAGGGGGAAACTCTCTGTCACTGACACATTATTTCTCGTGCTGCGTCCTACGCGACCAGTGTCTTTTCGGATTTTAACGGGGGGGAAGACGGAAGAGGAAAGTTTTGTGTCTCCCATGGGTGACAGGATCCAGAAGTAACTAAACTTTCTCCGGCCGCTGCGCGCGCGTCGCCGCACTCCACCCCCGCCTCCTGCTCCTCCGTTGCGTTCGGTTTTTTGTCTTGGTTTTGTTTTCCAGCGTGTATCTTGTATAATATTTTTTTTGTTCTTTTGGCACGATGTTATTGTTGCGTTGTCAGATACTTTTTTCATTATTTTTGTCTTCCGCTCGGACGTATCGCGGTAGTCATGTTTGACATTTTCTCATTGCGTGATTGTTCTGATTAAATTAATGTGTAGCCATCCGATCGGGCCCCGCCCTCGCAACCTCCTCGTGCGCCGAACCCCTCCGGAGAGTGTTTTCGTGTTACGTTTCTTGATTGAAAGGCGTGCCTGACGCGTTTGCTGCTCCGCATCCTGGAAATAAAATGAAATAAATGACAGCCCGAGCCGGGCGCCCCGCGTTTATCTGGCCGATAGCTATTGGCGTTTTTCGATCTCGGCTCGATGGATTCGCTCCAAGCTCTGTCTGCCGAGGCCTCCGCGGGACCGGGGAGAGGGAGGCGGCAGCAGACGAGGCTGGGTGAAGTGGAAGTGGAGGATATGGGCCGGAATTTCTTTCTTTTCTCAGAGAGGCTCTCCCGGGTTTCTTCGAAATGGTTCATTCTCCCGTGACCCGTTCTTCTTCGTGTATCCCTTTGGTGACATCGTACACTGTCAATGATCAACAGATTGATCAGTGACATGTACACTTGTTGCTCTACGCCTTTGTAATTCAGTATTGATGTTCATGAATGGATTTGAACCTTGGAGGTTTCGTAGAAATCATTTTATCTTGTACAAACGCACTGCTTAGAATTATTTCAATCACAAATATGCATTAGATAAAAAATAAAAAAATACTTGAAAATGTTATAAATAGGTATTCTAGATCTACATAATACGGAAATGATGAGGATTTTCTCGATTTCCCTAATGTGTCATTTATATAGCACACTATTTTCTGCATGAAGCTGGTCAAATTTTCATTTTTTTGACAAAATCTCTTGGAAATGTTAATATTTTACGGGATCTGGAATTCGTCTAAATGCGTACTTTGAAGTCATTTCAAAAAGAGGCACTGGAGAAAACATAGCCGCTGTCAGGTGCTTCGTGACTGCAGGACTCGCACGCGATCGCTCAACGGAAAGAAGTGCACTATAGGGATTAGGAATCTCATTTTCCGGTTTGATTGGATGTACAGGGGTATTCAAAATGATTGTCGGGGTTTCAAAAAATCATAATGCATGAAGTAATTCAAAACTCATATTTTTTTTACCTTCATTACAAATGCTCAATGTGGGCGGTCTTAGTCACTCACCACACATTCACTCGATAGTCCATTTCTTCCCAAACACGCTCCAACATCTCAGCGCTGATGCTTAGGAAGCTGGCTTTGATATGTCGCTTCTGTTTCAAAATATTCGTCTGCAGAGGAGGGATAATACACTCGATCTTTAAGATATTGTAATATGAAAAAAAATCACACGGCATAAGATATGGTGAACGTGGCAGGGTGAGAGCATCCGATTATCCGCCGTGGAAGTTGCTAATTTAAAAACGCTCTTACATGCTTACGGAAATTATTGGTGCATCGTCCTACTGTAGTAAGGAGGGTTCTTTCCGTATTTCGATCGAAAATGTCACTTGACTGTGGTAACGGATTGATGTTGATGAAACTCAAAAAGTGCCAAACGATTTCCCCTTACCGCACACTGCCATTTTTAAACACTGCTGTAAATGCCATTTGACGTTAACTGAGATAACTACAATTGGTGCATTACAAAACTTCCAGAGTTTTTCTATCATCTGCAAAAACTATAATAATCGTATTTATTTCTATTGTCTCTAAAAAAAAGTCACGAATCCGCGATAATCATTTTGAATACCCCTGTAATTCTAACTGGGCCTTCGAATCAACAAAACCTTTGTGCCTTTCCACCTCTGCGTCGATGCGCAAGTGATTAGACGCCGGTCGGCGCCGGTCGTCGCGACGCCCGGCGGCGTCGAGGAAAATTGCCGGACTCGCTCCGCGGCTGCCTCTTCGGTTCCACCGTTCGCGGGATAACGTGGAGCATAAATAAGCAATTTGTGAATTATTCTCTTTCTGCTTGCCTTCCCCGCGCTTGCGTCGTTTCGGATTCCCTTTGAGCGGCACGAGGAAGGACTTGCAAGGCCGACTCCACGCGTAGACGGGGGCCGACGGCACGCGCTGAAGCGCCCTTGGCTGGCTTTTGTGTAACAGGTATTTTGAGAAAGGCGTTTATGATATTAATATTGGAAATACATGTAACTTTATATAATAGGGATTACTTCTTTGATGGAGTTTCATGCCTATTTTACACACCGGCTGAAGTTTGTGTAAAAGGAATTTTGAGAAAGGTATTTATGATATTAATATTAAAAATGCATATACCTTCATGTAATTTCATGCGTTTCCTTGTAATATTGAATATATTTCTTGCGTTGATTGTTCTGTTGGACTCATTTAATCACTAATGCTTTTCCATAATAGAAATCGTCAGATATTACACGTTATGAGTTACTGCACCCTAGAATATTTTTAATCGGCAGTACGTTGTAGGCCCTTATTACTCTGACGTTTGTTATGGATATGTACCTCTTGTTGCGTAACAATCCATGTGACATTCGCATAAGTGATTAAAACGACTTTGATGCGTTTTGAGGTTAAACATGTAATATTGTTTCTTCAGGTAGCATGAACATTTTGTATTTACATTTCACATTCTATATTGTTTCTTCATTATTTCATTTCCACGCGTATCTCCTTTCCAAACTTGTTCGAGCAGCGGAGGCGGAGGGCGAGGCATTTCGCGGCCTCCCGCGACCCGCGACTCCCAGGCGCTATTCAGGAACTGCGCACGGCGGCGTGCTGTCGTTGCGTCGGGATTTTGCGGCTGGGGCAACAGCGGTCGGGGTGGCGTCCGGGGGCGGCGGGGGCGTGGGCGGCGTAGCGCAGCGGAAGCGAGGAAGAAGGCGCTATTAAATTATGCGGAGCGCCGTTAAAATTGCAGGCACCGCCGCGGCCCGCGCGTCCTTTAATGGCGTGGAAGCAATAACGTACGGCCGCCCATATTAAGCCCGCGTTGGCCGGCGGGGCGCGGAGCGGCGAGGCGTGCTGTTCGCGACGGCTGCTCGTGACGGAGGTGGACGGCACGGGACGGGAGGGACCGGGGCGGGGGATAGCACCGCGTGTTCGTTTACCGGGTCCCCGCGCTGCCGTCTTGATCTGCCTGCGACCTTTCCTCAGTCTGCGACCTCGCCACCCCCGCCCTCACCCCCTACCCCGCTCCCGTCCTCCTCTTCCTGCGACAAGCGACGATGGATATTAGTTCGTCCGATCCATAAAAGAAGACCGGGATGGAAGTCCGTGCGCGCAGAAATGGGTCGACTGTTTCTGAGTTATTGTTCGCGCTCAGGTCACAGTAAGGCGCCGAGCAGTTTAATATTTGGTTTGGGAAAATAAAATTTTAACGCTTTGTATGGTGTTTCGAAATATTTCTGGTTCATGTATTATAAAAATTTTTAGATTTTCATTTCCGATAATATTAAGAGATATGGAAGGAAGGTTTAGTAAAAAGGAATATATTAATATTTTGACCACCGTCGCAGATTGGATAATAGCTATTAAATGAGGGGACTTATTTTTTTTTTCATGTACATGGGATTTCTCAGCACCCAAATAGATTAAAGCATTGGAATCATGGGTGACAATTTCTCTTAAAATCCAGGATGCTAATTTCGGGTCATATGTATTAATATTCCGAGTTATCTAAGATTCTCATTATTTTACAACTGGGCACCATACTCTGATGTGAATTTAAAAATAGTTATTCTTCCTTTCGTGATTTCTAGAATTAGTCATTTTAATTTTTCTCAGGAGACGGTTTACGACCCGTTACTCCGAGCAGTCTCTCAATTCATAACCCTGACACGGCGAAGTCAAGAGTTGGAATCACTCCTGTTCGTCTATTATATCAAATTCGTAAACGATTGGAAAGAATCCAAGCCTTTTTGCGTTGTTAAATGATGCGGACAGTATTCTTCTACAGCACATTCGCCTTTATTTTCAAAACCGGTGCCCACTTACTCATCGCCGACGCCCATAGAAACCGCGACTGCAGCCCGGGGCCAAGGTAAGCCTCAGTAGCAGGCGCGAAGAAATGGGTATGAAGGCAAAAGCGGAGGCCCAGTCGCCTCGGGCGCGGGTAATACAAAAGGGCGCGGAGAAGGAGAGAGAGGGAGAAGGGTCTTCCCACCGCCCGCATGTCTCCCTTTGTCTGTCTCTCTCTGTCTCTCCCGCTCTGTCGTCCTAAAGGTTATAAGGCGCCCCCCGCTTCGTCCCGGCTGCCGCTTCGTGCGCCCACGTCAGTTCCTTTTTTCTATAAAGGCAAAAGTGCGTAAAATGTGGGTTTAAGAGTTTGCATAAAATATCGCATGTCGCGGCCGTTACGAGCTTACTTAAGATTAAGGCGCGAGCGGCGGTGGAGGCGGCCGGTTTAATGCGGCCCCCAGCTGGCGGCCGCAGGCAGGGAGCCGGCGGAGACGACATCCGCGGGGCAATGAAGCGGAAGGGTGGTGATGACAGGAAGGGTAGCGTTGCGGTGGGGGTCATCCTAAGTGCGGCTATTTTGTTTTGACTTTTGTGCGGTGATTGCAGACATGGTCATGAATATATCTTTTAGCACGTCTTTTATGACGTAGCATTTCTGGAGTTTGGATCTGAAATTATAGAACTTACGAACAGAAAGTAATTGCATACTTTTTTTTAAAATGTATGAATTTTAAAGTTCATTATTAGTTCCACAGAATGTCCTATGCTGAAATTTTAGTGAAATTTTGTGAAAACTTCGACTTTGAATATCACTCGACTAAAGAATGTACATTTTTTATGTGAATGAAACCTGAAAATAATCCTCTAGCACTCTATACTCTGGACACAAAGTATTAGTATGTTTCACGTATGTAATTAGTTTTCAAGCGGCATTATCACTATTTCTAACTCGAAAAAGCTAATTGCCAACAAATACCATTACGTCTGCCCGTTGTTCTAACGGCACGTTAAAATTATAAGATAATACGTGTAGCTACATGACATAATTACTCCTACTTTATGGTTCGAATACTCAGATCTAAGTCAGTTTATCCTATCACATTTTGATGTTTTCAATAACGAAATATTGTAGTGTATGGTTGAAAGCATTGGCCAAGGAATGGTCGAAAGGGTGAGGATGAGAAAGACGTGTCGTTAAAACATGCCATCGGCTCTCCAGGGACAATGATGAAGATCAGAGACCATAAGGAATATATGTCACACCGAGGAGAGAGAGAGAGAGAGAGAGAGAGAGAGAGAGAGAGAGAGAGAGAGAGAGGGATAGAACAAGTAGGGGTGTATCGGGGGGTGAGACAGGCGGGACTGGAATGGGAGAGGCAGCGGGCAGAATAATCAGAAGCAAGTTGGGGCTCACCGAGCAGAGAGAGAGAGAGAGAGAGAGAGAGAGAGAGGACAAGACGGCAAGAGGCGGAAGGGGGTAAGTCGTGCTGGCCCGGAACGGGGAGAGGCGGCGGGCAGGAGGAAGCTGGCGTGCCGAAGCCGGGCAGGGAGCAGCCGTGGGCGCAGGACGGAGCGACAACGGGCTGGCGCTGAGTTATGACGATGTCTCCCTGACAGGACATCTCGCCCCGCGCCGCGCCCGCCGCCGCCGCCTCCGTCCTCGTCCCGGTTTTTCCCCTCCGCGCGCCCGCGCTCGCCCGTGACACGCGCTGACGGTCCCCGCCCTCCCCTCAGGAGAAGACCCCGCGGAAGATAAGAGAGTAAGCGGGCGAAACGAGATTAGAGGGCGAGAAGTTCGGGGGACAGTGGAAGAAGTAGAAGAGAGGAGACATTGTGATTCCTCAGGGAAACCTTGAAAAAAGGTTATGAAAACGAGTACATTCGTTCTATAGAGATGTTTATATTTATTCGGTCTTTGTTTTTTACTTGTAAATTGAAGTACTTGTGGGCAAATCGCAAAAATTATTCTGTGTTCAGCAGTTCGGTGTTGATTGGTCTTCTATGCGCCGTGAAGTAGCCTCCAAATGCTGGCACTCATTTGGTATTCCGTGACGCCGTTAGAAGAAATTCCAGTCTCTATTTACGTTCTTTCTTCTCGTAATTCTGTTTTCATTCCTACTGTGTCTGTTTTGATCTCTTCTTTGGAACACCACCTGAGAATAAGCAAATAAGAGAGAAGGGAGGGTTAGAATGCAAGGTAATGGAGCCATAAGAAAAAGTGCCTGAGACTTACTGCAGCAAGGAAACAACGAATAGAGAAGTGCTTGTAGTTGGAATCATTTCGTATATTGGCAGAAACTATATAATGATTGAATGCAATGTTAAAGACATTGGAAGAAATATGATGGGTATTAATAAGTTAAAGGAACAAGGAAACAGACGCAAAGTCTTCCTTGATTGTTCTCCTTTTCGTTGTACATGAACAAATCATGAATCACTGTAATTGCCATATATTAGGCAAATAATAAATACTTTTTTGGAACATTATTGAAAACTTCAAAATCAAGAAAAATTCGAATTCAAAATAGTAAATTTTGTGCAGTTGATTACTGACCACATGCTCACAAGATTGCTTTATAAACACATTTGTGTTGATAAGCATATTTTTATTAGAATCTGAAAAATGAGATTCTAAATATCACTTGCCATGTCCAAGACCTTAAATACAGGAAAAAATGGGTAAATTAAGTATCAAACTTAAAATGCATTATTCCATATAACAATTCAAGTTTTAATGTGTCTGTAGAGCAACCGAAGAATGTCGGGAACAATCTGTTGGGTTAAAATCCCGAAAACTTGGAGTACGATCTGAATTGGAGTTGGGGAGTTTTCAGCGAAGCCGAATGCGTTACGATTCCGAGACTGCGAAAGTGCGTTGGAGGGCGTTTGACGTCGTTGGCGCGACGTGATGACGGTCGGAAGGGCCAGAAGGGCGGCGGCGTGGCTGCCGGGAGCGATGGCGATGTCTTCCAAAGGACGGAAGGGCCTCTTCGGCGCGATGGCGAGACTTCCCTTCCCTTCCCTGGGGCAGGGCGGGGGGAAACGGCCTACATGCCCTTTATATTGCGGAAATAATCCGCAGCCATTTGTACGACGGATACAAATGCGAGGCGGAGGTCGTAAGGGTCGCGCGCCTCTCTTCGCCTCGCGTGGGGGGTGGGGTGGGGGTGGGGTGAAGGGAGGGCGGGGCGATGCCTGCGAAGCAGACCGCGTGCGTTCTCGGAAACCCTTGGTAATTCCGGGCGGAGACGCAAGGATTTTATCGCTGTTTAAGAGGAGTATACATCAGACACATCACTCGAGAATGCTGTTACGTAGAAAATCACATTTTGTTAAATAAGTATCGTATAATGCGTTTAATACTTAATCGATTTTGCAGAGGGATTTGTAATTTTGTCTGTTACGAGTGTGTATTTGCTATGTATAAAATTAAGGTCTATGTGTGTAAAAAGCATTAGGGATACAATTCAGTTTTTATTATTATTATTATTATTATTATTATAACTACTTTTGGGCCATCTTGAATCCGAGTGTTTCCCCCGTTCAACGAATTGTTACTTTAAAGGAGAAACTTGGAAGTCTCAGCACTCTGTTATTTTTTAGATCCACACTGTTATTTTCAAGTCGGACCCCACGAAGTAAGGAAAGCGTATGGACCCTCGTTTATCCCTCTCAATTTGTAACTGCTTATATTGTCGTTGTTCTGCAAAACTTCTGCACATGGTAACTCCTATGACAAATTCCACTACATCAAATTGATGGACAAAATGAATCGTGACTTTCCATCTTCTAGCTTATTGCTGTCACTCAGTTAGAAACGGCCTTTTTACATGGTAGCTTCCAAGCGTCCGCGACGACTGTTGGCCTTCCAGCCATCTCTTCTCCTTCGGGCTCTCTCCGGCGCAGGCCTGTGGCCGCGGCACAGTTTCCTTCTCTCATATCGGGCACTCGCCCTTTTATTGCCACGTTTTTACACACGTATTTACATAGCGCGGCCGCGAGGGAAAAATGCAGCGGCGCAAGAACTCTCGAGGTTAATGACAACTCTCGGATTTTTTTATTGGCCCAAAGTTGTTATATTCTTACGACACTTTGTGCCGGGGCGGGGGCGTGGCGCGGCGTAGGGGGTGACGGAGGCAGGGAAAGGGGGCGGTGGCGGCGGCGGCGGCTGCGCGGAGCAGCCAATAACAAGGGTTTATGTGGGGTCGGCGGTGGGGGCGGAGCGGGGCGAGGCGGGGCGTAAGACAGAGGCAGGCGGGTGCTCGGCTCGGGTAGGGCGCGGGTTGCCCGAGAAGGCGCCTTCCGCCGTCGTAAACTACGAGGCGCGGCGCGGAGCGGTCCGGGGCGGGGAGGAGCGACGCGGAGCGGAGGAGATCTGCGGGGCTGAGCGCCGGTCTCTCTTGGCCTCGCCTGTAACGTCCCGCCCCACCTTCCCCCCTCATCACCCTACATCCCACCCTCCCTCCTTCTCTTCACATCACCGCGCCGACCTCTCGTACTCCGACTGCAACGTACCGAGTCGTATCTTCCCATCTTTTCCTCGCAACCGCAACTCCCCGCTCGCCGTGTGCCACCGCGCATCCACGGGGTCTTCACACTCGCGTTTCCCCGCCTATTGTCTCCTCCTCTCCCGATCTCTCCGCCAGTCGTCACTCGCCGCGCCTCGCTCTGCCCGACGCCGCGCGCCCCGCCCTTTCCCCGCACGCCGCCCCCGCCGTTCCCGAAGCCTCGCCTCGTGGCGCGGTCCAACTCCTCTCCGCCGCGCGCCGACGCTCCAGGCAGATTGCAGTAAAGATGGCTAAGTGATACATTCTGGAGTAAAAGTTAACTTTACGTCCTCGCCGCTGCAAGTGGCGGCGCTACGTGCGGCGCAGAGGACGGAGCGCGGGGGGAGTGGAAGGGCGGGGCGGGGCGGAGGAGCGTCCTCGTAAAGTGCAACCGCACGGCGCACGAGCCCCCGTCTTGTTTTCCGCCGCCACCGCCGCTGCCGCAGGGCCCCGCGCGTGCCCGAAATGCTCCCTCTGCTGTGCCGTTGCTGCGTTCTGCAGCCAAACGAATTCCCCACCGGCTGCGTCTGGCCGCCTTCTCGTCAGCCCTGCCGGTTTCAATCCTCTCTTCGTATGGTCAAAAATACACTTTTGTTGAGATCTCGTATGGAACTGGTCAGATTTTTTAATCATTATTTGCTTCAAACTCATATGCCAAACTATACAAAAGTGATATGCCAAAAAATTCCTATAATTACAAGTGCGATACAAAGATATTGAAATAGTGTATATGTTGTAGTAATGAGGTAGGGAAAAGTTGACGAGAAGTCTTGAAGGCAGAAAGAGGTGAGAAGTCTTGAAAATGGCAAATTACAAATTTCGTGTAGATGAAATAGATAAACAATAATGCATTACCTAACCTGGAAACCGGTACGTCTTTCCTAGCACGTCAATGGTCTGCAGGGCAATCCTTAACAAATATGGTTTGCGGGGGTGCGTTGGATGCGAGGGGCTGGGGCGAGGAGATGCCTGCGGTCGGGGGAGGCAGAGGGTCTCCGTGGCGGTGGCGTCTGCTGGTATCGACAAACGACGAAGGCTCCTCGCCCGGATGAACCCGCCGCGCGCGACGTCGTGTCGTCCGCCGCCGGCTTGCTAACGACAGGAGAGCAAGACGTCCCTCCCGTTACCCAATCCACGTCTTTCCGTGTTCTCTCTTTTTTTCTTTCTCTCCTCCTTGCTCTTTTTCCTTCACTACGCTCTTGCTCCTCCACCACTTCGTCGCACATTCTCCTCCTCCTCTCTCTTTCTTCTCCTCCTCTACCTCGCTCTTTCCTCTCACCCTCTTCCTCGCTCTTTCTCTCCTCCTCTCCCTTCTTCAATTCATTCATTCCGCCTATTATCCTTCTCCTTCTTCTCATTTTCCCTTCAATCTCCTCCTTCCCTTCTTCTTCCTCTTCTTCATCCTCTTCTTCTTCCTCCTACTCTCCACCTTTCTTCTTCATTATTCTCTTCACTTTCCACTCTCCTCCATGTAGTCCCATACCTCTTCTCATTCCATCTCGTCGTCTTCTCCCTCCTCGTCTTCTTCCTCATACCTTATCTTGCCCTTAATCTTGGAGTTCTGGTCGTCAGCTTGCTTCTCGTCCTTGTCTCCCTTCTTCGTGCTGTCCTGTATTTGGTGTTTCGACGAATTATACGACCCTTGGTTTCTAAACACCAAACCACTGGAGCGTGCTCTGACGTCTTGCGGGTGAGTCAAATATTTTCTACATTAGGTTTTTCTTCCCACAAAAGGAAGAAGCAAGAGGAATGAACTGAGGGAAAGGACTAAGAAGTCTGTCTGGTATTAATGAGACAATGCGTATATTTTCTGTTAGAAATAAATTTCTGAGGAGAAAAAAAAAACTATAGGAGTAAGCAAAACCAGGGCATCTGCAATGTAACATCTCGAAGAACCAAAAAAGTATTGTTCCTCAGTGCCTTTGAAATTATACTCAATTTTTTTCTTACATTGTTTCCTTCAACGTCATGTGGTACAACGAGAAATTACTGAACTGCTGCTTTGCATATTCGTTCCTGCTGCTGCTTTGCACCTCAGTTTCTAATTATTATTTCGAATTATTTAACTATTTTGTTTCAATACTACATAGTTTTTGGAATCTACATTTTACTTTGCTTAAAATTTATTAGTTCACTTGGTTGTACATCAGAGGCGTAGTGTTCTGTCAATTTGCTTCAGAAATTCAGTTCAGAATATTATGATATTTTTCGACATACACACGAACGTTTACTAAGCTAATGATTGCAGAGACTTTGTGTTGTGTGTTAAGAAGAATAAATGTATTAGATTAATAATATCACTTTCTCTAAAACTTTAATACATGTATTAATCTATATTTCCTATTTTTGAATATTTGTCTTCTGATCAATGCTTACTTGAAATGAACTTTTACTTTTTTCCAAAACTTGAAAGAGTTCCAAAGGCCACTAAATTATATAACTGCGTGAACTCATACCAGCTGCCTGAAACTTAAGTTCCCTCTTTGATCCCAGAACTCCTATCGGGCGCATACGCGTCGCATCCCACTCTCCGCGCCGCACTCGGCCTAGTGGATGATGTCCAGGGAGAAAGCCGTGCCGGGCGGGGCCGAGCAGGGGCGGGGTCGCGGAGAGGGGGACGGGAGGTGTAATCCTGCGGGTCTCGCTGATTGAACGCTCTCGGGGTGGCGGGGTGGCTGGAAGCGGCCGCCCTCGGCCCCCGCCCGGCTCCCCCGCCGCCGGCCCCGCGCGCTGTCATGGCAACCACGAGATGAGGTGGCGGCGCCGGGGCCATGGCGGGGGGGGGAGAGGGTGAGGGTGAAGGCGAGGGCGGTCCGGGCCGATAAGCGCTTTATGGCGGGACATCACTCGCGGCGGTCACTTCCTGTGGCGGCGCTGGAGGGGGCGGGGCCGTGGTGGGGGTGGAGACGGAGGCGGTCACCGGTTGCGCTGGGGGGCGGAGGGGGTCGGCTTCACTCGGCGTCGGCGTCGCGTCTTCCGGCAAGCGCCGCTCTAATCTGGAGTTGACTCGGACCGTAGCGCCTCTGACGCTATGTTTGGCTTGCCCCTTGGAGTAGGACGCTCTGAACTAACTCGAAATTCGTGCTATCCTAGATTGAGTTGCCAGTTTTTCAAGAAAGACAGAAAAAGAACAACCGAATTTCTAGAGACTTCTTAAATTTTGGAAGCATGATGTACTCTAAACTTTTCACGTAATATGAATGGAAATTTTCGTTTTTTGAGAACACATATACGTAATTCCTGAACATACATAATACATTCATGCAATAGTTACGACCATATAATAATTGGTAATTTATGTATAAAACAAAAAAATTGAGCACTAAGGTATATTCAGAGGCCGTGAAAAGAATTTTCCAGTTATTATTTACGTGTATGTATAAATATAAACTTTATTTTAGTAGTTTACTTTTAATTGATATAATACTTACGTAATTATTATACAATATATACTTACGTAATTATTTTTGAACCGAATAAATATTTTTATTATTTTTGAAGCTCTAATAGAACAATAAGCATCTCATGTGTCTGTACGAACGTTTGGTTGATGGAAAATTGAATCATTAAGTATATCATGGCCAAGTCCATCAATTTACAGAAGTAACACTGGTAGGGGTTTTTCGTGTGAATTAAATTGATTCAAGAACGACAATATTCAGAATGATTTTTGACTTTTAATAGAATGATAATTGAAAGTGTTATATAAAACGTGTGTTCAGATTAGAATAAATGATAATATCCTCTTTGCTCTAATCGACACCCTAGTACACTACTGTCATTTGAACGGTACAGCGCCACGTGCGTCGTTGTGTATACTTCCCTACTTGCCTATACTTGCAAACGTTCCTGGGCATCGTCCATCGATTCTCGCCGCTCCCCTGCGCCCCACAGCGCGTCGCTCCAACCAACCGACGCATGATGCCGATGATTACTCTAGCATGCACCGCCGGCGCCTGCCCTGGCCTTCCCATCCCCAGTCGCCCATCCCTCCTCCCGGCCAGCGCGCTCCCTCGCCGGCCGGCCCCCGCCGACCTGCGCATCCCTCCCTCTACCGTCTCCCCTCTCCCACCTCGACGGTCCGAGAGACCCGCACCCCGTGAGGTTTTTCCTGCGTCGGTGCATTGTGCCGTGGCGGCATGCGGGCCGCCGGCGTCGTTCGCCGCACGTTGGGCCGAAATGGGAGGAAATTAAATTCACAAATTGAAGCGATCTGTAAGCGAAACCGAATCATCAGGTGGGGAGTCTAGGTACGGAAGAATACCTGGAATGTGCTAAATGAATGGACAGTGCATGAGGAATTCAATGTGTATATTTAGGAAATATGTGATTGGGCGGGCTAGAGCATTGAAGGAGATGCCATGCTTGTTTTATTGAAGAACAAATAAAGTGCAAAGTTTTTGATTAAAGATATAGAGGCTAATAAATCGAAATGTTCTGTGGTAATTATGACATAATGAAATAGACAAAGATGAAGAAAAATAATATTTCTCCATTCTATCTTATTTATCGTCTTATTATCTGTTGGAAGGATAGATGGAGGCTTATGATACCGATAATGAAAGACAATAGAGCTTGGCTTTCCATGTCTCTTGCGTCTTAGCGAAAGTTCGACCTCTTGATGCCCCTTGTCGTGAAGAAGATCGAAGTAAAACGTTTGAAATGTTGCAAACACAGCCTAAGGCGTGACGTTACTAGAGTAACAGATACTAGACTTTTTGAACATACATGAACAGTAATTGAAATCGACAATATAATCTAAACTCACTATATAAATATTAAGTGTTGAGAAACTTCCACGGTTAAAACGTGCTGCATCAAAATTTGTAACTTCTTAAAGATAGTTGTGAAAAACATTTTAGTCACAGCTAGGTAAATTATGTAAATAAAGAGAGCAAATTCCAGCTGCATTCTTTTAAAGTGCTCATAATAATGAAAATGATACATATTTGAAACAAAAACTGCATTTCTTTAGAAATTATAAGAGATATTTCCAAAAAGACCGGAAACCTGTTTTGTTTAAAGCTGGCGAAGAAATTCCTGAAAGTGTTATGAAAATGAACTATGAGCTTCAAAATAAACCGCAAAATGAATGGCGTAATGAAATATGTTCTACGTTCTTCACACTTTTTACAAATCCATTTATGTTGGTTTAATGTTTGCCCTGGAAAGCGCTGGCAATGTGCTGGAAGCGATTTGCGAGTCATGTGCACTGTGCGCCGCCCGCTGGCTGAAGCGGCTCCGCCTTTTTCCGCGCGCGCGGAAGCGGGGCCCCGGACCGCCTTTGTTCCCGTAACGGGGCGGCGCCGCTGCTGGTCTAGGACAGCGCAGGGCGGGCGCGGCGCGGCTGAAGCGGCGGGGAGAATCGGATCGGGGCGTGGCTGGACGCACGGAGGGAGGGCAAGGAGCAGCAGGAGGAAGAGAAAGAGACGAGCGCGGGGCTCTGTGGGGAAACGGAGAGACGGGGGAAGAGGAAAGGGAAGGGAGGGGAGGGGAGAGGAGAGAAGAGAGGAGTCGAGGACGGGAGATTTACGGTATCCTCGCCCGCCGCCGGCTGCAGCAATTTCCAATCGACGCTTGGCCGCTCCGACACTTATCACGACCTGCTCTGCACCCCGCCCGTCCCCTCTCCTTCCCGCCGTTCCCCGCTCCACTCCCCCGGGCCGCTCGAATCCGTCCCCGCCTTTGGCCCCGCGCGCTCGTCCGGTGCACTCGTGCCACGAGATGCAAGAAACTGCCGGCAGGGCTGCGCCGGGCCCTCGTGGAAATGTTCGGGCACGCCGGCTACCGTTGCCCGAAAGTAGACGCGCGACCCGGATAACCACTACAACGCAGCCAGCAAGGGGAATATGAAAGGAAGGCGCGCGCGTCTATAAAACTGGATACTTCGTGCATTCACTGCTCTCAATGCCTTTGTTCTTACGGAACGCAGTAATCAAGCTGATGAGATGAGACGTGTGCAAAATAATGGCGGCCCGCGCATGCGTAGTGTTCTGAATGCGGAGACTTCCATGGAGGTCGGTCGCTGAGCTGGCTCCCGAATCGAGCACGCCATATGCAAATAAGGCTCCTCCCGCAATCGGTAATTTTACAATATTTGAATTTCATCTGTTAGTCGAGTTTTGTCTGTTCTGTGGAAAGCTATTTTCATTTATTAGTGGTATATTGTCGACAATTCGAGTGGAAATATTATTAATGATGCACCATGACTTCAATAATTGGTTCCTGAAATTAAATATTGGTCTCTTTACGGTTAAAACTGCGTTGTAACTTTCATTCAAATTACTGCCAATTTTGATGCGGGCGGTTTATTGTACATGAAAGAAAGTTTCTCTATTGTATTTTTAGAAATTTAAAATTATTACAGTTTTATCAGTTTAATACATCTGATCAAAAATTATGTTACCAAAGATTTGTATAAAAATATAAAAACCTTGCCTTTATCCGCATTTCACCCTCGTATACAGTTAGTCCGTGTTTTTATCACGTGAATAATCATAATTTTGTTCTCATTTATATCTAAATAATTTATTTTCCAAAAATGTATCTGGGATTACACTAAATAAAAGAAACATATGGCATCGAAATTATCACAATTTAAGAATAGAAAATGAATTCCTTCCTTTAGTGAAGAAGTCAGAATATGTTCAAATCGTAATATCTTAAACATAAACATTTGATTAACATTATTTTATTTAATTACAATGTTCACAAACATTCTAAAAGCAAATAGATGAAAATAGTAATTTACCACCAATTTTAATTGTTAATAATATTTTTTTAATATTAACATCTTCCTTTTCTTTTTCTTCTATGTAAAGACTAAGTAAGCTGTAGCATTTCCTTACTCAGTGATTGGTTATTCATAATAATACATTTTCTATACATTTTTAAATAAAATATTTCATTTCTAATCAATAAGCTTCAACACAGTTTTAATTTGTTTGTCATATACTTTGTTAGTTGAATTTCACATTTATTTTAGAGATTTCAATTCAAATATTGAATTAGTGATACTTATTACCACTGTGAGTAGGTTTACAGCGTAGTACATTTTTTACCAATCTCTTAGTGCAACTCTCTGTGCTAATAGCGTTTCTAATGCGTTCAAAGATCGCGCGACACCTCTCCTTCCCCTCACCTCGAGAAAAGCTGGATGAGTAAACCAGAGTAGCGCGAAAGCGCTAGTAACAGTAGCCACTACTCGATGCTCGCTCCTCTTTCTCTCCCGCCCGCCCTCAGCGCTCGGAACATGCCGCCGGGCCTCTTTCCCTTCCCCCTCCCTTCCCCCTCCCTTCCCCTCTCTCTTTCCGCCCACCTCTCCTCGCGCCGACCCACCCGCGTCGCCCTGCGTCGGGGGTTGAACAAACAGCGGCGAGGCTGCGCCAGGGCTGGGGCGGGGCGATGCCGGGGTGGTTATGCCGGGCTACCGCCACCACCGTCGCCGTCGCCGCCACCCCCACCGCCGACGCAGCCGCTCTCTCGCGCGCGCGCCCGCCCGCCCGCTTGCACACTCCCGGGAACGGCGCGAGATGGATGAGCTGGGAAGCCATTCATTACCCAGTCTATACATACAAAGATACACACGCAGTGCTTGCGCCGCCGCCGCCGCCGCCGCCACCACCGCCGACCCCTGTTGCTGCGCGGTTCTGCACCGCACCGCACCGCACCGCACCGCGCCGCGCAGCACCACGGCGAGCCCGGCCACACCGCCGAGGGAAGCAGCAGCCCTGGAAGAGAATGAAGTGCGGGGATGATATGAGAGGCGAAAATGAAGGAACGCGGGAGAGTTGGAACAGAAATCAACGAAAGTGCTTGAAAAAAAATGGAAGAACTCTAAGCTCATGAACTGAAATATTAGTGAGAAGACGGGAGATGGAAGACGTAATAGAATGTAATGTGCAGATTAGAATACAAGGAAGAACATACGTACAATGGACACAGAGAAACATTGTCCTCTAAAATACTGTTTTCAAAGAGTTCTCAAATTTGTTTCAAAGAGAAATGAACATGTCCTCATCTTCCTTCAATTGAATGGATTCGAAGAATGGTTTGTGAGTTTGGATCCAAACGTTGTCGAAAGAGCGCGCATGTGACAAAGGATCTGGACGTAAATGCGTACGTCATAGACATTAGCACTATACGGCTGACACACTCTTTCTATTCGTTATCACTTCTAACGTCTGTGAAAAACAAGTGCTGAGGCTATGAGCTTGGATCAGATCGTTCTGAAGACCATTATCAGTTGTAATATTAACTGATTTGACAGTGTCCTATTTTATTTATGAATTTATTTTCAAATTCTATTTGTATATCATGTGAGAAATAGGTTTAGAATTTTATTGGTTAAATTACTTATTTTCGTGTATTTTCGTAGAACATTTGATTTTCATTAAGACAGTCTGTAACGAAGCTTATAGAATCGAGGGTTTATAATCCTTTATGGTATTTTAAGCAACAATAATTGATAATAATGTTATTAATACACTTAAAGGAATGCCAAATATTAAGAAAAGGAAAATTGATCAAAGCATAAATATGTTGAATGGCGTAAGGTACAGCCAAGAATACACAATTTTCAGAAAGAAGTTCAGCAAAAATTGTTTTAGTTTGACTTCTTAGACCTGCTTAAATGCAGTAAATGAATGCTAATGATGACCATTGTGCTCAATTATGTCCGTCTATTCAATAGTACTGCTGTTAGTATTCTGTGTGGGAGTTTCCTCTTTCGTAGAAGTGCAGAATCGCCAGCGGTCTGAAGCGAGCTGCTTGCAGCCTCTCCACCTCCGCGCCTCGCCCTCACCTCCGGCAGCGGCGCGCCGGCCGGCCATTGGGCCGTATTTAAAAGACGAATAGCCCCATTCCGCGTATTCAGTTATCTCCGGCGCCTCGGTCGCCGCCGCTATCTGTACGGCAAAGCGGGCTTGGGGGGCGCGGGCGGAGATGGGACCGGGGTGGACGGCGGAGGCCAGAGCGGGGCCAAGGGCGGGTTTGTCTCCGTAGTTTGCAGACCACCGCCTGGTGCGCCCTCAGTGTCTGCTCTCCCCTCCGCCGCCGCCAGTTTGCTTCTCAGAAGCCCCCGCGACCCCGTTGCTAAAACCGCCGCCTCCACCGCCACCGCCGCCGTTGCATCGTAAGCTCGGCGTGGGTTCTTCGTGTGTCCGCCACCGCCGCCACCGCGGGACCTTGAGGTTCGCATAGATAGCGGAAGAAGCGAAGTTATATGGGCGGTCAGCGGGTCCGGACCTTAGGCGTTCGGCGCGTGGCCTCTACCACACCCTGTTTCCCCCTCCGCCCCACCGCCAGCGCCTTCACCCGTCCTGCCTCCACACTCCGCTCTCCTCGGTCCCACCGAAGACAAACTTTGTGTTTCGCCGAGGCGGGCGGATAGGCGGACGGGCGAGGGGAGTGGTGTGGGTGGGGGGTGGGAACGAGCCGTGGGCGGGGAGAGCGCCGCCGAGTGATCTTGAATTAGTTTCGCTCGGGAGTACATAGAAATCTGATTACCCGGGATACTCGGGATAGAAATTCGGGCGAAGATGCGCCGCCGTAATGACATTTGGAGATGTGCGCGGAGCGGAGCGTGGCGGAGGCGGGGAAAGGCTCCCGGGCTAGCGCGGCTGCGAGTGGCGATGGGGAGAGGGGCGGGGAGAGGAGAGGAGCGGGGTGGTCGAGCCGGCGGTGTGGTCGCGGCCGCGCGGGGGAGCGCTGGGGCGTGCGCGAATATTGAAACGCGGCCGGTTTGTGGTGGCTGCGCGAGTTGCCGGCGTAATCACTAACTGCGGAAGGCCGTCTGGCGGCGCCCGCCGGCCCCCGCCGTGCCGCGTACGCCGCCGCCGTTGCGTCGGACGGCGCTCGCCGCAACCGCTGACGGGGACCACCTGTGCCGCAGAGGGAGAGGAGTTGCCATCGGGACGGTCGCGCAACTTTCTCCCTTTTCACTCCCGCGGCCTGTGTTGTTTCTACAGTCCTGTGCGGTATCTCAGAAACGGAAATCAGACATTTATTACTAACAGATATCAACATCCACAAATCAAGATTTGTGAAAGAGGAAAAAAGGAATCTACTGGAAAATTTTCAGGAAGCATTTCTTACAGAAGGTGGTCAGGTTGTTTGTGCTAATTTCTCTCGTTTCACTCCTCTGTTGTTTCTGCATTCAGTGCAGTATCTGATAAAAATAAATCGGTACTGAAATTATTACTGGCAGATATCAATAATCACAAATGATTCGCGAAAGAGGAAAAAAGTATGTAAATATTCATTCACGAGGGTGGCAGAACTGTCGTGCTTTTTTCTCTCATTTCATTTCTTTGTTGTTTCTTCCTTCCTCTACAGTATCTGAGTGGTTACTGACAATAATTCACGTTTAAACAGGCGATGAAAACTCGTTTCACCAAAAATGTAAAGAACAATGTCCATATTTTATGCAAAGATACATGTCTCCAGACTATCTAAAATCAGGAATATCTCGATAAATATTCTTGTTCTGATTGAGCTTGAATTATCTGTTTACATCTCCGAATCGTTTAAGGTATTACTTATGTTTAAGCATGAATGTGACCTTTCTTTTGCACGAATAATCTTTTCATCTTGCACGAATAATCTTGGTTGTTGGTGAAACCGATGTGAAGGATCCAGTGACCACAGAAAAATTGAGTGAATCTCCATGAAACAAAATTATTGTAGCATATTTCATGACCGTAACAAGACACTTAAAAAAGTGACGTGCCATTTCTTGGATTTCAAATGTATGGAAATCCAGCGATCCGTGAAAAGT